>CM052543.1:65430552-65464470 GCA_028533065.1 Trachops cirrhosus
AGGGGCGCGCACTTCTCCTACCTGCGGGGCCTGGGCCTCACAGGTCCCGGGGAGTGCCTGGGCTTTTTCGGGTTCACGGATGTGGGTGCGCGGGTGCGCAGTCTCTGGGTCCCGAGGGGCGCGCCCGTACAATGACTTTTGTATCTTGTATCTTTTTCAGTAAATGTCTCTGTTTTTCATATCACATGGTTGGATACTTTCTGGACAGACCTCTTATATCTTTGCTGTTTTCTATGAAGCACATAGCAGAATATCTCAAATTTGTAAGGTTTCCACTTAAATTGCAATGAGTAAATCACTGTATTTCTATATTTTATACTATTTGCATATATGTTCACATATGCATATTTTATTTCATTCTACATGAGTTAGAGAAAATACTTTATTCATTTAGTTGTTACTAATGCATCCATCTGTTCAACAAATGTTTATTGAACCTATATTCTGTTTTAACCATTATGCTAGTAGTTGGGGGTAGGCAGTGTCTTTCTTGTTTACCAAAACATTCATTCAGTTTTTTTCTGTAAAATGGTTTTAGCAGAGCTTAGTTATGTTTAACTTTATTTGAAACAACTTTGTTAGATTGTATTGTGATAGCTGTCATATCAACATGCATTAAAAAATCAAAATTGGTAAATTTTTGCATAGCTATCCTAATATAGAAGATGAAAGAAAATAAGCAATATTTCTGGCATATTATGCTTTATTATCACAAGAAAAGTGAAAACACAACTGAAACACACACACACAAAAACATTTGTGCAGTGTATGGAGAAGGTGCTGTGACTGATCGAATGTGTCAAAATGGTTTGTGAAGTTTCATGCTGGAGATTTCTCACTGGATGACACTTCATGGTTGGGTGGACCAGGTGAAGTTGACAGTGATCAAATTGGAACATTTTTGAGAACAATCATATATACCACATTGAGGATAGCTGACATACTCAAAATACCCAAACCAAGAGCTGAAAACCATTAGCGCTAACTTGGTTATGTGAATCACTTTGATGTTTCTAAGCATATTTCCACAAAGTGATTCTCTACTTATATGTAACAAAAACATTCCATTTTTAAAACAAATTGTGATGGGTGATGAAAAGTAAATACAATAATGTGCAATGGAAGAATTTGTGGGGCAAGCAAAAAGCCACCACCAACCACACCAAAGGCCTGTTTTCATCCAAAGAAAGTGATGTGTATATAGTGGGATTGGAAGGGAGTGTTCTATTATGAGCCCCTTCCAGAAAACCAAATGATTCATTCCAGCAAGAACTGCTCCCAATTATACCAACGGAAAGAAGCACTCAGTGAAAAGTGTCCAAAATTAGTCAACAGAAAATGTGTAATCTTCCATCAGAATAATGTTAAGACCACATGTTTCTTTGAAGATCAGGCAAAAACTGTTTCAGCGTGGCTGGTAAAATTCTGATTCATCTGCTGTATTCACTGGACATTGCACCTTCAGATTTCCATATATTTTGGTCTTAACAAAATTCTCTTAATGGAAAAAAAATCTAACTCCCTGGAAAACTGCAAAAAGAACCTGGAACAGTTCTTTGCTCAAAAAGATAAAAGGTGTTGGCATGATGGAATCATGAAGTTTCCTGACAGATAGCAGAAGGTAATGGAACAAAACAGTGAATACGTTGTTCAATAAAGTTATTTCTGAAAATAAAAATGTGTCTTTACTTTTTATTTAAAAACTGAACTAACTTTTAACCAATCCAATACTTTTCATCTAACAGAGAGATATGCCATTAAACAGCAATTAAAATACAGAATAAGTAATGCTCTGACAGTGTTCACAACCAAAAATACTATAGGTAAAGTAGGAAAATCATAAAAGGCTTTTACTACAAAATAGAAGATTAATATGAAGACTGAAATGATGGTAAGAAGTTATGTAAACAAATGGGGAGCAGAGAAGCATATCGAGTGACCATTACACACAGAGCTGTGGTGCTTGTCTATGGGAAAACAAGAATAACAAAGGGATGAAAGGGATTGGTTGTGACTGGGTCTTAGAGTACAAGGCAGAAAGTCTCCGGAGACTAGGTATGACAGGGTTTGACTGTGCTTGATCTTATAATCATGTCTGGTAGATTTTATCATAAAGACTCTGGAGAAATATTGGAAAATTCAAAGTAAGAATAATATTAAGAGAGTCAAGGAGTCAAGTAAAGAGATGTGAAAAATTTTTATGGGAGATAATATTGGGCTTAATGAAAATTCTGGCAATGAGGATGGAAATAATGGACAACTTTGAGAGACATAGGATTTGAAGATTGATTTGATGTGGATGGAGAAAAAGAGGAAAAAGACAAGGATGATTCCTTATTTCTGGCCTTCATGCTCATACCGTTAGCTTCAACAAAGAAACAAAAATGTACAGCAGGTTAGTTGTTCAGGAATATGATGACATCAAAATCTGAACTTGTTTTTGCAAACACTCACTGGAGAGGTTGAAAAAGAGCTGAATTTTGAGTTTAGAGCTGAGGAAATATGGATTTTGGAGCTATATCTACATCCATGACCACTGAATCTTTAGATGTGAATAAGATATTCTTAGTAAAATGTAAAACAAGACAAGTAATCCTAGAAGAAAGAATTGGCAATGTCGAATATAAATTGAGTTGCAGAAGAAGAATCTGCCCTAGGGGAAATCATTAGCAAAGTGTCACACATTCCAAAATGTATAGGAGATTAAAAGACAGCCAAGAAATTTGCTGGAGAGAAGTCAGTTAATTAAACATTTTGAACTTGGGCTTAGGTGTAATTGGTGACTCTGACAAGAGCATTTTTTGTGAAGTAGTTGTGAAAGGAGTCAGATTACAGTAGCTTTTGGGTAGGAGAAATTAGAAAATGGAAAATATAAATTTCAACAAGCTAATGAATGGTTACATAGTGAAGGAATATGCAATTTTTCAGTTGGAAGAAATGTGATCATCAGAAGAGAAACAGTGGTCACACAAGACATCCACTTAAGACTTATATAAGGGACATGTGGCTCTAAGGAGAAGATAAGGAAAAGTGGAAGGACAGCATTCTATGTTCAAAAACTCCTATTACTTTCCACTATCTCCAAAACAATTCACATCTATTGATGCTCTAATTATTTGCATCCCTTATTTATTACTGTGGGAGCATGGCTCTGTTACAAACCCAAGTTTGTGTGTCCAATGCATCAAAAAGCAAAAACTCAAAATGTTAAAGTTTAGGGTAAGGGAATGTTTACTGACCAAGAAGGCACTAACAGAGACGATGAGAGACCTAATGGTGCTTCAAATCCACCTTGCTCTCACTGGACAGGGTTAAGAACTTTTAAGAGGTTAGGGGCAATAGGAATGCAGAAGTGTTAGTGGGCAAGTTTTAATTGGAGATCATTGGAACTTGGCCATTTATGGTAAAGGGGCATCAAGAATAGTAATTTATGGTCAAGATCGTGTGAATCCCAGACTTCTCCTTGTATCTGCACATCGGGAAAGAAGTGAGGGAGCTCTCGGGAGCCTCTTTCATAGGCATTAATTCCATTCATGAGGGTTCCACCCCATATCCTAATTTCCTCCCAAATGCCTCACCTTCTAGTACCATCTTATTGCACATTAGGATTTCAACATAAGAATCGTGGGGGAAACTCAAACATTTAGCCAATAGCTAAGTATTTTAGATAATATTAAATAAGCTCTTTATAAGTAGCAAGACTTTTCATGGTTATATACTCAACAACTACTGTTGATCAGGCAGAAAACAATCATACAAAAACTATGAAATGAATGATGTTTGGTTGTAAATGAAAGAATGTATTATGAATTCTAACAAATAATAGATGTTCCCAAAGAAGAATCTAGAAGAGATGGAGTAAGTTTGATAAAACTGAGGAAAAATCCTCAACTAAAACAAAAACTAAGTTTTGTATTGCAAAAGAGAAAGTTTGTTTTACAAAGCCATTTGCAAAATATATTATATATTTTGTCTCTTTAGTTCCATGGAATAATGTTTTCTAGATGGATTCATTCATCTAGTTAAAAAAAAAACCGAGTGCCTGCTCTGTACCAGGCACAGTTTTAAGCACTGTAAATACCAAGCAAAACAAAGTTGTTGCCCTCAAGGAGGTTAATATTTTCATGGCCAAGATAGGCATATAAATAGTAAGCAAATTATTAGGTAGTGTGTCATAAGGTATTTGGTACTATGGAAAAATAATGAAGCAGAGTAAGGATATAGGACATATCAGAAGCAGGAGACAGTATGCTATTTTACTCTGGGTGGTGAGGAAAAAGCTCATTGTTAAGATGCTGATTTAACAGAGATCCAAAGAAGGGCAGTGGTGTAACAGAGAGGTTGGGCCAAATTGCTGGGGAGCAGGAGGGGCCACAATCTGCCTCCACCCCCACACGGGGAAGATAGGGGGTGGGGAGAAATGTCAAAGAGGCAGATTAAAACAACAAATGATGAGAGCTTTCCTTCTATGAAAAGAGGGGTGGCAGGAGAAGGCTGCCTTGAGGTACTGTGAACAAACCAGAGTGCATTGCCCTGGCAACTGAACAGTGTGTGACTGAGCTGAAGGGAGCTTGCCTGAAGTTGTGCCCTGAAAAACTCAAATTACACGTGCAGGGTGGAGGTGAATAAGCTGCAGTTGGGGCCAGACGCCCTTCTTGGGCTGAGACTTTTGTGTGGCTAAGGACTATGCCCCCTTGCAGAACATGGCACCTGGAAGAGGAAGAAAAATAAACATGGCTGACATTAGCCCACATCGGTTGAAAAGCTGGACACTACTACAGTGCGTAGAATTTGGAGAGGGAACTTTAAAACACAACACGGGCAGAAGTGTCTCTCTCTTTCTTTGCCCCACACATGTGGGAGTGCTTGAGGCTTAGGCCTTGCATGGCTGGAAAACAGCTAGCAGAGTTTGAGTCCTGTGCTGGGACATGTGTCAATGGGCACCAGCCCTTGGGCTTGTCTTGAAAGTAGCATGTGCAGGTGTGGGCTGGGAACATGCCTGTGCTCTGGAAGTACAGGCAGCCTCAAGCGCAAGGATCCCACAGTTTGAGCTTCCCCTCCATGATCATCTGGAGTTATCTGGCAGCGCACCCTAGATCCCAGGAGAGAGAGTGCTGTGTGAAGCCATGGCAGTGTTGAGACCCCCCCAAGTGCACATCAGAGAGAGAGAGAGAGAGGGAGTCTGAGGACAGAAACCCATTTGCACAGCCATCTTGGGTCTGCAAAAGGACATATAAGGAATAATGGGGAATTTCTGGCATGAGTTTGGACTTTATTCATTGAGGGAATTTCTGTACTTTGCAGGAGAGGTTGGTTCAGTGCAGGAATGCTCCCAGCAACCTCAAACTGGAAACCCTGTTAATAAAAACTTTTCTTTCCCCACAAATCTTCATATTATGTTGTACACATTATGGCAAGTGGCTGGACCCCAGCTGCCCAGTTACAGTAGCAAGCTGTGTTGATAAGGGGATGGGAGAGGGGATTGTTTCAGACAGAGTGGTTATGAAATTCTGAATTCAGAATGTGCTTGTCAAGAGAAATAACCCTGGCAGCACTCGAAGCCAGAGAGGTAGACAGGAACTAGTTCCCATGAGTTTAAGGAAGGTCTATGTATAACTTGTAGGCAAAAGGGGGCACTTTTATATAGTGACCAATAAGCATAGAAAAGTATGCTTAACCAAATTATAAGGCAAGATATTAAAAATGAAATTTGTTTATTCTGCTTTCGGCCTGACAAGTTAATACCATTGATGGTGCATCATGTTGGTGAAAATGTGAGAAAATAGGCCATATCACATTCAGCTCATAGGAAGTGCACATTTGGACAATTTTTTGAATAATACCCTACATAGAAAATGTAAATTTTAATGTATTTGACCCTGTGACTTTAGTTCTGAGAATTTATTCCAATAATGTTATCAGAGAGAAACTTAAAGATATATTTATAAGAAAAATTTTATTATAAAATTGCTTAAGAACAAATTTTTGAAATTATCTAATTTAAAATATATTCTAATACATCCATTAAATAGAATATTAGGCAACCATTAAAACTATGGAAACAATCTATAGCAGAGAGAGACATTTGAGAACCCAATGTCTTTTTTCCTAACAGAAACCCCCCTTTTTTTGTTAGGCATGTGCCAACATGCAATAAATGCTTAATTTCTCAGCTTCCATGGCAGCTATGAGTTGCTTTATGACTATAATATAGTTAATGGCTACAGGAAGAAATAATTTTCTGAGAGAGAGGGTTCATGTGCTTTTTCATCTCTTCCTCTTTCTTACTGACCAGAGAGCTGTGCTTTAATAAGAGTAAAGGCTGTAGCTCCAGCAGCCATATTGAGCCAAGGAGTGATCTTTGAAATACAAAGCTCTCATTGAAAAGTAATAGAAAGGATGGCCGGGAGTGAGGACACCAGGGAGACCTCACCACCTTACCATGATCGAGTCAATCCTAGTTTGTCTTCCTCTGGATTTTTAAGCTTACGCCATTTATATTACTGATGTTTTATGTCTCTGCTACTCCCTTTAATTCTAGACAATAATTTAAATTAAAAATGCCATAGAAAAGCTTGTACAGTATGTTTCAAAATATCTTTGAGTGTCTGTTTATGTTCAGAGAGAGAGAAAGAAACCAAGATGAAAAAGAGAGAGAGAATATAAACCATTTTGAGGAACACAGATTTTAACTTTCTGTTTATAACTTACAAATATAATGGTGCATTTCTACATAGTCTTAATGTTCTCAAGATTAAAACAAAATACAGCTCCTTCAGTGCTTGTATAAACTGACCTTTATCTACAGATTAAAAATTAAAATAATGAATAGTTACATGCAGACCTAGTATATTGGTAATATTTTGAATTTTTATACTTTGATAATTTTTGGAAGCTACTAATGAGAAATTGATTTGTCCTTTAATGTGTTTTTAGGTGAACTTATAAGTGAGCTCATAAATAAATATTTTAAGATATTCAAGGATTCATTAAAAATATGACTCATAGTTGACTGAAAAAATATTAAAAATAGGCTATGGCTAAGTTAGAAATAAATCATTAGAAATCAAGTCAATATGAGTCAAAATTAAAGTAAAGAAGAATTCAGTCTATAATTATAAATATGGATATTCTAAATCAAATATTAGTAATATTTCAAGTGGATAGTCAATAAATAATTCTAGATGACAAAAAAATTTTATCCTAAGAATGTAATCATTGCTTAATATCAGGATACCTGTTAATGTAATGTCAGTAGTTCAAATAGAAAGATAATACTTTCTATTACTTTATTCTATGTTAAGGGCCCAAAATAGCATTCACCACTGAGAGGAAGACAAACTGTATTAAAAATAACAATGTAAATATACATTATAAAAATAACTAAGATTAATAGGAAATATAGTTAGTTATAAAGTACTGGAGGCCTTTCCATTAAATTAATAATTAAGGATGCCCAGTATCACTATTTAATTGTTTTATTTTATCTAGAGGTATATGATAAATATAGAACTTCATAAATATAAAATGAAAGCTGTGAATATTGGCAAGGTGGAGACAAGTCTAAATCTGAAGTTGATAAAATTTTATATGTAGAATTTTTTAATTTTTATCTTATTTATTTTTATTAAATCATTTTTATTATTCTATTACAGTTGTCTCAGTTTTCCCCCTTTGCTCTCCTCTGGCCATTCCACCCCTTGCTCCCACAGTCAATCCCCACACCGTTGTCCATGTCCATGGGTCATTCATACATGTTCTTTGACTAGTCCCTTCCCCTTCTTTCTACAATTGCCCTCCCTCCCCCGCTCCTCTGGTTACTTCAAGTCTGTTCCAGGTTTCCATGCCTGCGGTTCTATTTTGCTCATTAGTTTATTTTGTTCATAGTTACCTCTTACAGGTGAGATCATGTGGTATTTTTCACTGACTGGCTCTTTTCACTTAGTGTAATATTCTCCAGTTCCATCCATGATATTGTGAAGGGTAGGAGCTCCTTCTTTCTTTCTGCTACATAGTATTCCATTACATAAATATATCACAGTTTTTTGATCCACTCATTTACTGATAGATTTTTAAAAGAAGACTAGGTGAGCCCTGGCTGGCGTAGCTCAGTGGATTGAGTGCGGGCTGCGAACCAAAGCATCGCAGGTTCGATTCTCAGTCAGGGCACCACCAACTCATGCCTGGGTTGCAGGCCAGGTCCCCAGTGGGCACCACATGAGAGGCAACCACACATTAATGTTTCTCTCTCTCTCCTTCTCCCTCCCTTCCCCTCTCTAAAAATAAATAAATAAAATCTTTAAAAAAAAAAGACTAGGTGAAAATTTCTCTAAGTCAGGGAATGGTAACTTCAGATCATGCATTAAATATATAATATATATATAATATATATCTAAGAATCAATAGTGGCTCTCATTTGCTTTTAATACTCACAGGAGTAAATCAGTTTGAATTTATAGAAGAAGAAGTTTTCATTCAAAATAGTAAGGAAATACAATTTGTCTAAGAATATTCTTATCCAAACATTTGAGTAGGTTATAAAAAGAAAAATATAAACCATTTCTTAAAGATCATGAAGAGCCCTGGAGGGTGGCTCACTTTGTTGGAGCATCGATCTGGACAGCAAAACATTTGCAGGTTCGATTCCATGTCAGGGCACATACCAGGGTTGTAGGTTCTATCCCCTGTCTGGACATGTACAGGAGGCAACCTATCAATGTTTCTTTATCACATTCTGTCTCTGTCTCTCTCTCTTTCTCTCTCTCCCCCTTCCTCTCTAAAATCAATAAACATATACTCACATGAAGATGAAAATTTTTTAAATATTAAAAATAATATGTGGCTTAATGATCACATAAAACATGGCCTTAGGTAACCAAATGTTCATACTTACATCAATTAGAACCCCATTTTAATTGTCAGAAAACATATTATATCATTCTAAAATTTACCTGGGAGCACATACAAAAATAAATAAGAAAAGTGTGAATAAGGGAGGAATAGTGAAGATTATAAAACCACACTGATTAACAGTGTGGTGTGGCAGAGCCCTAAAAGTTAAATCAGTGCTTATAACAGTAATGACATCTGCCAAAACGGTTGCCCATTATGTGACAGGCAAGGCAGCAGGGAGCCGAGACATACACAAAGCATCACACCTTCTCTGTATGAATCAAGTGTCAGGGTACCCACTTTGTACCTGGAAACTGTTGTGTAAGAAGTTAACTAATTTATTCTAAAAATATCACAATTAGTACTTTACAAATGCATGATATAAAAGGATGGAAGATGCTTATCAGAGAAAGTGACTTTTTTAGTTTCTATTTTCTAGACCAGATTTCCAGAAACTATCTTATTTTTGTTTTCTCTCTAAAGGAATATCAGATTATCCATTGTGTGCTTACATTAAGGCTATTGTTTTGTATTGGATGTTTTTAAAGCTAGTTTGAGTGGATTTTAATCCCTTATAGTTAAAGATTTCTTAACAAACATATTAAAATCTAGTATCTTTATTTATATCTTCCAAAAACAAATAGCCCAGTAATGTTAATGTTAAAGATAATGTTGCATCTGTAAGAAAATGACACATGATTTATGTAGTATATATTTACATTCATTGAAAAAATTCAATAATATCCTTCTTATCAGCACTTAGTTTTATTTATTATTTTTGAATTAATTTTTTATTGTTCAAATACAGTTGTCTCCATTTTCTCCCCACCACTCTCCCCCACCTCAGCCATCCCCACCTCCCACCCTCAATCCTATGCCCCTTTGGTTTTGTCCATGTGTCCTTTATACATGTTTCTGAAAACCCTTCCCCACATTTTCCCCTCCCACCTCCCCTCTGGTTACTGTCAGTTTGTTCTTCATTTCACTGTCTCTGGTATATTTTGCTTGCTTGTTTGTTTTATTGATTAGGTTCCATTTATAGGTGAGATCATATGGTATTTGTCTTTCATAACCTGGCTTATCTCATTTAGCATAATGCTCTTCCGATCCATCCATACTATTGCAAAGGGTAGGAGCTCCTTCTTATATGATGCATACATAGTATTCCATCATATAAATGTACCATAATTTTTGATCCATTCATTTACTGATGGGCACTTAGGTTGCTTCCAGCACTTGTCTATTCTAAATTGTACTGCTATGAACACTGGGGTGCATAGATTCTTTTGAATTGGTGTTTCAAGATTCTTAGGGTATACATTAATAATATCCTTAATAATAAAAATCCATAGTTCACAGCAAAGAACTTACATATATTTGAGAAGGATTAAACAAATCTTAGAAACAATTTTAAAAAATTATGGATGAGTAGTAAAGTATTTAAATTTTAAAAATAGAAGCAAACAGAAACAAATGTAAATGAATTACTAAAAATTTGAGTGTTTTACATAAATCATACATGAAATTTATTAGCAAACAACTAACAAAAAAATGCTTGCTAACATATGACCATTAGCTGAAATATTATTAAACAGAAAGTTCTTACAAAAGTTAATTTAAAAATGCATAAAACATGTAACAAAATAAAGAAAATACAAACTAATAATTCACATAAAAATAGATAATAAAAATGTTAAAATTCCAATAATAAAAATGTCAATGAAATTTACTATTTTTCATCTATTACTGTAGTAACTTTATTAAACACATTTTTAACTTTTTGTCAGTCATTATCTTAGATATTTTATGTGCATGTAATTTGGCATATATTTTTGACAATAAAATGTGTAAAAATATTTTATACCTACATCTAGAAATTCCACTCTTAGAAGTACATTATAAGAAAATAAACTTATACTTAGACAAAGTAAAAGTATAAAATTATTTATCATCACACAGTGTACAGAAAATAAATATTTCAAAGGACCTTAAAAGTAAGTAAAATTTAGCCCTGGCTGGGTGGCTTACTTGGTGGGAAACTTGTCCTGTACACCAAAAGCCAGCAGGTTCAATCACTAGTTGGGGTGTGAATGGGGCAACCAATGGATGCTTCTCTCTCTCTTTCTCTCCCTTCTCCCTCCCTGCTTACTCTCTTTCTAAAATCAATAAACATACTCTAGGGTGAGGAGTTTAAAAAAAGTAAGTCTAATTTGAATAATATACGTTATTATGCCTGATAGAAGATTACAAAATCAAAAATAATATTTAGGGCATTTTTTACTGTGATTAATGAAGGTTGTCCTGAAAACAGAAACAGAATTGATTTTCCAAAATTAAGGAAATTTTATAAAAGTTAAGTTGAGGTTTTTTAACGAGTTATAAAAAGATTAAGAAGTGTTATTTCTTCATTAGAAATCTTTTTGTTTCTTTATACTTAAATTTTGTTTTTTAATGAGTATAATTTACCTTTTTGATAAAATGAGAAGACAAGCATACTTTTAAAGGAGTTTATTGAGCATTAACTCAACAACAGTATGATAATGACTTCAGCCTGGTATTTGTGGAGGATGGGCAATTAGGAGTTTGGTACAAAAACTTTCTCTTTTTTTCTGTTTTTACTGAAATGTATTTTGTAACACTGGTTAACAAAATTTTACAGGTTTCAGGTGCACAATTGCACAATATATCATCTGTACATTGTACTGCGTGTTCACCACTGCCAGTCAAGTCTCAGTACAAAAATATCCTTGATCAAAAAAATCACCTTTTAAAATAATAAATGCTTTAGTAAAAATGTAGAGACCATAATGCCTTCATTTTTTCCTGGAAAAAGTAGAAAAATAATATGACTATTAGTAACTGGAAGTAAGATAGAAATAGAGCTAGTCTTTACTGTGAGATATATCTTCACAAAAGGGCTGTGTACATGGCAATCATGCCCAAACAGGAAGATCTGTACTAAGGCCTGGCTGCCTTAGCTTGGAATCTTCAGTAGTCAGTTACATTGCTGTACTAGCTGGCTTCCTCACAGAGTAGGGATGTGACTCAGCAAAACTGCCTTTTTGGGAAGGAAACCAAACACCAGCTGTATAAAACCTGTCAAATTATTTTCTTTTGTGTATACATCAGATCTAAATATTTTCTATTCACTGAGAAGGTTTTGGAGAGAAATAAAGACTGAAGCCTTTTCTATCTGGACTTTTAATTTCTTATGCAATCATCATGTTATGGTCAAAGGCAAACAGAACCAGGGTTTTCCCTGGGGCCATTACAAAAGGCAGATAAGGGGAACTTTAGTGATGTGTGCGCAGCACCACTCTGTCTTTGTCCTCTATTCTATCTGGACCATATGTATAGTTTCTGAGCAGGAAGCACCCAAATCCACTTCTTGTATACATTTACCTGAGAAGTTTCATAATAGCTTTAATTGCCAGGGAAGAGGTAAAAATACCGTGTCATGGACACTCTTTCAATGGTGGGCATCTGAGCCAGCACATTTGGTTTCTCAAATGAACGTTGAACCTAAATTAGTAAAGAAATCCTTTAGAGATTTTCTAAACAGGAAATCTGAAATTCTCACTTGGAAATGAGAAAATTTATTGTATGTGTTAAGGCTGTTGCCAGATGATACAAACAGAAGAAAATGTTAGCTTTTCCTTGGATATAGTGGGAACTAGTACAAACACAAACATTTGCTGAATGAGCGATTCAGGAAATCAGAATTGGAGAAACTCACACTGATTCTATGTAGTACTTCATAAAACTTCTTCTTTAAATAAACTTGGGCTATAGGAAGGAACATCAAGAGGACCTAAAGCTTCAGGACTATAAAAATGTTTTGCAAATCTTTCTACAAAGTTTTCTGGGGCATAGATTAAAAGGACAGGGAGATCCTTACCTTTCGAAAAATCTCCTCTAAATGATGACACCAAGAATATTCTTTGAAGTGTTGGATAACTTGGTAAATGAAGAGAGAGCCATTTGTACCCATCCTCCAAGAACTATTATCTGCAAATAAAAAGTATAAATTATTCGGGGAAGTGGCTTTTGTTTAAGTGTGGAGGACACCTAGAGCCATAGCTTTTGGTTAAAGTTTGATTTTGATGCTTTTGGGGAAGAGAGAGAGGTCGAGTCTAGATAGAGCTGAGACTACAGGTATATAGAGCATACCTAAGAAAACCATCTTGGACCCTCTATTATTATCCCCTTGACATTCTTACTATCAGGGCCAAAGTTATGATTCTTAGGATTGCTAGTAGTATAAGATAATAGGTTTTTTCAAAACTTACTATATATATATATAAAATTTAATTCAGCTGACATTCTTTGATTCTGAGCCTTTTCTTCATCCATACTGTTTCCTAGTGTAATTTTTTACCCTTACAGTTTTGTTATATGAATATCTTTTGAATTACTACTTCTCCTTACCATTGCAATGTGATCAAATCTCTTCTGTCATAAAAAAGCAAATATTCTAATTATAAGTTTATCTGAAGCTACCATCCTATTTCTCCTCCCTTTTAATAGTTCAATTTCTCAAATATATTCTATTCACCAACTTGACTTTCTCCTCACCTGTTTACACTTGTTAAGCTTCTCCCTCCCACACTATATTTACCAAATGACTTTCTGTAAGGTTATCCCTGTCCTCCAAGTCATTAAATCTGATGGTAATTTATTGGGCCTTACTTTACCTGATTTGTTGTTCACATTAGAAACTATTTTATCTCCAGCAGATTCTTTCTAGGTAACTCTGACAACACATGCTCTGACCATATCTTCTGAGTCTATTTTGATGATTAAATCAAACCTCTATCTCTAATCTTGAACTCTGGACATCTGCAAGCCTCACATACTGTAGGATCTCTTCTCACTCTGTCCTCCATTTCTAGATAATGTTACCTATATTTAGAATATTAAATATCATCTTTAAGCATTTCCAAAAACTCTAACACAGATCTCTCTGAAAAATACAACTGTGTAACTTTTTACTCTTCATTTCACCTTAAAATAAGCCAAAGGAATCTTATTTTAATGAATACATCACAGTCATCTATTTATAAACTTGAGTAACCTCTATTATCTCTTCTTATTTACCTGCTATAGCCACTAAACCACTAAGTCATATTAATTTTTATCTATTAATTATTTCTTGGATCCAACAACTCACTGCATTATAACATTATCATTATCACCTGTAGCTTATAATACTGTCATAGCATTTAAACCTGTCTCCTTATGTTTAGTCTTACCAGACTGTAATCCATTCCCCACAGAATCCTCAAACTGATCACTTAAAAATAAAAATATAATTTCCTTGCTTAAATTGCACCAAAATTTCCTATTATTATTAGTGTACAATAATATTAGTAATACAGTATACTAGTATAAAAGACCAAATCCTTCCCTAACAAATGAGACCTCAAATTGCATGGCTCCTGACTACCTCTCCAATCTTCCTCTTGGTTGCTCTCCTGTGGCTCCATGCTCCAGTCCCACTGGCCCTGTTTTCCCAGCTCCATTATTTCTCAAGTCCTCTGTGTACACTACTTTTTCAGTCCAGAATTTTCCTCTCTTGACCCTGATGTGGTTAACACCTTCATTTTTCAAATGTGGGCACATTATTTTCTTATCACAGTTGGAGATCATTATTTATTTCTGTTATGTCATATGGATATCCTCCCACCCCCAATTAATTTCTGCCCCTCTGACTTGAGCACACACTCTGTGAGGTACAGTAACCACATCTGCTATAGTTGTGTATTGTGTGCCCTGCACCCAGCCCAGTGCTAGCACATAGTTGTGTGTATTAGAAAGGAATGCAAGAAATTTACATATTAGGCTTTATTCCCTTAACTACATTAAACAATCTATTAGAGTTTGTGACTTAATGTGTAACTCTTCTTTTAAATATATAGTTTTCAAAATATAAAATGCAGTGAAGTAGAACTATTCCAGATATTCAGGGGCCTGCATGGCCCTTTTTCCTATTTCTCCAGGCTAGTCTCACAGGATCCTCTAGTTTCTTGCTACTCACTTTGCTCATGGACCAACAGCTCTGGCATCACCATAGAGAATTTCTGAAAGGTAGAACTCAGCCCCTGCCCTAGATCTGCTGAATCAGAAATCTACATTTTAATGAAATTCCCAAGGAATTCCTATGTGCATTAAAGTTTGCAATTGCTACACTAGAGCACTTAAAGCTGTGACTTGTGTAAACTCGGTTTTAAAAATTGCTTTTATTACCTAAATGGTTGCTAAAACAATATTGTGGATGGCTGTTAAACAGATTTTCTACGGAAGAGATCATAAACAATCAAGAATGGCTTTTGTTTTTACCTACTACTCTTCTATGACTTTTCCACCAAGAAAAATTTTTAGTCATTGGCTAGATTATTCTGAAGGCAGGCACATGAATGTTAACTAATTTCCTAAGACTATATTCAAATAAGAGGCCAATATGTTCTAGGATATGTGGAACAAGTATTAGTTTTCTTGGCTCAGTTAATTGAGAGTACAGGATCAGGTGGACCAAGCCATGAGAATATGATACATTTCTGTGCGTGGGTATATTCAAAAAGAAAAAAAAAGAAACCTCTTTATTTATAGCAAGACTATTTTAAGTCTGGATCCTTACTAAACTCCTGTTTAGTTTGAAAGTTTCCTCCAAAACAAAGATTTAACTGTTTACCTTTGAAAATTTTAATATTTTAAATGTATTTACCACCAAAAATGTCTCATTAGAGAGGAAACGTTCTTATATTAGTGATATGATCATAGCCTAGCCTGTAATCTAGAAATGAATTGATTAAGAAACTATTCTTTCTGAAGCCACTTACGTGGAGTTGAAGATTTGAATGCAATGAAGTCCTTCTCCACATGGGTCTTTGTAACCGCGTCACTCCAGATGTAACACTGAAAGGTATGGTCATATCTACATGCAGAGGTTCTTCCCATGTCAGTCACCCAAACAGTCCCATCACCTCCTGAGAGAGGCATATGAAAGGTGTTATATTTAAACACATACACAGACACACAAAATCTTTTTTACCATTATACCATCACTTTAGTACATTTTAATATATCATTTATTAAAAATGAAAGTATCTTACTACTAGAAAAACTACCTCACTGACTGTGAACCATACAGAGCCCACTTAAATTTAGAATAAATTTGTTGACCCTCTGGTTGCAAGTGATCAGGACATTCTTAATTATTCTAAGCTACTTATCATTTCCTTAGGAATGGTACAGAGTTGATTTCTGGACTGGGACTGAGTAGTACTAAAATAATGTTTTTCTCACTCGTCTCTAGGAAAAAGAAGGCTAGACATCAGGCTAATAGAAGACAGTGTAAGGCCACTCCCTGGGTTTCCCAACTCAGACTCACTGCCTCTGCATGCCTGCATGATGATGACTTTGGGTTTGTCTCTTAGACTCTCGCAGTTACGGTTGTTGAAAATCTGGAAGATTGTATCATCGTGAAGTATATCTGGCTCTTGTTCTGTGTGCTTTATCCCACAGATTCCTTCCAGGATGCCGTGAGACATAAACACCAAGAATGTACTGTCTGCGGATCGGTGTTCTTTCCGGGCAGCAAACTGTAATAGCTCTGTTTCCATTTCCTAAAAGAGACTCCAGAATTATTATAAAAACACTCTCCATATATAGCTTGTACTCAAATAGTACAATAGATGGAGTAAACAAAAAAAGGTGCAGGCACCAAGGAAGCAGGTGATTTGGACTTAGGAAGATGGTGGGGAATGAAATATAATGAGGGGGCTAGTGACATGACAAGTCTCCAGTAGGAAAGCTTAGGTTTCATCTGTTCTCTGTGTTGGAGTTCCTATAAGTTTTCATTCCAAAAGAGTTTTCTACTGACAAAAACTATAAAAACTTAACAATTTTCTTTAAAATGGAACAGCAGAAAGTTAGGTTTAAAATGGTTTGTCTAAAGTCACCCAAAATATTTTAGGGAAAGCCCAAATTATAATTTTGTGTGTGCATTTTTTACTACATACCTGGTTGCACATTTATACACATGGTATGAAAATGATAAAAGTCTCGTAAGCTCATTATGTAGGTATCAGGCAATTTAAGGGCCCAGGTCCTCCAGCTCACCCATACTATCAAATAATAGATGGCACTTAGACTGAGGCCTTTGGAAAGATGCAACATTTTTAGTGAAATATTAGTACGTAAAGGTGTTCTAAAACTTTGATATAAGACTGGGCATTGGAGGAGGCTGAAATCCAGGGGATCTTATTCTGGAGCAAATGTAATCCCAACAATATATATTTTGTTCTTATAGCTAGCTGTTAAGGAAAAAAGTTCAAAACTGCTTAGGGTTGTAGGAAGCTTGTCCCATTCTCCTGGGTCATTACCAGAGATGTAAGATTCACTTTTACAACCACTGAGTATCCAAGGTTTTCAAGTAGGTCTTGCATCCCCAAAAGATCAACTTCAGAACCATATCGGTTATGAAGATAATCAAATTCTTTGTTGCAGATGATGAGGGCCAGGCGTGTTCTGCCCTCCTTCTCCATTACTGGGTATATCTGCAATTAACAGATACAGAGTTAGTTGCCCCAGGCCTCCTCCCTTTTGCCTAAAGTCCATACAGAATAGGCCTTTAAAGTTATAGAGTGGAAGGCTAGAGAGCTTGGGAATGGAACTATGTCCTCAAGAGGAAAGAGACAGGACCACGACTGAAAACATGTAGTAGCAACTTGGCTTTGGTTGGGTTGTGGATAGGAGTTCAGAGTGTGTTCCAGGATGAGGTGGAAGAAACAGGACATCTAATGTAAGGGTCACTTAATTAGATAGCATTCTACACTGTTTGTCTTGATCATACGCCCTTTATTACAAGAACTACAATTCTCAGTATGTACCCAGTATCTTCTTTGAGTGGGCAAATTTATGCATCTCCCTATTCCAAAGCAAAATACCTCATCTGCCTTTGTTGTCTTCAGTCTATGGAGAAGATCAGGGGGACAAAGCTTTAATTTATGATTGGGTTGGGAAGCCTGGGTTTCCAGGGGAGCTAAAAGAAAAAGAGAAAAAAACTCACTAAGCAGTAATATCCACTGCTTTGCAATCACACGGCCCTTTTGAATGTGTTCCTATTCTTTGGAAATGCTTATTGCTATCCCACCAAAATATTTTATATTTAAAATGTCTAAAACAAAAGCTTCAATATTTCCTTTTTTTATTTCTTCCTCTTACTGACCCCACTATATATTTCTGTTTTTGTTAGTGGTCACGGCATTGACTGATCTTTCAAAGCCAATGCATTAAACTCACATAAACACAGTATGTAAGATTTAGAAGGGAGCCTAATGTTCATTTAGCCTAGTCAAGTCATTATTCAGATATTTGAACTCTACTTTCAATACCCCTAGTTTATTATTATCATTCTCTGAAATATCTCCACTAACAGGGAAATTAAAACATTCTAAGGCATTTTCAAACCATTTTGAAAGACCTTCTAAGTTCCAGTATGTATTTCCCACACTAGAACCATTAAAAAAAAGTTCTAATCCCCTTCCCTGTGAAAGCTCATGAATTCCTCTATGACATCAAAATGTCCCTATCATTTTATATACATGCCTCATATGAACAATTATTGTGTTTTATCTTAATAGTGTTTATTATACTATAAGCTTAATTAAGACAGGGAAGGCATCTATAATCTTTGTATTTCCAGCATCTAGCATAGTATCTGGCACAGATAAATGTTATCTTTCACAGTTTATAACTGCTTGTCAATGAACAGTTGCCTTCAACTTGACAATAGCTATCAAGTATCTCCTGATTCTTTATTTTTTCTTAGGGCAACAAGCCTCTGTTCTTTTTAATGTTGTCTTTTTTTGCATAAAAAGTATTTAATCTTTTAACCAACAAACCCATCAGTTTACCTACATCTCTACGCACCTACTCTATTTTTCCTCCTACTACAAAGACAGACACAATCTTCCTCCTATGTAAGGGTGAGACATCTATCTACTTATTCTCTGAATTTCATTCTCTCTCTCTCACCCACAAGGACGTTAGGTATTCATTCAGTTATGCATTCCACTTCATGAGTTTCCATCACTCTTCCAACTGTGGTATCCCCATTGACATATCAGCCTGCCTTCATATCAGGGTACTTTTTAAAAACACCTTTTCCTGGACCCTGTTTTTTCTCCAGCTGAGGAATTGTGCTGAGGAGTGGGGCAGAGTCTCTGCTGCCTTCCCAGCCTAATTCCTTAAAAGCTTTGTCTATTTTCCCTATTTTTATTTTTTTCAACTCACTGGATACAATATAGACTGGCTCTTATCCTAATCAATTAAGTGAGGTACTTGTTATCAAGTTTACCAATTTTTTATTTCACATTTAACATGGTTGAACACATCTTGTTTCTTGAAAAAAGTGTTTTCTAGGCTTCTGTGATGCTGCATTTTCCAGCCATTCCTTCTAAATTTGTCTTCAGTGTGGCTCTTCCTCTTCTGCCAGACTTCCAAAAGTTGGGTTGTTCTATGTGGGGACCTTCATTATTCTCTAACTGCATTTCTCCCCAGGTCCTCTTTCCCACCATCTTAAATCTATTTACATGCTGATGAGTCCAAACATTTATTTCCGTCCCTGATTCCCCTTTGAACTCCTCAGTAGAACATCTACCTGTTTATACAACACGCACCCTTGGACGTGGAACATATTTCAAATTAAACATGTACAAAGGGCTCCTGATATTTGTGCACAGCTTCACATTTGTTTCTCCTGACTTTACTATCAATTACAAGTTTTCTGTATCTCAGTACCTAGTTGCCAAACCAAAAAAATCCTAGAGTCACTATCAATTCCCTCATTTCTTTTATTAATGCACACCCAGTCCACCTGTATTTCTGTTGGTCTTACCTCCCATAGAGATAGCAAATTTAACTCCTTGTCATCATCTCTATTACTACAACTCTAATTTAAAAGCTATTATCTCAACTGAAACATACAAGCAGCTTTTAACTAGCCTTTTTGACTCTATGCTTATTTATCCCTCCTCCATTTAAAAACTTCTTAAAGGTTTCCTATTGCAAATAAAATTCAAATTCTTCCCCACTTTCTGAAAATCCCAAAGTGATGAAGCAATGACAGTCTGGCTCTTTAGCTGCTCCTCCCACCATGTTCTTCCTGATTTCCAGTTCTCTAGCCAGACTTGCCTTTTCCATGACAAGATCATTCCAGACTCAGAGCTTTTGATCTTGCTCTTGTTTCTGCTTTCCATGGAATTGGAAATTTCCTTTTGATTTGAAATTTGTCACAACTCCCTCACTATTGTTCAAGTATGCACTGAAATATCACCTCAAAAGTGTTCTCAAAACCATCCACCCTGGCTCATGTACCCTCCAATGATCCCAACAACAGCATCTCTTCCTATGGCCTAATCCTCTTTTCTCTTGTATGTCCCCTGAAGTTGCATTATTTATTTTTTGCATGTTTCTTATATATCCACCCTCACTACAGTGCAAACTCTACCTAAACAGAGTCTTTGAATTGCTTTTTGCTATAAACCCAGTAATTAGAATAGCATACAGTAGGTTTTCAATTAATGTATGCACATATATTATATATAAATATATACAAATGAATAAAGATTACAAAGTTTTTATTCCCTGATTCAGAAACTTTGAAGATATGATACTCAGGAGACAACATTGTCACTACTCCCTGTCTAGACACTATTATTCTTTAAAGTGGCTGTACATGTCATCAGGTTCTTTGGTGACCATATAGTATATATGATTCATACTGGTTTTTAATGTACATTTCTTAATCACACCCTTATTTGGTTTTGTGAAGTTAGTAGTTGCTTATATCATAGATGTTTTATAGATCCTTTTAAAGATATTATTAATCCCATTTAAAAATATGAATCTGAGACAAACTGAGATATATATATATATATACCAGAGAACATGGTTAGACAATGGCAGATGAGCTTACTGTAGAGCTTCTGTTTTACCCATTTCTCTTTCCATTGCACCACAGAGACTTTCTTAAGTGCCTTAACTTAAATAATGTCATTATGTGTCCATGATATTACCTGTCAGAGGTAGAACTGATGCCTGGCACAATCCAGCATGCTCCCCAGGTTTAGCATCTTCATTTTCACTCCCAGATTCTTAGGAGAATTAAAGAGCAGGGATGTGTGTGTTAATTTTACTTTTGTTAGGGGCAGAAACTTTGTTAGGGGCAGAAGGGAAATACCTGATTTCTTAAACCTAAATTTTGTGGTCTTTTCACTACAACATAGGGTCCCTGTATAGCTGCCTTCTCCCAAGTGATGTATGAGGGATCCCATGAGTCATTGGGTTTTCATGGCATTTACCTGTTGGAGGGACAGCCAATGCCTGCAGTGATCCAGCTTTTTGCTCATCTTCATTTTCTTCATTTTCATTTTCAGATTCTGAGTTGGAATGGACAAGAAGTTAAGCATCTGTGCTCTACTTCAAAAGTTATTTCTAAAGATGAGCATTGACTGAGAACATGCATGTCCTAGATCTTTACCAGAATACATTGTGACAACACTAGAAGTCCAAGAGTTTCCGACTATGATGTGAGATTTGGAGGCAGTTACCTGTTGAGGAAGAAGATTCACTGTTCTCAGGTTCATCATCCTCATTTTCAGGATGAGATTCTGAAATAAAATAAAATAAAAACTTATTAGCAAAATAAGTTTCTCATACCTACACACTTCAAACTCTTTCCCTTGCACTGACAAGGAAACGACTATGTTCAGCATAGGGCTATGTTATGAAGCCTGGAGGTTTGGCTCATTCTCTAAACTCCAGATTTGCTTTCTTTTTTAGGGAATTATAATATTCTGTCAAATGAAAGAGGAGGCAGACTTTCTGAGAAACAGGGAAGAGCTCATTATCTTCCTGTTTATATACAAGGAATACATTCTTTCATCAAGGCTTTTTTGTAAAAGCATTTTTTATTCTGAGGAGGAAAAACACATGCCTTTATAAAAGTTAGTCTTTCAACAACAAAAATGTAATACTAGAGGGATATTCCAAAGATTTGGAATATACCAATGTATATATTTTATTCTAAAGTAGGGATCAGCAAACTATAGCCTGAGGGCTCAACTCAGCATAAGACCTATTGTTGTAAATAAAGGTTTATTGGAACACATTCACACTCATTTTGTACTTATTGTACAATATGTTGCAGATGTCATGCTACAACAGAAAATTTGAGTCATTGTGACAGAGATCATATGGTCCAAGATGTTTAAAATACTATCTATCCTTTCAAAGAAAAAGCATGGCCAACTCATGCTGTAGAGAGAAAGATATTTATGTTCTAGCCTCAAATTACCTATAGTCCTCCTTTAACAAGGAGAAATATAGGTTCTTAGAGATTTAACCCTTGGGATAAGCCATTGCTAAGCAGAAGATGATAGATTTTTTTTGTATTGAATACTATATGCTTGGGAATGACTCTAATGTTCAAAGTGTATGGCCAGAGTACCCAAGATAAGATAAAAATTCTAATTAAATGTTATACAAGTTCAGTATCATTGATTCATTTAACAAATATTTACTCAGCATCTATCAGGAGCCATTTCTATGAGTTTGGGATATATTCCTGAACCAAACAAAGATATGTATCTCATGGTGTTTACATTTTAGCAGGGAGACATATAATATAATGAATAAGTAAATGCTGTAGAATGATTGAAGGTGACAATTGCTTAAAAAATTAAAAAAGGGAAATGTGTATCATTGTAGAGTGATTGGGGATGTTGCAACAGCGACGAAAGTAAATCAGGGCATTTTGAAGTCTATCAGATGAGAAAGTCAGGCAAAGAAGATACTAGAGATGTGGATAGTTTGTTCTCCACATGTGATCAGACATAAGAAGACAATGGGTGTAAAGATAGTAGATGAAGAACAAGTTACTAGCCTTTAGTCCTGAACTACTCACTTAAACTCAGCTGTCTCTTGGTATTGAAGAGCCGGTCCATAAATATTTTGCCTGCCATTTCAGTTTTCTCAGTGACGTCATCAACTAGGCTTTCAGTCCTGTTCACGATGAGTTTCACTCCTTCCCCTAATCTTTGTAACTCATCTCCATTTAACACATTCTTTTCCACCAAATCATCAAAAATGCCATCAAGGAAGTTCCTTGCGATTGACTTCACCATGTTGATAGGATCTTCTCGAGGTCCCTTGTCTGTGAGAAAGGTAGGATTTTAGATATAGACAGGACATTCAATATCTGGTTCTAGGCCAGTGGTTCTCAAATTTCAATTTGCCAAAGATAAAGCTTGATAATCACAACTCTCTGTACCCCATTCCCAAAAATTATAATTTGATAGGCCCTGGCTGAGTAGCTCGGTTCGTTAGAGCGTCTTCCTGATACACCAAGGTTGTGGGTTCATTCTCCAGTGAGGGCATATGCAAGGAGCAACAATGAGTGTATAAGTGGAACAAATTATCTCTATCTGTCTATCTATCATCTATCTATCTATCTATCTATCTATCTATCTATCTATTTATCTATCATCTATCTATCTATATCTATCTAAAAAAAGTGATTTGATAGATCAGGGTGGAGCTATCAAATTTTCATTTCATTTTACTTCATTTCCTTCAATTTTCCATGAATCTAACAATTCCTGAGATGAAGCTGAAGACAACATTTAAAATAACACCTACCAGTATCTTGTTCAAGCCTGTGCTTTTTTATAGATGGGGAAACTGAGTTTCAGAGACTTGAAGCAATTTCACTAAGGAGGTTAATGATGGCCGACTCTGTTCAATCTTTGTATTGACCATCATCTATTCACTTCCTGTCACATTTATCGATGCTTAGTTTAAAAACACATTATATTCCATATGTATAGCAGTAAAGCATGAACAAATTACACCTCTAAAAGAATTCATTTTGTTTTCATGGGCAGGGCTGAGGGCAGCTCTGCAGAGATTGAGAGAGCAAACCATAGCTGGTATGCTTGCTGCTGCAAACGAAAGGTCATAGAGAGAACAGAAACATGGAGAAAATGGAAGTTACTCTGTTCCACAGCAAGGCCTCTCATCTGAACAGAGGACACTCGTAAAATTGGTGAGAATTCTCGGTCAGTATGAACACAAGAAAAGCCTAAAATCACAAGAAAGGTTTAAGAACATAGGTACAGATTTTTTACATTTTCCTTTCTTTCTAAGAAGCTGACTTATTAACTAAAATAGTTTGTGTTATCATAGTCATTACTTTGGCCGAAACTCTTATCACCCACATCCTAGAATAAAATAGTTTTTCCCAGTGAGTGCCCCCCTCATGGATCTTTTTCTCTCCCCGACCCTGCCCTCCAGAGCTGTAAACCTCCCAAAACACAGCCATAACAATGAAAACAAAAACAAAAACCCGTAGCCACTCACCAGCCATTGCTGCTTCAGCTCCCTGGGCAAGAAAAGCAGTGAAAATGAAAGCAACCTTCTTTCTTCTTTCAGTGGACTTGTGTGTTCACATTGCCTAAATGGGAAACTGCAGCTTTTCTAATTCTATTCTCTGCTAAGGTACAATTTGACTCCTCAGATTTGTAGCTTCTTTTCTTTGGAAAACAGCAAAACCTGTCTTCTCACTTTGATGTAACAAAGTCTGGAGAGTGAAATACGCACACACAAAGTTTGTGTTCCATTTTCCAATCTATTTTTAACCCACTTAATAAATCAAATTGACTTTTATTTGTCTGTGTGCCACCCCTTAGCCACTAATTTGGAGGGAGGACGATTTGACCCTGAAAGGGAAGTATTAATGTGGAAGGCTTGAGGGGGGCAAGAAACCAACTGAAAACTGCCGAACTTAGTAAGTGTGTCACTGTTTTAAAATCCCAAATAGATAATCTCTTCTTTCTTCCTACTTTTTAGAAAACAAAAGACAACTTTACTTTGTACATTGAAAAAGATAAGTTCCATTTTAGTGAAATATGCATAAAGATTATTTCTCAGTTTAAAGAATAACAATAAATAAAGAGAACCTCAGAACGATTATACTGTAATTAAATTCAATGGTATCTGCTGAACAAGAACATTGAAGTTTTCATGTATTTGTAAGAAAATTCCAGTACTCATTTTGAAAATAAATGTTTAGATTGCGGTTTTAAAAATTCAGTTTAGATTTATTAAACAATTACATATAACAATACCCATAATAGTGCCTAGTTTATAGTATGTGATGAAATAAGATAGTTCATTTCCCCCTACTCAATGAAACTTAGGCAACTGTTTATCTCTCTTTCCTGATCTCCTTAGTTGTCAGTTCTGGGTATTGTTTATCTGCATATTCATGTTTATATTTTTGTTTGCTGAATGCAAAAAGGACTCTTATACTTAGTCAAAAAAGTAATAACTTTGTCATTCAAATTAAACAATAGAGCTCTAAACATCTAGCTTTTTTCTTTTTATATATATCTATTACATATTTTAATGTCTATATTATTAATATAATTACATATTTATTTCAAAAACCTACATGCATACATGCATACACACAAAAAGCATTTCCATCATTTTATACAATGTTCATTCAGATTCCTCAATACATTAACTTCTTTCTTTGGTCTTTATTCCTTCTTGTATCTCAAAAACATATTAGTATCTTCATTAAAGCAGTTTGCTGCTTGCAAATTCCTTCGATTTTTTCTTTCCTAAAAATATCTTCATTTTGCCTTTCTTCTCTTTTAAATTTTTTTATTGTATTTTTTCCATTACCATTTATCCCCCTTATACCTTTTCCACTTCAAACCATAGCCTCCCCTAATCATCTAGCTTCTTTAGTCTCACATACAAAGTTACCACAATTATATGTTATTTTGCATATTTGGGAACTTTTCCTATGCATTAAAAAAAACACAAAACAATACTGATTTTGGATAGCCCCAACAATTGGCCTCCTTGGATCCATGCTCTTGTCCCTTACTGCAGACTGGTGTTATGACTTGGTTTGGACCAACATGATGTGGTAGTAGGACATTGTGCAATTCTGAGCTCAGGTCTTTGGAAGCATCGTTAATCTCTCCCTCATGACCACCTGAGCTTCCATGAAAATAAGTCTGCTCTAGACAGCTGAAAGATAAGAAACATCAGGTAGAGAAGAGCCCAGTTGTGTCAGCCAAGGTTACCTCACCCTACATCACATTTAAGCCAAATGCTTTTCAAACATATAAGAGATCCCAGTTATTGCACAGAACCCCAAATCAAGGAGCTGCTTAAGTGTTCATGATATTAAAAAAATACCCAGTGGACTAGCAGATGTGGACATGCTATTTATAACTCACATACAGGGGAGTGCACCAATGGCAGCGGGTTGGTGTGAGAGAAACCACACCTCCTCCAGACTGAGGGTCATTATAAGGGGTCTCAGACAACGGTAGCATGGGTCCAGGTTGCACAATCTATGTGTGCCCTGGAGCTACATTACATCAGTGTATATGTGCAGATTGAAAGGGACAAGAAGCTGTCACAGGACAAGAAACCACTCCCAAAAGAAGATAAGGAAGGAGTTACAATCCATTCCCAAAACAATACAGATTCCTTCTCACCAGAGACCCTCTGACTAACTCTCAGTCACATGAGGGAGAAGGGCCAAGTATTGACCCCACACCAACAATGTCAGTGGAGATACCTATCCTATATGCAGGTGATCTCAGACACATGGGTGATGGCAGAAACAAGAAGATCCACCCAATTGACTGGTTAACTTGTGAACCATAGTAAATACTTATTGATATAAGCCACTAAGTGTTGGGGTAGTCTGTTACTCAACCATAAATAACTGACAAATATATACTTACTTATGCCAGTTTTCCCATAGTATCAATAATTTGTTTTTTTAAAATTTGACAATAGATTAAAATACTTATAAAAGTCAACACTTTAAGAACTATCTCAATTTTTGATGATTATATGGTATTGAAAGTGTTTCCAGGTTATAATTTTAGATGTTTTGCCAAATTAATAGATATACAACACAATTAATCCAGTAATACTAAAAAGAGCATAATGAAAAGCATATTCTCCAGTACAACTCTTTCCATTTTTAATCCTACATCCTACATTTCATTTCTCTAAAATATTTTTGGTTTTTTGTTTTCTGTTGCTAATCTTCAAAACTCTCAATAATATGTTTATTTTATCCTCTTATTTCCTGATATTAAATTGAAACAATGTCTTTGATACTGTATACAAAAAAGAGATGTAGTTTACTTACACTGCCTCATTTCTACCAGATCTACCTAAAATTTGATGATTTGATTTGAATTATTTTCTTGATTAATTTTTCAATATTAAATAGCATTTAACCCTCTTTTCTTCTTCCATCAGTGTTACTCAGTAACAATTCTCCTCTAAGTTGATGATAGTTGCCTACATACAATTCCTTCCATCTTTTCTCACCTCCAATTATACCACCATTTTAACCTATATTTTTATTTTACATTATCAAAGTTATTAAAATTTTCATTCAATTCATTATTCACTACCAAGTCTCCTGTGCTCTGTCTATGCAGTAACTAAATGTTGTTGCAATGAGAAACATTTATGTTAGTATTAGAGATATATCTATTTTATATCTATATATAGATATAGATATATGTAGATATATAGATAGATTCTGTATATATATGTATCTATATATAGTCTGTCTGGCAAAGTGATACATTAGTACTACATTTCCTTCCCTTTGAGCCCAATCTCACAAATATTTTTCTGTTCAGAGAAGAATATTTCTAGTCTCAATATCTACCAACTCACCATTACCTGGTCTCATGTAGTTGGGCTTCACTCCTGCAATTCTATCTAAGGCTAAGCCATATTTTTTATTCTATTCCTTCACCTTTACCTAGTCAAGAACATTCTTCAACAATAGCCCCATTGGTCTTCTACCTCATTGTTTTCCAACTTAATCATGTTGTTGCCATAAACATAAAGAACACTATAGTTCCTCTTTATTAAAAAGAACTCACTTGATCCCTCATCCTCACAACTCCTCAAAGGTATTTTTATTCTTACTGTCCCCAAATGTTCTTCATTCTTTCTTAAACCAGTTCCAAGTACTCTTTGTCTCTATCCCTCTATCAAAACAATACTTGTTAGTATAATCTATTACTTCAATATTGCCAAGTCAAATGTATAATCTTCAATTTTTTGACCTATTAGAATCATTTCACAGTGATATTTACACCTCTTCCTGAAACTTTTCATTCATTTCCCTTCCAGGTTACATGTCTGTCTTGATCCTCCTGTTACTTCATTGACTGCTATTCACATCTTTGGTCTTTGCTTTATTTTTCCTCACTTATTCAGGAGTGTCCCCAGTAGTTTGAGTTTCAAAACTGTTTATATATATGAAGACAATTCAAAAATTTAATCTCTCACTTATGCTTATTTCCTGAATGCCATTCTCATATAACCAATGACAATATTTTGAATGTCTAGTAGTCCTCTCAATTTTGGCATTCCTACCACCTCTGAGAATATAACCCTATTTTATTTGAGTTATTAAAAGTAATTTCATCCTTCAAGTTATTCAGAGTAGATCTTTCTCAAAACTTTATTCAATTTGGTGGCTTTTCCTTCAAAACGTGAATGTTGCTCACTACCCTCACTTCTTGCATCCTGATCTGGACTACCATCAAATCTGAATTTTTGCAATAGCCTTCTAAGTATTCTTTCTGCTTTTCATGAGCCCCTATTATTGTCATTATAATCTTAAACCCATAGCCAGAGTGATACTCATAAAATATAACTCCAATAATTAGTTTTATTCTTCTGCTCATACTTCTCTAATAGCTTTTTACTTTTGAGTAAAAATGAAAAGTGTTTTACTGTAATGGTACTTTGTATGATGTGGACCTTGGTCCCTTCACCAATCTCATCTCCTAACTTTTCCCTATGCCCTTTGTTCTCTGATTCTAGACAGACTAATTCCCTTGGTATTCCTCAAACACTCCAAGCACATTCTTATCTCAGAACATTGTTACTTGTTTTCCCTCTAGACTGTTCACCCTTAACATATCTCATAGCTGCCTATATCTCTTTCTTCAGGTTTCTTCTGATGATAAATTATGTGTTTATTTTATTTTTGTCTATTAACTCTCTCTTCCCTGTTAGACTTCATGTTTTCATGAAGACAAAGACTTTGTCTGCTTTTTTTTAGATAGCAAATGCCTAATATAGAGTCAGTTTTTTAATATTTGAGGTTGATTAAATGAATGGATCTTTTGTTGATTATGTACATTATAAGAGGTTCTTCCCCTGGTTTCTACAGCTTGTCTTTTTTTTTTCTACCATCTATAAATTCACTTTTATTTTTATTTTTTAAGTTTTTTCAAGGTATAGTTTATAAATGAAACATTGCCCTTATTTAATGTAAACATTTCATTGAGCTTAGAAGTTTGACTACACTCATGATACCATCACCACAAAGTTTAACACTGTACACAGTGCTCTTAAATCTTTTCATAAATTTATTTATAGGCTTCTTTATGCAATGTGCTTTCCAAATCTTGTTGAAAAAGCACCCCTACATGAATCACATAAAGATACTTTCCTATATTTTTTCTCCTAACAACTTTCAAAAACTTATTTTTCACAATTTGGTCTTTAGTGAATCTGGAATATTGTTTTGTGTATGGCTTGAGGTACAAAATGTGTGTCTGTGTTTTTCTACAAAATAATTTCTTGAATCATTTATTATTTTACTTCTGCAACATGCCATGTTTTATAGTGTTCATTCTAGACTTTGGATACTTTTCTGTGTATCTATTTGTCTACCCATGTGCCAACTGATAGAACTTTACATTATGTCATGATATCATGATTTGTGTTCAGGTAATCTCTCACCACTTTTTAATTATTTTTTCTAAGCTATTATTACTTATTTACCTTCTAAACAAATAGTATAAGCGAACTGTAAAGTTTAAGAAAATACCTCATTAGATATTCTTTGGTATTCTGTTGTGTGTATAGATTTATTTGGGTGAAAATAGAAAATTTTACATTTATTTGTTTTCTCATAAATGATGGGTCATATCCCTCATGCTAGTTAAATATTTTATGTCACTCAATAATTTCTTAAAATAATTTTCTATATATAACTATTTATAATTTTCTCTGAGCACTTTTTAATGTTTATTGCTATTGCAAATAGAGGCTTAAAAAGCAAAAATATTTCCTACTTGGCTGTCTTTTGAATAGCAAATGCTATTAAATATATATTTATTGGAATTCTTGTGAATGTGAAGACTATTTTAAATTCTAAGAAATTTCAATGAGGACTTTCAGTCAAGATGGTGGCATAGGTAAATGCAGTACATAAATCTTCCCACGACTGCATCAAAATTATGACTAAATTGTAGAATAACCACCATTCAGAACCACCTAAAATCTAGCTGAATGGAAGTCTTACAACAAGAGATGCAAAGAAGAAGATACATCAAGACTGTTAGGAGGGATGGAGACATGGAATGGGCTTGTGCCACACCAATGTGTGGCAGATAAAAATTGGGAGGGGAAGGATCTCTTTGCTGTGGAGGTCCTCCATGAGTAGTGAGAGGTTCCATCCACCCATCATCCCTAGGATTCCAGTGCCAAAAATAGAAGTCTCTGTAACTCCTTGCTGTAAAAACCAGAGGAGATTGTGGCTCAGGGAAATGAAAGCTTCTATAGTCCCAAGCAGTTCCTTTTAAAGGGCCAGTGCATGGACTTACTCAGACTCACTGGTTCTGGCAACAGCTCAAAAGTCACCAGGGACATATGGGGAGGGACTGAATTACCTGGCATAGGGGCAAGAGCTTGGGGGCAGCTTTCTGCTGGGAAAAAAGTGCTAACAGAAGCCATTATTTCTTTTCTGAGAAACTCTCCACACAGTTGTCAGAAAGGTACCATATCTGAATCTCCATCAACCTGTCTCACACAGTTAATCTGGTCCTGGTGATTCCCTGAGAACTAGTCCCACTTAACTTGCTGGCCCAACCAAACTGTTTCCAGTGACTTTTCCATATATCTGGCCTTTCTTGCCCCATGCTTCAGACTTTCTTAAAACCCTTAAACAAGCAGCATCTGGCTTCTGCATATCCTGCATCCCTGGCTAAGTGGTCTTAGTCCCAGTACTAGAGGCACCCAACCTCGGTTCACAGTATGGCCTTTCCTTAGCACCTCTGAGCCCAGCACAAACAGCAGTCATCTTCAGATCACTCTGTAGCTACTTCCAGGTTGCCCCAGGCATGGCATAGGCAGTAGCTCACCTTGGACTTCCTAAAAAGTTCTAGAGCCAGGCCACCAAGTGAACAGCTTTAGACCACACCAGATTACAACCCTATGACTTCCACGAGTGAGGAAGAGGGCAGAGTTGGTGAGCACTAAAGGCCCACTGAAGCAAATCCTGCTCCATTGGGTTGATGCTTGCATAGTAGCTGTTCCATTATAGTTGCAGCCAATCCTTGCAGAGGCAGCCGATAGCACAATTAAGGCTCAAATGCAATAGGGCAGTGCACACAGCCCAAATAGGGATGCACCTGGAGCATCCAGCTAGAGTGACTGAGGGTGCTGAACCACAGGGCCCTACTATACAAAGCCACTCTACTAAGTCTGGGAGATACAACAGCTCTACATAGTATACAAAAACAAAACAGGGAAACAGACAAAAAAAAACCAGATCCTAAATGAAAGAACAGGACAAATCTCCAGAGAAAAAACCTAAAAGAATTTTATATAAGCAAACTAACAGATACAGAGTTCAAAACAATGGTTATAAGAATGTTCAAAGAACTTAGTGAGAAATTCAAGGAACTTAGTAAGAAATTTAACAGCATTAAAAAAACAGAGAAACCATAAAAAATAACCAGTCAAACATGAAGTATACACTAACTGAAATGAGGATGATGTTACAGGGAATCAACAGTAGAGTTAATGAAGCCAAGAATCAAATCAGCAATTTGGAATACAAGGAAGCAAAAAATTCCCAATCAAAACATCAAAAAGAAAAAATGGACCCAAATAAATGAATATAGCATAAAAACCTCTGGGACAACTTCAAATATACCAATATTTGTATTGTAAGGGTGCAGGAAGGAAGAGAGAAAAAGTTGAAAACCTACTTAAAAAAATAATAAGAGAAAATTTCCCTAACATGGTGAAATAAATAGACATACAAGTTCAGGAAGTATAGAGACTTCCAAACAAGATGAACCCAAAGAGGCCCATGCCAAGGCACATCAGAAGTTAAAAGTTAAAGGTTAAAGACAAAGAATGAATCTTACAGTAGCAAGACAAAAGTAGTTCGTTACCTACAAGGGAGGTCCTATAAGACTGTCAGTTGATTTTTCAACAGAAACTTTGTAGACCAGAGGGATTGGCAAGAAGTATTCAGAGTGACAGAAAGCACCCTGGCTGATGTGGCTCAGTGGATTGAGTACCAGACTGCATAGCAAGGGGTCACCAGTTCAGTTCCCAGTCAGGGCACATGCCTGGGTTGCAGGCCAGGTCCCCAGTTGGGGTGCATGAGAGGCAACCATACATTGATGTTTCTCTCCCTCTCTTTATCCCTCCCTTCCCCTCTCTCTAAAAATAAATAAATAAATATTTTTTAAAAAAGTGATGGAAAGCAAAGACCTACAATCAAAATTATTCTACCCAGCAAGGTTATCAGTTACAATCAAAAGACATGTAAAGAGCTTCCCAGACAAGAAAAAGATAAAGGAGTTCATCACCACCACCAAACTTGTATTACAACAACTGTTGTAATTATTTGTTATTGAATTATAATTGCACTCCTAGAGTAAATTCTAACTATCTAAAAAACATTAATACTAAAAGATATGTGGCTGGATTTGATTTGCTAACACCTTATTTAGAACGGTTATATCACTGTTCCTGAAAAATCAGACTGTACTTCTCTAACTTTGCCTCCACTTCTCCAGTTCTGTAGCAGTTTTGTACTAGCACCATGAGGAATTTAAGAAAGTTACTTCTCTTTTTATTATCTGGACATATTTATATACATTTGGGCTTATCACTTTCTTAGAAGTTTTGTAAGACGTTTCTTTACACCATTCATGTCTGTTAACTTTTTTTTCAGGTAGGTGTGGGAAAGAAAAAGTAATCTATTTAATGTTTATGGATTAATTTGGCTTTTTATTTCTCCATGAATTAATTTTGCTAATTGCTTATCTAGAATTCCATCTATATTTTATATAATACTCTCATGTTTTGTCCAGGTGCTAATTCTAATTTTCATACTCCATCTTGCTAAATATCTGCTATTAGTCCTTTTAAGAGCCAGGTTTTGCTTCTAGTTATCTGCTCAATATTTTTATCTCATTACCATTCATTGATTTTTGGTTTGTTACTTTCATTTTTCTATTTTATTATTAATTTCGTATTTTTCTGACTGCTGAAATTTAATGCTAGGTTCATTTTTTTCTCATTTTATGTGTATATATATAAATATGTGCATATACAGTTAGTATATGTATATGAAACATAAATATATGCCTGTGTCCCTGTGTGTATTTTTTCCAAATATGTGGTGATGTTTGAAAATCTTTGTTTTGGGTTTCTACTATCATCATGCAGCAGTACAATGAAGTCTCTGAAATATATATTTTTGAATCTTTGTTATGTGTCTTGTGTTTCCACATGGAAAAGCTGTTACCCATTAATATAAAAATCATGAATCTTTGTACTACTGGTAACCCTTATAATTCAAGATTCAGTTAAACCTCAGAAGTGAGAACACTTATTGTTTCAGTTTTTCATTGATTTGCAGAAAGTGCAGTACAGTGGTTCATAACTCAGATTCTAGAGCAAGTCAAATTGCATTCAAATCCTGGTGTGTTCACCTATAAACTGTGTGACTTTGGGCAAGTCATTAAAGCTCTATATTCTTTTGTTTTATTGTGGGTAAAATGGAGATATTGATAGTAATTGCTTTACAGGGTTGCTGTGAATGTTAAATTAGTTGTGTATATATAAAACCCTTAA
>CM052543.1:65464970-65482634 GCA_028533065.1 Trachops cirrhosus
AATCCCAGGTCCAAGATTAGAAGGAAGACCTTTAAAATATTTCAGGCCTCTCTCCTGAAAAAATGGTTTCAACTTTTTTGAATCTTGACAAAGTCAGTATTGCTAGATTCCTTAAGTGGAAAACATTATTTTTATATGAATCCAGCTTCTTTCTTACTAAATAATCATTGTTTTATTTGTTCTGGAAAAGTGTTTCACCAACAATTCTCAAATTATTTCATTGGAAAGTGATTCTTTTCTCTTAAACAAAGAAGACTTTATATTTGGAAGAAATGTAGAGGCCAAGGAAGTAAATATGTCATCAGACTTAGAAATTTCTGTAATAAATCTATTAAGGGTGGTTATCCCATGAATGTTTTCTTAGGTATTTCAGTGGATGGGACATCTGCTATATAAACAAAGGCCCCATTCCTTAACTGAGAAAAATTAACTCTGATATAATCCAACTGTTTCTCTTTAATATTTTTCATTGTTTTCCAGACATATATGTCAAGAAAGAGAGTATTCTTTCCCCTCTTCCTCCTAATGATGATTTCTATAGTTTTGTCCAATAAATTTATTGTAATTATCTTTAACTTTACCCACAGTAAAACTATTTCATGTTGTCTGGGTAAATACACTATCATTTCTTCAAATTTCCCTTCTAAATTGAATATAACTTTCTTTTACAAATAGTTTAGTTTCTGACAGATCATCCAAATATTGAGAAAACATATTTATTTTGATAGAGAGTTTATGTTACTTCTTTAGCAAGTACATCACACTGTTGGATGGTGTCAAACTTATAATAAAATAAACCTTAAAAGCTTTACTTATATAAACCACTGTGAAAGCTCGTCTTCATATATTTACCTAATCAATGTTTAGTGTCATGAGTCTATCTACTGTGCCTCTTGATTTTAGCCTTTAGTATTCTGTTCATAGTCCATTCTAGTTAATCCATTTAATATTTTTTTATTCTCCTCCCCATATATACATATAGTAGAGCGATCCTGAAGAGCAGAAAAAAGCTCTTCATTTCATCCTTTATTCCTTTAATCTCTAATGCCTACTGTCAGGGCTATTAATTATGTAAGTTAATAAATAAATGGATATATATGTTTAAAAATTAGAAATAGATTAATTACCCTCTACCTCCATTAATTTTATTATTAATTTTAATGCATTTGAAATAAATTTATATCTTGAACAAGAAGTATAGAAACAGGCTCAGATGCAGAGAAATATTTGTTGTCAGATGGAAGGAGGGTTGGGATGGTGGGTAAAAATGTTGAAAGGATTTAGAAGTTCAATTGGTTGTTACAGAGTAGTCCTTGGGCTGTAAAGCAAAGCATAGGGAATATAGTTGAGAATATTGTAATATCTATATATGGTATCAGGTGGGTACTAGATTTCTCAGGGTGATCACAATCCAAGTTATATAAACATCTAATCATGAGGATGTACACCTAAAACTAATATAATATTGTATGTCAACTATAACTTTTAAAAAAATTTGTCTGCAACCATGTATTCTTCCATTTCTTACAGGAAATTTGGCTTTATTATAATCTTCAGGGACCACCCTCATGCATGGTGTTCATTTTTCACTGAAGCATCATTATGTGGCACATGACTTGACTGAACGAGGAGGAGAGCATGCTTCTCACCCAAGCTCTGCAATTTGTGTTTGCCAAGTTTCTGAACCACCTATTTCTTTTAACCTGGTCTACTTATTCATAAATTGGAATCAGTGTATATTTAACTTGTATAACAGACACATTTTTCATGACAGATAATGAAATAAAGCATATGAAAAAATTTGAAGCAATTGACAAAGAAGTATATTTTGACACTGCAAGCTTCTGAAATATGGCTCATGACTACTATACACAGCAGGCACTGTGGTATGGTCTTACCCATACCATTTAAACACAAAAAGTTAGAACAATTATGAATCCTTACCCCACCTATACACACACACACACACAGATGAGATAAAAGAAACACAAACATATTAAGTAAATTGTCAAAAATCTTTATATAATGAATGGAAGTTGATCCCAAGGTTTTGTTTCTCAAAGCCCATTCTGATAAGCTGCATGAAAGAGAAGGTTTTAGACAAAGAAACAATAAAATTACATGCATTTAAGTTGGTGCCCTTGCTAAAATGTATTAGTCACAGTGCCCCAAGAGTCTTAAAATAATAAAGAGCCAGAGATACATAAACTGAGAGTGTAAGTGGTTTCCAAAGGGTTGAAAATGATACAACCAGAACAAGATACAGAAGACGTCTGCCTTCTATATAACAGCTTTTCATACTATCTACTGTTATAAAACATGATATTGTTGTACATGTTATCACAGGAAATTCTAACATTAGGATTTTTTTCAGTATGCTTCCTTTAAAACACTACTAGTAACTAAACTGCTCCATTAATTTATTTATGTTTTTTCAATGTAATATTGTATGTATGTAATTATTTTCTAGGTACATATCTGAGTTGATAAATGTATCATTTCTCAATCTTATATCCATTCCATCTACAAGTACCCATCCAGCTGTAGGTAATTCCATTTTAGTAACTATAGACAGTTGATGCAGACTCTCACCAGCAGTGTCCATGGCATTGTGAATGAGATGAGACAAATTCACACAGACTACTGAGTCCTGTGGAGAAAAAGGGATGGCATGGCCACTCTCTCAAGAGGAAAGCACCCCGACCCTTGCATTGATAGGCTTTTATTGGCTTTCTTATAGCATACATCAAAGAAGGTTCTCATTCATTATACTGAGGTTTGCTTTAGGTAATTACTTTTTACAGATAGTAACACAAAGGATATTGCTGATTACTTCCTACAGATTAACAAGGAAAAAATGTTGCAAATGCTAGGGAATGACAAGAGCAATTAGTTTGGTTACCCTTCAATCCTTGGGAGAATTAGCACAGACTTCAGGAAGTTACTTTAAAGATATGCAGTAAGCATTTGCTGCTTCAACTCAGGGTGAGGGAGCTTTAGCAAGTCACAAGCAGCCTAAGTATAATGCAGGTCTGGTTTCCCACAAGAAAGCCAATCCATGAGTTTGGCATCCTGCCTGCCATCATGCGCCCATGGGATTTCCAATAAGGCTGGGCTACATTTGCCATTCCACATGGATAGGTTCCCTATAGAAAGTTCTGTTTATGACGAGTTTTAACTTTTTTCTGAGACTTGAGTATGTTCATAAAAATAATGATGACAAATTCTTTCCAATGTAGTATATCATTATGACCATTGATTTTAGTTTTTGAAATTCAAAATTATTCTAGTATAATTTATATAACATAAAATATATTTCTTTTAAGGATTTAGTCTAATTATTTTGGACAAATGTATTCTGTAGAATAACAGCCTCAAGTCGCAAAACATTTCCATCACCCTAGAATGTCTCTTCATGTCCTTTGCACTCAATTTCTCTCTACCTCCTCCTCAAGGAAATAATGATATTATTTCTATCAAAACACATTAGTTGTTCCTATTCTAAAATTTTATATAACTGGAATCATAGAGTATGTATTCTAATGTAGATGGCTTCTTTCATTCATAATATGAGCATAATGTTTTCATCAAGTTCATTACATATATCAGTAATTTGCTCCTTTTTTTATTGCTAGGTAGCACCACTGTGTATGCATTTAACATGATTTGTTTACTCATGCAAGTACCTGTAATATATATTTGGAATGTTTCCAAGTTTTTAGTATGTTCATTTTGAGGACACAGCGGTCCTTTGCTATGTAGAGTTTCCCTACTTAGCTTCCCAGGATCAATGTTTATGGTTCCACATCCTCAGGTATAAGGCCTGGCCATCCTTTCTGTGGTTTTAATGCAACCTCAGCATGACCTTGGCTTGTAGAGAAACCTTCATGTGAAGTCCTTAATGTTTCAGAAATAATTAATAAGTAAAAATGTGTAAAGAGAGCAATGTGCCTGCAATTTCTGCTTTACTCCCTACAAGTGTCCCTGTGGCAAGAAGCAAAAGATTGTACTGCACAATGGATCAGGTAAGTAGCAACATAAAGATAAAAACACCCTGAGAAAAGCCTTAGATTAAAGTCTACACAGTGGGCTGAGTCAAACATGGCAGTGATTGTAGGTGGGAGCTGAGCCCACTTGCTCGTACATCCAACTGGGACACTTAACCAATTTTTGGAAAAACAATGTGAACAGCCAAAAGAATCTCAGCTGATATGAAGTTTAGAAGCCAAATTGTGCAGAAGACACTTCAAAACGGGCAATAAGGAGGTTTTATAGGTTAACCAGAAGGTCCCCTGGCCTGGTGCTGGACTGGAGGAGAACTGGGTCAATGATAGCAGTCTAGCAGCTCCCTCACCTCCCAGGGCTGGGAAGTCCCAGACCTCCACCAGCAGAGACATGGATGCATAAAGTCTCTGGGGGAGGGGGAAGGTAGCAAGGGACATACAGCCAGTAGAGTATCCAGGCTGGGGCTGTGGTCACAGACCACAGAAAATTTGGGAGATCCTGGTGACAACTGGAGCTAGGAGAAGAGATAAAGCATGACCAGGGTTAACCAGATAGACTCTGGACTTGCCAGAGGGTTGGACTGTGTAGAAAACTGGGCAGAGGCTTGGAGCATCAGCTGTACACAAAGAGACATTTTTCAAATGGGAAACGGAGATGCTCAGTGCAGGGACCTCAGCCAGGACAACAAAGAGGGAGGATGGGGGTGTGATTTGCTCCCACTTCAGTTCACCTCACAGACTGATCAAAGAGGTACAGAGTGAGGTGGCTTATCCGTGCCCAACAGACACAAATACGCAGAGTGGAGAGTGAGGGCTGCACATTGCTCTGAAGGAGTGGGCACCTCTGATTATTGTAGCCCATCCATACTGAGCCCCCATCCTTGCAGAACCACAGAAAAGGAAAAACAGAACCAAGCCCCCCTCTACCTGCAGGATCCTGGAAGATTTACAAAACCATCTGGGCAGGTTTTCTTTTTCTTTCCTTTTTCTCTTTCTCAAGAGTAAAACAATAAGATCCAGAACTGACAGTGTGACAGTAAGATCTGGATTTCTCTCCCAAACTGAGAGAAAACCAGAGACAGATCCAGAAAGAAGTCAGAAGGTGAACAACAACACCTGAGACAAATTTCACTTTGGTCTTCAGTGGAACATGCACATTTTAAAAATATGTCTTCTCTCTGCTTATTTTTGTTTGTTTTTATTGTTTTTTATTATTTTCCCTTTCATATTGCATTTTAATTTTTCAGCTTTCACTTTACTCATATTCCAAATAAGTCACTACTCTTGGTTTTTTATTTTTTATAATTTTATACAGATTATATATTTCTTATCATATTATTGCTATTCCAAATCCTAAATAACACCCTTCCCTGGGCTTAATCCATTTCAACATCTTCCTGAGCTTTATTATGGTTATGTAAACTTTATTTTCTCACACACTACACAAAGTTTCTATCGCTTACACTTACTATTTCTCCTCCATCTAACCTCGCATAAGTGTTCTTTCTTAAGCCAGCTCACATTTTTTCCCCCTCTAATAAGAGCCTTATTTCTTTCCCACCTTTTATAAACAGTGGTTAATTGGGTGAAATATCACAGTTATTGCTGTACTTCTCCAAAGAAACTCCTTGTTGTTTACTATTTGCTTGTACTTTAAATCCCATAAAATACTCTCCCACTGTATTATTTCATTTTGCCTTCCCCCTGCTCCAGATCATAGTATACTCTTCCCTTTCCATACCCCAATGTTTCTGTTGTCCTTCTGTGTTTTACTCATGTTTTAAATTGTGCTCTATTCATTTCTTCACCTTGGTTCTATTTCAGTTCTTATCTGTTCTCTTCCCTCTTATCACACAATAACACTTTGCCCTCTTTTAGTCATCTCATATTCCTTTTGACATTTCTTATAATATCTGCAATTTCTCTTTGCATGTATCAATCTTAGTGCAACTGAGGATGAGAATTCTGATGTGGTAGGGGGGTCTTTTTCATTGGTGTAGGTTTGTTTGTGTGGTAACACTGCTTTGTTAAAAAACACCCGTACAACAGCATACAAGACCAGGTGAGAGTTGCCACTTCCAATAAGCCCACTGGAGGGAAGAACCCTCCAATAAAGAAGCCACCAACAGATAATTCACAAGTACAACAGGAGAGCCCACACAAACAGAAGAAAGGGCAACCCAATAGCATCCAGACAAAGAGATTAAAGTGACTGCACCACTGAGTCACAAAGAAACCCTAACACAGAAGTTCACCCCACAAAGACAGCTTGAAAAGTAGAGCATATAGAATCACAGAAAAAAAACAAAAAGAGTCACTTAAAATTGGGAGACAAGGAAAGAACCCCCAATTGAAAGGAAGAACCCCAGTAAATGAGCTAAATAAAATGGAGACAAACAATCAGATATAGAATTCAAAGCAATGGTTATAAGGATGCTCAAGGAACTCAGTCACAACTACAAGGAACTGAGTGGGAACTACAAAAGCATGAAAAAGGAAAGAGAAACTGTAAACCAGAACCTGGAAGAAATGAAGAATACAATATCTGAATTTTAAAAAAATAAACTAGAAAGAATTACAAGCAGAATGGATGAAGCAGAGGACTGAATTGGTGAACTGTAAGAAAAGGTAGAATGAAATACCCAGGTAGAGGAGCAGCACAAAAAAAGACTAAAAAAATATGAAGATAGCTTAAGGGAACTGTAGGACAACATGAAACCCAACAACATTTGAATCATAGGAATACCAGACAGAGAAGAAAAAAAGCAAGGGATAGAAAACCTGTTTGAAAAAATGATGGTAGAAAACTTCATTAACATGAATAGGGGAAAACCCATGCAAATTCAGGAAGCACACAGGGTCCCAATCAAGATGAGCTTGAAGAGGCCTACTCCAAGACACATCATAGTTAAAATGCCATATTTTAAAGACAAAGAGAGAATCTTAAAACCAGCAAAGGAGAAACAAGAAGTAGTACACAAAGGAGCACTGATAAGGCTAGCAGCTGATGTCTCAACAGAAATACTACAAAACAGAAGGGAATGGTAAGAAATATTCCAAGTAATAAAAACAAACACCTGTAACCAAGACTACTCTACTCAGCAATGCTCTCAATGAAAATGTAAGGTGAAATGAAGTGTTTCCCAGACAAAAGAAGGCTAAACAAATATGTATCCACCAAACTAGCAATGCAAGACATGCTAAAAGGACTACTTTAAGAAGAGGAAGAAAAAGAGTGAAAGAGAGAGGAGCACAGGTACAAAGGTGAATAATGAATAAATACCTAACAATAATAGCCTTAAATGTAAATGGATTAAATGCTCCAATAAAAGGACATAGTGTAGCTGAATGGATAAGAAAATGTGACCAGCATATATACTGCTTACAGGAGACCCACTCAGAACAAAAGACCTACACAAATTGAAAATGAAAAGTTGGAAAAAATATTCCAATGAAGTGGACAGGATAAAAAAAGCTAGAGTAGCAACTTATATCAGACAACACTTATAAAAGGGACACAGAAGGACACTTCATAATACTCAAGGGAAGAATCCATCAAGAACAAATGAACATTGCAAACATATATGAACCCAGATATATAAGAAAGAAATATAGGAGCACCCAGATATATAAGAAAAATCTAGGAGGACTTCAAAAAACATAGAGACAGCAACATAGTTATAGTAGAGGATTTTAACACCGCACTGTCAACAATGGACATATCCTCCAGAAAATATCAACAAGGATATTGTGGCATTGAACAATGCTCCAGATCAAATAGACTTAACAGATATATATAGAAACTTTCATCCCAAAGAAGCAAGATGCACATTTTTTTCAAATGTACATGGAACATTTTCAAAGATAGACCACATGATAGGACATCAAACAAGCCTCAAAAAAATTCAAGAAAATTAAAGTCATATCAAGCATTTTCTTGGATCACAAGGGCCTGAAACTAGAAACCAACCTCAAGGAAAACCTCAAAAACACTCAAACTCATGGAGATTGAATAGTATGTTACTAAACAATGAATGGGTTAAGAATGAGATCAAGTTAGAAATCACAAAGTTTCTGTAAACAAATGAAAATGAACATATACAACATCCAAAACCTATGAGACACAGCGAAGCCACTCCTGAGAGGAAAATTCATAGTGAACAGGCCTACTTAAAAAAAGATAGAAACATTTCAAATAAACAACATAAGCCTACAGCTACAGGAACTGGAGCAACAACAACAAACATTGCCCAGAGTGAATAAAAGGAAGGAAATAATCAAGGTCAGAGCAGAATTAAATGGCATAGAGACAAAAAGAAAAATAAATCCAGGAGCTGCTTCTTTGAAAAGATAAACAAAATTGACAAGCCTTTAAGCAGACTCATCAAGAAAAAAAAAGGACCCAAATAGATAAAATCAGAAATGAAAGAGGAGAGATTACAACTGATACCACAGAAACACAAAGGATTTTAAGAGATTACTATGAACACCTATATGCCAAGAAATTTGAAAACCTGGGTGAAAAGAACAAATTTCTAGAAAAATATAATCTTCGAAAATTGAATCAAGAAGAAGCAGAAAGCCTGACTAGGCCGAAAACAGCTAGTGAGATTGAAGCAGTAATCAGAGAACTCCCACCACACAAAAGTCCTGGACAGGACAGTTTCACAGGAGAATTTTATGAAACATTTAAGGAAGAACTAACCCCTGTGGTCAGACTATTCCAAAAAATTCAGGGAGAGAAGACTCCCAAGCTCATTTTATGAGGCCAACATCAACCTAATCTCAAAAACAGATAAAGACACAACAAAGAAACAAATCTACAGGCCAATATTGCTAATGAACATAGACGCTAAGATCCTCAACAAAATATTAGCAAACTGTATCCAGCAACACATTAAATAGTCATGCATTGTTATCAAATGGGATTCATCCTCGGGATGCAAGGATGGTACAATATTCACAAATGCATAAATGTAATACATCACATAAATAAAAGAAAATAAAAAATCACATGATCATAACAATAGATGTAGAAAAAGCATTTGATAAATTACAGCAACCATTTATGATAAAAACACTCAGCAAAGTGGGAGTAGAGAGAACACCCTCAACATAATAAAAGCCATATACGAGAAACCTATAGCCAACATAATACTCAATGGGCAAAATCTAAAACTGTCCCAATAAGATCAGGAACAAAACAATGATGTCTGCTTTCACTTCTATTCAACATAGTAATGGAAGTTTTAACCACAGTGATCAGATAAAAAGAAAGAAAAGACATTGAAATTGTAAAGGAGGAAGTAAAACTGTCATTATTTGCAGATGACATGATAGTGTACATAGAAAACCCGATAGACTCCACCAAGAAACTACTAGACCTAATAAGTGAATTTGTCAAAACAGTGGGATACAAAGGTAATATTCAGGAATTGAGGGCATTTGGACACAAAAACAAAATATCAAAAAAGGATGTCAGGAAAAATATCTCATTTGCTATTATAACAAGAAAAATAAAGTACCTAGGAATAAACCTAAACAAGGAGGTAAAAGACCTGTACTCAGAAAGCTACACAACACTGAAGACACACTAAAAATGGAAGCAGATACTGTGTCATGGATTAGAAGAATTAACATCATCAAAATGTCCATATTATCCAAAGAAATTTATAGATTCAATGCAATCCTTATTAAAATACCAATGACATATTTCACAGATATAGAATAAATATTTCAAAAGTTTATATGGAACTATAAATTACCCTGAATAGCCTCAACAATCTTAAGAAAGAAGAGCAAAGTAGAAGGGATCACAATACCTGATATAAAACTATATTAGAAGGCCACTGTAGTCCAAAGAGTCTGGTATTGTCATAAGAACAGATACATAGATCAGTGGAACAGAATTGAAAGCCCAGAAGTAAACCCATGTCTCTACAGTCAGTTAATATTCGATCAAGGGGGCAGGAGCATAAAATGTAGTAAAAATAACCTCTTTAACAAATGGTGTTAGGAGATCTAGACAACTGTATGCAAAAAAAAAAAAAAAAAAAAAAAGAAAAGAAACTTGACCACCAACTTATACTATACAGAAAAATAAACTCAGGATGGATAAAAGGCTTAAATAGACATTGCAACACCATAAAAGTCCTAAAGGAGAACATAGGCTGGAGAATTTTAGATATTCCATGCAGCAATGTTTTCAACAATATGTCCAGCAACACAAAGGGAAGAATAAACAAATGGGACTTCATCAAAATACAAAGCTTCTGCATGGCTAAAGAAAATATCAGCAATATGAAAAGGGAACTACACATGGAAAAATGTATTTGTTAATGATACCTTGGACAAGAGTTTGATCTCTAAAATATATAAAGAACTCATATGACTCCACATCAGAAAGACAAACAATCCAATCAAAAATGAGCAAAGGACCTGAACAGACACTTCTCCAAGGAGGACATAGAGAAGGCCAAGAGACATATGAAAGATGATCAGCATCACTAGCCACCAGAGAGATGGAAATTAAAACCACAGTGAGATACCACTTCACACTGGTCAGGGTGGCCATCATAAACAAAGCAACAAACAAGTACAGGCAAGGTTTTGGAGAAAAAGGAACCCTAGTGCACTGTTGGTTGGAATGCAGATTGCTGTAGCCACTGTGGAAAACAGTATGGAATTTCCTCAGAAAACTAAAAATGGAACTGCCTTTTGATCTGGCAATTCCACTGCTGGGGTTATAACCTAAGAATCCTGAAACACCAAATCAAAAGAAATTATGCACTTCAATGTTCATAGCAGCACAATTTATAATAGCCAAGTGCTGGAAACAGCTTAAGTGCCCATCAGTAAATGAGTGGATCAAAAAACTATAGTACATTTACACAATGGAATACTATCCAGAAGAAAGGAAGAAGGAATTCCTTCCTTTCATGACAGCATGGATGGAACTGGAGAGCATTATTTGAAGTGAAATAAGCCAGGTAATGAAAGACAAATACCATATGATCTCATCTATAAATGTAAGCTAAACAACAAAACCAATAAGCGAGCAAAATATAAGAAGAGACATGCTAGTAAAGAACAAACTGACAGTAACCAGAGGGGTTAGAAGGGGGATAATGGAGTAAAGATAGGGAAGGGTCATCAAGGAACATGTATAAAGGGTCCATGGGTAAAGACAATGGGGGGAGTACTGAATTTGGGAATTAGGGGTGGGTAGAACAGGGGAGAGTAAGAAGGGGAAAATAGGGACCACTGTGTTTAAACAACAATGAAAAATGAAAATAAATAATAAGAAGTGAAAGGCAGGGAACAATTAATTTTGAATGGACAGTGGTAAGAACCAAAGAAAGTTTAGGGGGAAAAAGTCATCTGAGCCAGAGCTAGCTACATAATTTGCAGAGTTCAGTGAAAAATGAAAATCTTTAGCCTTTGTTCAAAAAAGAGCTAAACTGTGTCTTATGTAGACAAGTTCTTCCTCAATCTCTCAACTTGTAATGGTGTTTTTTTAATTTGTTATTTAATAACAGTCTAAATAAGGTAAAATAAAAATGTAAAAAAAAAAGCTGTGCTATTTTTACATGATGGAATACTATTAGATCAGAAAAAAGGAACTCTTACCATTTGGGACAGTGTAGATGGACCTGGAGAGCATTATGCTAAATGAAATAAGCCAGTCAGAGAAAGACAAGCACCATATCATTTTAGTCGTATGTGGAATCTATTGAGCCAAATGAATTAACAAGCAAAATAGAAACAGCTTCATAGATAGAGAGCAGGCTGATGTTTATCGGGGAATGAAGGTTAAGGGGCTAGGTTGGGTGATGGAAAAAGAGAAAAAAGAAATTCATGGCATGGACGAGAGTGCAGCGATTGCCATGTGGAGGACTGGAGGACAGGGAGGTCCAGGAGGACATAGGGCCAATAAATGGTGATGGAAGGAGACTTGACTTGGGGTTATGAACACACAATACAATGTACAGATGATTTGTTATAGAATGGTGCACCTGAAACCTGTGTAATTTTGTTAACCAGTGTCACCCCCATAAATTCAATAAAAATGAAAAAAATTAAAAATAAACAACAAATAAATTTTAAAAAATCTACATGATGAATTTTATTCTAATTAAAAATAAATTTAACACTTAGCCTAGAGCACAGGAAAAAACTGGTGGCCCAAATGTCAAAATGCAAGTTCATTTTTAATAGTATAGAGTTTTAAAATAACAGTAATACAACTTTAAAAAAAATTTAGATATATCTTGCATTTATGCATATGCATACCCACACACACACATTTGCACACACATTGAATGTTTTAGAAACTTTGGATTGTTATTCTCAGAAGAAATTAAGGTAACAATCCTATGATTATGGTTAGTAAATAAACTGATGACTTCAAAAGACTAATAGGCATTTTGTTATTAGTCCATCTCCCATCAACCATATCTATAAAATAAATTGGCTATGTCGAGTGTTTGGTGGGGACTAGCAATTGAACACATGCTTACTAAAAGTGGTGACCTCTGTAGACCTTCCTCAGCTCCTCTGTCTTTAGATTTTATGTCTTCCAATATTTCATACCAGTTCTCTCATTAATTTCTTCTCCTTAGCCCTTACTGTGATCTGACATTATCCCAGTTACATATGAGGTTTCTTGTTTGTCTTCTCTCTTTGAATGTGTAGCTATGAGGGAAGGGAACACTGCCTGCTTGATTGAACCCCTGGCACCTACAATGTGTCTAACGTGGAGTAGGTCATTCATGTATATGTGCTGTATGAATAATGAATGAAATGCATGAGGATTCTCACAAAAGATAAATTTAACTAGATAATCTTCAAATAAACTAACCCTGGCTAGTCATTTTATTTTAAATTTAGAAATATGAAAATAAAAATAATAATATTAACAAATAATAACATCATGTGCTTACAATGTGCCCGATAATGTTTTATGCAGGTTCCACATTTTTATTCACTTAATGCTGAGGTATATAGCTATGTACTATTAATTAAACTATTTTACAAATAGGGGAACCAAAGAAAGGAAAAGTTTAATTAATACCTTGCCCAGGAATGGAAGGTTGTTCTGATTCCAGAGCCTGAGCAGTTAGTTTCTTGACAAAACAGAGCTATCTGAAAATAGTGTTAGATAAGAAGATATTTGATTCTGGTGAAAAATGTTTTCATTCTTAATAACAGAGCTGCCTCTCAGGAACACGTAGTTTCTAGGACAAAGCACAGACAGGCAGGATGTGGGCAAAGGTCACAATGGTTCAACTTCTTCAAATGCTGTAGACTGAATGTATATGAATGAAAATATTCATATTTTCAAACTTAATGTCCAACCTGACAGTATTCAGAGTTGGGGTTTTCCGGAGTTAAACTGGTCATGAGGGCAGAAGACTCATGAGAAGTATTCATGCCTTTATACCAGTGACTTCAGAAAAATACTGCACTCCAACTGCTATATGAGGGCATGGTGTGAAGTGAGTAGTAGTCTGCAACCCAGGAAAGGACCTTTCAACCACCACCTAACCATGCTGGCACCTTGATCTTATTCCCAGACTGCAGAAATGTGTGGTATAAATTCCTCTTGTTTATAAGCCACCTTGTCTCTGGTTTTATAGCACCATGAATGGACTCTGACACTGACAGATGAGTTACTTTTCCGGATTACATTATCTAATGAATGGGAGATTCATTATTGTGTGAATTTAATTGTGTACATACTTCCTTATTTCTGTCTTATTTCTAGATCTAAGGGCTAGTGGAGTTATTTTTCCAGGACATAATCCCTGATACAATCTATGGTTAAGCACTCTGATTTCTACTTGGGGGAAAAAAAGACATGCATTTGTAGGAGCAGTTGGCACTTCCTAATATATGTACACACCCTGCTGAACAGGAAGGTGGAACATGCTTTCAGTTTCAAATAGTACATTTGCAAGGACAAGAGAGAAAAGCCATGGCCACGGCAGGTGAGTTTTTGTTAGTTTGATTGTTTTACTGTCGAAAAGGGCCCATCTTGGGGGAAAATTTTGAAAGCAGATGGCTTTTTGGGAAGCCATAATTAGCTTCTGTGAATGTTTAGGTGAGCAGAACTGAGAGAGAGGGAAGAAAGAGGAGGGAGGCAAAGGGAAGTTGAGTGGGGCCCAGAAGACTTTCAGAGCTTTCAGAAATAAAAAAGCATGAGCTAGAAAGGAACTGGGCTTTACTAGTATTCTGCTGTCATTTTGTAATCTTAGCAGAATTATGTGAAAGGGGAGCACAATGCATAAGACAGGTGCCTGCAGCTATTGTCCCCAAGTGGAATAGCCTTCTCTCACATTCTTTTATTATGTAAAGTTGAATAAGCATGAGTTACCATCAGGCTGGTTTTCAAGCACTAACAGCCATAGTAAATGTGAAACTTCAGGGCATTCAGTGAGCATACCTGGGTAACACTGAGGGAAGAATAAGAGATGTGGATATCCTCAGGATGACCGAACTGTGTGGAGAGGACGTTTAATGGGCTAAATCTAAAGAAGGCTCTTCCCTACTGCTGACATGAGAAGAAAATGAGGTTGTTTTAGTGATTTGAAGAATATGTGTGTTTTAAATAGACGGGTTCCTGAAGTCGAAGAGGAAGGTGTTCATCCAATCGGTGGGCACTGGCACGATAAATGGCTTGTTGGATGGATTATTAGAGGAAAGAGTGCTGAACCAGGAGGAGATGGAGAAAGTAAGAAGAGAAAATTACACAGCTATGGATAAGGCCCGAGATTTGATTGATTCGGTCATTCGGAAAGGGCACCAGGCAAGCCAAATACTTATCAATCAGATTGTTGAAGTTGACCTGCAACTGGCTGGCAAGCTGGGGCTCACCTCAGGTAAGAGCAACTCAGACCGGAGTTCACATAGATCTCGTGTCTTTGTACCCATATCTGATTTCTTCACTGGTCATGCTAGTTTGCCGACAACTTCTTTATGTCTGGCTTCAGGGCCCCACTTGTAAATCTTTGGCACTATTGTTATCCCCTATCTCATTACTTTTTTTCTTAATTCTGTAGCCTCAGTAGCATTCTTTGGATTAAAACTCATTTTCCACCCTAATAAGCAGTAAAAGCTTCATTCTGTATCCTCCAGTCCTCCTGGCAAGGCACATTATTTATTTAGTTAATTACTTACTTAGTTAAGTGTAGGACTCCTTATAAATTTATATCGTTATGTGACATGGGGACTTAAAGTATATAATCAGATAAGTTTTATTATTTTTCTCCAAATTTTGCTCTTCAGGATGAATAAAACACATTTCAATGATGGTGAACCACTCAGAGAATAAATCCAGTACTTACAGAAAAGCTAGGATTTTAAAAATGGACTCTTTTTTCTAATTGTCCTCTATTTTCTTTTGAGTAACATTGTCCACTACCAAAGAACTAGGCTGTGGACCACTGTGTAAAGCCACCCATCTACCTCTCATCTTGCTTAGGTCCTGATTCAGGACTCAGGCAACTGACCTACCCCTTCTACAGTCCTTTAGTCCCTCCACACAGCAGAGTTGGGATCTCAGGAGAACTCTCAGACACTGGTCTCTTTTATAGGTCCAGTTAGATGAAAAAATGTTCTTTGAAAGCTAGAAGACATTTTTCCTAGGGACCTGCCTCTATGCCTCTCCTATTGATAGAAAAATTTTAACTCTGGATAATTTCTTGTTTTTCATTCACTACCACTTTTTCAATAACACTTTCCCCAAATTTAAAAACAATAAATAATAGTAAGGATTCAAAAAACAGTTTTTCTTCCTCGTTCTATTCCTTTCAGTTCCTAGTCCTCGAATTCCAGAGGCACTTGTGCACCCACTGTGTAACTCTAACACCTGGATTCAGCCTCGCCATTTGTCAAAAGATACCTCTTCAGTCAGGGCTTTCATGAATTTGTCGCTCTGATGAGGGAGCAATAGATTACCTTGACTTGCTAAGATAGATGGTAACTAGATGCCCTATTTGAGCAACTCTAATGGGAACAAACTTTCTAAAAGAAAGTTCTTAGCATGTACACTACTGTCAAATCAAGGCCTCCACCAGAAAATGTTCTTGAACTTATTGATGGTCAATTCAGTTCAGCAGTCTACATGCGAGGATGGGACAAGTTGCAGCCTGTTAACTTGGGGTTGACATTTTGTGGGAGGCTATGGCTCTCCCTCTTTCAGAGCAGGGAAACAGACCACACTGTGTCTAGGGAAACTTAACTTCAATAGGAACTATGTAATACAGACTCAAAAGTATGTTACATTTGTTAGCTCCTGCCGATTCTTAAAGTTTCTGTAATAAGCTTCTCCAGCATATATTGTTATATTGAGATCCTCATAAACTTAAAAAACTTTAAATTTAATTCTTCAAATTGACAATCGTCATGAATCATGACCTCAGATGGTACATTATAGGTTTGATTGATTTAATGCATCAAATAGAGTAACTGAAGGTCTTCAGTGTTTTTGTGTAGTGTAACACTGCATATGGCAAGTGCAGATTACAGTGACTGTGGTCAATGCTCCTGTCATACACAAAAATCTACAGTGCCCTTTGTGGACTGGCGGAGTAGTTTAGTAAACAAGAACCCAGGATTAATAGTCAAGACAGATTTGTGTTTACATTCTGGCTCTACCACTTTCCTGTTCTCTGGCACTTAGGAAATTGATTTACCAGTGATTGAGGATAGACCCGTGAGTCACGTCATCATTTTCTGCTGTGATAAATCTTGGCAAGGCTAACTGTCAAAGCTTAGATGCCTTAGTTTTCTGCAAAACCCAGGCCAGCTGAGCTAGACAACTCACTTTGCACATACCTTTTACATAGTAGTGGTCACCTCAGAAGCCACCTTGAACCATGCACATTAAGAGAATTCTTGATTCTGTGGCTGATTCTGTGGCTCATTCAGCTCTACCTCATCGTAGAGTGCAGAAATCAAAGGATTCACTTATAGATATTGTTTTGTTCTGCTTCAGATATTAAAGTTCAGTAATTCATGTGCTGAGGCTTTATTTCCCAGGAAACTGTGTGGTTCTAGGAAAATCACATTTTGAACAGTATTAAAAGTTGTGAAAGTTATTTTCAATAGACAGCTTCCAACACATTAGGTTGACATACTTTGAACATGTTAAGTGACTATTTTAATGTCCTTTATTTTTTCTTAGGTCCACAATCAGAAAATTGTCATAGTACACAAGACTCCCAAGCACAGATACCTCCCATTCCAGGTATGGTATTCTCAAAGCAAGAACATTTTGAAGCTTAAATTCCTTGATATTAAGTACAGATTCCTGTGATAAACCTAGAGTCACGATACAATAGATAATTATCCTGGATTAATCCTATGCCTTTTTCCTTTTCTTATTCTCCTTTCACAGAAGTCATTCTTTCAGTTACACTACCACGATTATACTAACAAATTATGAATCTGTGTCTTAAGTTCTGACTATCCACTTGAATGCCATATTTCACTATTGTAGTGCCTACTGAACTTATGCACTCATCTCCAACAGACCCCATTTTTTAATAAATATCTAGAGCTGAATTTGCCATTTATTCTTTCCCATACATTACTCCTCCTTTGGTTTTCACTATTTGGTTAATGGTGTCATCGTCACCAAGTTATTTGAACCCAAATC
>CM052543.1:65483134-65500656 GCA_028533065.1 Trachops cirrhosus
AATCCCAGGTCCAAGATTAGAAGGAAGACCTTTAAAATATTTCAGGCCTCTCTCCTGAAAAAATGGTTTCAACTTTTTTGAATCTTGACAAAGTCAGTATTGCTAGATTCCTTAAGTGGAAAACATTATTTTTATATGAATCCAGCTTCTTTCTTACTAAATAATCATTGTTTTATTTGTTCTGGAAAAGTGTTTCACCGACAATTCTCAAATTATTTCATTGGAAAGTGATTCTTTTCTCTTAAACAAAGAAGACTTTATATTTGGAAGAAATGTAGAGGCCAAGGAAGTAAATATGTCATCAGACTTAGAAATTTCTGTAATAAATCTATTAAGGGTGGTTATCCCATGAATGTTTTCTTAGGTATTTCAGTGGATGGGACATCTGCTATATAAACAAAGGCCCCATTCCTTAACTGAGAAAAATTAACTCTGATATAATCCAACTGTTTCTCTTTAATATTTTTCTTTGTTCTCTGGACTTGTGTATCATGAAAGAGAATGTTTCTTCCTCCTAATAATGATTTTTATAGTTTTGTCCAATATATTTATTCTAATTCTCTTTAACTTTACCCACAGTAAACATATTTCATGGTCTGGGTTTACCTAAACAAATATACTATCATTTCTTTAAATTTCCCCTCAAAACGGAATATAACTTTTTATGTAAATAGTTTAGTTTGTAACAGATTATCCAAATATTGAAAAAACATACTTATTTTGAAAGAGAGTTTATGTTACTTGTTTAGCAAGTATATCACACTGTTGAATGGTGTTAAACTTGTAATGAAAATAAACCCTAAAAGTTTTACTATATAAAACACTATGAGAGCTCTTCCTCATATATTTACCTAATCAATGTTTAGTGTCATGAATCTATTTAGTATGCATCTTAATTTTAGCATTTAGCATTCTATTTCATATTTATTCTAGTTAATACATTTAATATTCTCCATTCTCCTCCTCATATGTACCTACAGTTGAGAGATCCTGAAGAACTGGACAAAAACCCTTCCTTCTTCTATTTTCTTCCTTTTTTTCTTCTTTTGTCTTTTCTTCATCTGTCTCCCTCTCTTTCCTACATCATCTTATTCTTTCCTTCTATCCTTCCTTCCTTCCCTCCCTTTCTTTTTTTTCTTTCTTACCTTCCTTCATTCTCTACTTTCTTCTTCTCTATCCCTCTCTTCCTTACCACACCCTGTTCCTTCCTTCCTTCCTTCCTTCCTTCCTTCCTTCCTTCCTTCCTTCCTTCCTCCTTTCTTTCCTTCCATCTCTAATGCCTATATCATACCTAGTAAGTAACTAACTAAATACATAATAAACATATTTATTTTGAAATAATAAATAAAATAAATATATTTATTTGAAATAGTCTCTTCCTCCATTAAATTTTATTCTCAAACTTAAATCAGTTGAAATAATTTTATATTTTAATTATTTCATCTAACCTATTATTTTCTGAGGGATTTCTCATGCATGGCCTTGAAAATTTTCCATTTTATTTTTTATTTTAAAGTATTTGTAAAACTGCTGATCCTAAGAGATAAAGGTATATCTTTGTATCTTACCACTGGAAATATCCTGTGGTTTGAGATATGTTCCAACAGCAGTGTTAACAACTAGCCCAGCATTATTCTTTTAAGGATTTATTGCCTCCCCTGTGGCTTCATACATAGATGTTGCTGCAATTGGACCCTCAGGGATGTCATTATTCATAATGTCTCTTGTCTGTTGCAGCTCCTGAGGCAGTGCAAGACAACCGAGGTCCAGGAGGGAGTGTCAAGTTTTGTCCTGCAGAAATAGCAGAAAGAATAAGGAAAGAAAAGTCAGGAGAGGTGCTGTACTTAGAACACAAAGATCTGGGTGAAAAAAAAAAACACTGGACACCATTGTAAAGGGCAGTGGTACTTTCTTACAACCAGTTTCCTTGAGAATTTCTGGAAAATCATCCTGCTGTTTCCCTTACATAAAAGATTCCTATCTCTTAGAATCCCCAGCTTATGTATGGAGTTCCAAGATTGACACAACTCCCTAGGCACAACATTATAATAATAACAATAATGGCATCCACGGAATTCTTAATATGAGTCAGATACTGTCCTAGGAATATTGGCTATAATAATACCTTAAAGCCTCATAATAGCCCATTTTATAAATCAGGAAACTGAGGCGTGGATTATAAAATATTTTGGAAAAACCAGTAGGCTGAGGAGTTAGTTTTAAATTCCACCATTCTTGTTTCAAAGCCTGTTTTCTCATGCAATATTAGCTTTCAAAATAATTAAATTAAATGATCAGTTGTCATCTGGGCATTTGTAGACTCTATTTTAACTCCTATAGTAAGATTCATTTGCCCTCCCCACCCCAAGTTTTTAATCTATGATTCATAAGATTTGGTTTCTAGATAAAACTAGGGAAAGAGAAATGGTCTTACATCATTGGGGTGAATATTTAATTGAAGAGAACAAGACTTTTTATTCAATCGGCATCTTCTGCAGATTTACCCAATAATGGGAAAGGCCACTCGCACACGTCTTGCCCTCATTATCTGCAACATAGAATTTGAGAAGCTTTCAAGAAGAACTGGAGCTGAAGTTGATATCAGTGGTATGGAGAAGCTGCTAGAAGATCTGGGATACACCGTGGATGTGAAAAAGAACCTCACTTCTCTGGTAAATTCTTCCCCAATGCCAGGACAATGATCACACCCTTCATTTTTCTAAAGAAGTTCTGGTTGAAGCACTAGAATCTTAACCTCTTGATAGCCTAAAATTCAAATTTTCCCTTGGAGTGTGCTTAATGCTACAGTAATTCCTTCTAACATAGAGGTTTTAGCAAGAGTCTGGTAGAACTTTTATTTGGGAATTGTTCTATTAAAACAATAATACCCTTTCCTGTCTACTCGAAATACCTGAGTGGCATGCTGCACCACTACATCACTTTTCTTTGAATTGAAACTGAAATTTTCTTTTGTTCCCATCGATTTTTATATCACCCAGGAATTTCTTAAATGTCTCTTTATTGAATTCCCAAGGTGCCATGATAATGAATCTCATTGTCCAAAATCAATTGTATGCTCTCTTCTAGGACATGACTACAGAGCTGAAGGCATTCGCTGCCCGCAAGGAACACAAGACTGCTGACAGTACTTTCTTGGTGTTCATGTCTCATGGTATTCGAGAAGGCATTTGTGGGAAGAAACACTCTGAGGAAGTCTCAGACATATTATCCATCAACACTGTCTTTCAAATTTTGAACACTAGGAACTGTCCAAGTTTGAAGGACAAACCCAAGGTGATCATCATCCAGGCCTGTCGTGGTGGTGAGTGCTGATGTCTGACTGAACACAAGATATACAAGTATTGACTTCATCATTCATATACATCCAGTATTTTTTCTTTTGGGTGTGTGAGTTTGCTCCTTAATGTCAGAGAATACCTACTGTCACCAAGCAAAATTATAGCTGCTATGAGTTGTATGAATGGTTAGTAGATATTTATTCTATTTTTAACTAAAATAGAATATTTTTAGCTTTAATACTTTGATATTTTAATTGTCATTAGAATTCATTTAAGGGTTATTAGAAATAAGAGTTCTTAAAAAGATAGTTAATGGGATGTATGTGTATATATGAATATAAGTGAAAGATGGAGACAAATAAATTAGTAAATATGGTTGAAGAGAAGTTTAAGGGATAAAGCAATTCTTTTGACTGTTGGAAGTTGCAAGAAACAAAATCTTGTCTTTCTAGAGAATGAAGGGGTGGTGTTATTAAAAGATTCAGTAGGAGCTTTTGGAAACAGCTCTTCACAGGCTCCAGAAGATCTTGAGTATGATGCCATTAAGAAAGCCCATGTAGAGAAGGATTTCATTGCTTTCTGCTCTTCAACACCAGGTAATGAGTTTCTGTGTAGGGCACCTCTGAGGGAAGTACTAATGCAGGAATTCACACACACTCAATAGAGAATGAGCATCTGTCGAACTTTCCTTGAAACTTCTGAATAACAACTCAAGCCGTCCTCCCAGTTTAAATCTTTAATTACCCTGATCAAATGTGCATATATTTTTATTAAATTAGTATTTAGTAAACTCCCATGGTGCAAAATTAGTCTCCTGGAACTGTGAGGGATAAATAGAGGAATATCTACACTGAATAAATTAGGATCTGACTCCACATGGAAAAGGTTCACAATGTTGGGCTCATTGAGCAGTTCAATTTGCCTAGACTTCATGTATTTACAGAAAAGTAGACTTTGCAGGGAAAGGGAGAGGTAGAAAAGCAGATGAGGCAGTTGAAGGCTTTAAGTTAAATTGGTTTCAAATAAAAGTATAGAATGAATGAAAAGAAGAAACCTTAATGATTTCTAAATCTAGGCTATGGATTAAGAGTACAGCCAATTATAATCTGACCCTGCCATTTAGTATTTACAAACTATTTCTAGTTGCTTCTCCTCTCTGGGCTTTCTTTGAATTCCTCACTGATATATGTAAATACAAATGTCATTGTTTTAAGAATTAAATAAGGTAATATATGTGAAATATTGAGAATGATACAGAGTAAAATACACATTAAATAATTGCTATTATTAAAGATGTATCCATTTGTAACTTAACTCAAGGCTTTTACCTTGAGTTACTTTGTAGCTGAAGGTTTAAATAAAAGTCATTTTAATTCTTTTATCTACTGTGTTTTGAAATTTTTGGGGCATTCACAATTTTCTTTGATTACTTATGGCCTTAAGGCCTTGCCTCTGCTCAAATAGATTAATCTGCAGATTCAATTATTTCCTTTAATGAGGTACCTTCTTTCAGCGCATAGCCTGATTCTTCATTGTGCTGATGATGTCTTAATGTAGAAATCAAACCTTTTTTTTCAGAAATCAAAAACAATGACACTAGGCAAAAAGTCCCAAACATTTGCAGCTTGAGTGTACTTAGCTGAGTTTAACATTGGACGAAACTATTCTTTCAAATCCTTTGACCCTAGCATTCTACAAACATTTACCTCTAACTCTACAGTCCTTTATATACCACTGTCTTCTATTGTTCTGATTTCTTTCTCCTTTTCTTTTACTTTCCTCACCCCTCCACTGCAGATGGCCCCTAAGATCATCAATTCTGTCATCTTCAGCTGATTATTTTCCACTAGTAAACTTAGCTCCACATTTTCTGGAGTTAATCCCTACCTCATTGTAGTGCTCTCCTGAAGACACATGACCATTGCTTCCTTAATTTTACAAAGAACTTTAGAAGATTTTTGCCTCCACTGTCTTTCTCATTTCCTTCCTTCATCTGGAACCAGCATCATAAAATAGCTGTGGTTTTAAATATAATTTTAAACTGTTATCATTATATATTTTAGTACCATTGTTATTGGCTAAAAGATTTTGTTAACACTTGTGTTTTTGGTTATATGCATAGCTAGTTATACCACTTCATATATTTCTTTGTATAATTTTAAAATGGCTTCATGATTTCTATGTCTCTACTCTTTATTTTTTATTTTTTTACAATTTTTATATATTTATTTTTAGAGAGGGTAAGGGATGGAGAAGGAGAGAGAGCAAAACATCAATGTGTGGTTGCCTCTCATGTGGTCCCCACTGGGGACCTGGCTTGCAACCCAGCCATATGCCCTGACTGGGAATCAAACCTGCGATGCTTTGATTCACAGCCCATGCTCAATCCACTGAGCTATGCCAGCTGGGGCTCTACTCTTTATATAGTTAATATAACTCTTCAGTTATCTCTTTTATAAGACTGTTTTGTCCTACAGTAGAATCTTTCTCTCTTAAACTTTTTCTAGGCCTGTACTTCTTTTATATTTGTACCATTTTCATATTTAACATTTTCATAGTTAACATTTTCTCTGTACAAATACCTTATGACCACTATTATTTGATTTCAATTAAATAATTTACAATGTAGATATTTAAAAAGTTATTAATATAATTACCCTGTATAGACCAGATATAACATATCCTACATTCTCCCAGACATTTATAATACATTATGTCTGACCTTTAAATATATTTATGGCAGAAATTATTACCCTAGCCTTTGTAATCAAGGCCTTTGTATTTAGAATATATGATTAACTTAGATCATAATTAGTAAACAGCACTCATGGCATCCACTCACAGTTATTTCTTTGTCAAGGCCTAATCACTTCCCTCTACCCCATTCTGCTTTTCCTTCTCTATTTATCAAGTTTGCTAATCCTTGAACTAAGATACAATGCCAACCTAACTTTTGCAACATATATGGCATCCTTCATATGACATAACAGTTGTCAAGTATCAGTAAAAATATATTCACTAACATTGAACATATTCACTAAATAATGGCATACAGTGTATAGAAAACAGCATGACCACAACAAACATCCTCAGCTGGACTTAAAATCCTAGCATTCTATCTTTCTGTCCAGACAAGAATTTTGCATGAGATTTGGGATGTGCTTTATTTACAGATAATGTTTCTTGGAGACACCCCAAAAAGGGCTCACTGTTTATTATGAAACTCATTGAACATTTGCAAGAATATGCTTGGTCTTGTGACCTGGAGGAAATATTCCGAAAGGTAAGGCTCTAGATATTTCTCATATTCTGTTTCCCTGTATATTTGACTATTCTAGTTGGAAACCTAGGGACAGCTCTGGCTGTGTTTATCATCCAGAAATGCACGTCTTTCCAAAAGAACTTTGAGGGTCCTTGGTAAGTCAGCAAACTTGAAAGCTAGATCCAACCTGCTATGATCTAGAAATCAACCTCTACAAATAACAATTTATTTTAATTGCCCCCAGCCCTGAGTACACAAAGAAGTGAACTCCAGTTTGTCTATGTCCATAGCTATTAGATTCAGCAACATATTTAAAAGATCTTGTCAGTTCCATGCTTTGATATCCATATCACTATGATTGTTATAGATGCACAAATTTTTTACTTTGACATACTTTTTTGTAAATTTTCCAGCTTAATTGAAGATACTTCCACCCAGAAAAAAAATGCACTCTCTTTTTTCCTGTAGGTTCGATTTTCATTTGAGCGACCAGATGTTAGGGTACAGATGCCCACCACAGAAAGAGTAACTTTGACAAGATGTTTCTACCTCTTTCCAGGACATTAATATAAGTAAGTTATATTCATGTCAAAGGACAAAAGTGTGTGTGTGTGGTGGGGGTCATAGCATTATGGGGACAAGGCTGAAACTTCATCCTGGCCCAGGTCTCAAGGTCTAGTAAAATAAATGTGAGGCACTAAAAATATGCCTTTCTGCTGGTTCAGTGCAGAGCACATTGCTCTTCTTTAAAGTTCAGCAGAGTTAGATGGCCCTTTCTCAGGGTCAGCTGAGAGATTTAGATGTGGCCCATTAGATGACGAAAGTTTGTTTTAGTTGGTCTTATCTTTCACTCAACAGAGCAATATTTAGACACAGTATGGCCTCTTCCTTCTCATGAGTATGTATGTCCCCATATGTGGAATGATTTTTAAACTTGTATTTTTTTAATAGAACTGTGTTTCTAATGTTTGTTTTATTTCTTTTTCTTGTAGGAAACCAGGAGTTCTGTCATTCTCTTCCTGTTTTGGGAATTATTTCAGCAGGAAACATATTTCTTTAAACATTCCAATAAATCTGAAATAAAAAAGAAAAAAAACTCAGAAGAGTTGCTATGGGTGTTTTCCCCTTCTAAGACGATAGGGGGTGGGGTTTGGAACAGGTAATGGATGTCTTTAGACTGATCCATGAGAGTTGAACTGCCTAATAATACCATTCTTTCTTTCTAGAAACCATTTTCTGGGCTGTCAGTTTCAGGAATATTGATGCAAATCTCACAGTAGATATTTTTCTTCAGAGAATTTTGGAGCTCAGCATGAGAATGCGGAGTGTGATAAGTGACTTAACTAGAGTTTACTACTACCAAAGCCTTGGCCTGAAATTACAAATGTCTGTCTTTCCATAAGGTATTTTAGGGTTGCAAAGTAATTTTGATTCAAAACCAGGAAACTCATAGTTTATAGTCTTATTAAGAAGACAAGAAGTCAACAAACATGAAACAATTAGCTGACAATACATGACACCCTATGAAAAAGCACTAGGATGTGTTGTATACCAAGTAATGTTCTTATTAATGCAGTGGTAATGAGTTTGGGGTGAAATCCTCCACTCAGCAATGTTAGATTTAGGGAAGACTGAAGGAGTAGCTTTTTACTGGCAATTATGAGCCCTTTCTAATCCTTACCCATTAGTAGTAAAGGTAAATTTCTGGCTTTTTGAAAACTTTCAAAGGTGAATATCACAGTCTTTTTTCCCCCACTAACTATTCTTCTGGACATATCATTTCTGTACTGCCATGCATTTGTTCTACTACAGCCTAAGACTGCCCCTATTATCACTCACTGTTTGGAGAATATCAAAATAGCATAGTAAGAATTCACCTTCAGTAAAAATTAAATGTAAAGGTAGGCTTAGGCAGTTAAAGAAATGCATGAGGGGAGTGAAGATGAAGATTCCTTAAGAATTTATCCATAAAAACTCAAAGGAAGACAGGGAGTGGATAAAGCCAGCAGAGTTGAAACAGGAAACAGAAGTTAATTTGGGTAATTCTTATCCAAAAGTGAAATGAGACCTGTTAGTTTAAACTCCTTCAGAAGAAATACTGAGAGATCAGAAAAAGAACAGAGAGAAGGAAATGTGGGGGGAAATAAAGTGAGAAAAGGAAAAGTAGGGAAAAAGTCAGAGTCGCCTGTCCATAGAAAAATATTCTGTCATTCACATTTTCTTTCTTCCTAAAGGAGGAAACTTTTCTCCCCAATGGGCTGGTAAACACATTTGTTGAATACTGGGGATTTCCAGATGGACGTGAACCCTGATGTTCCAAGCAGCAGTTGCACAATCTGTGATTAGATGTCCCCTCCCCCTGCACTAAGGAAATGCCCAGTAGCTTTCATTTTTCAGGCTGTGGCTCACTTACAACAGTAGGAAGGGACTGAGGCTGTTGTTACCTATGGCTGGTGAGTAGGGGTCTTTTCTGACTGAGGTTCAGGGACTTGGGTCTTAGGAAACACTTTATTCATTGCTCTGGGGCAAACAGAAATAACAAAAGGGAAAGAACCTGTGGTTTGCAAGCTGAATCTTTCCCCCTATTAGTTCTATATAACTTGAATCATTGGGGTACATTGCCTTAGAGAGGTTGGAGGAAAGAAAGATTTCCAGGTATTTTAGACCCAGGGAAAGTTAATCCCTTTCTTTCAGTTTATAGCAATGAAGGGGAAGGTAGAGACAAATAGAGTAAGGTATTGTGTATGAGACAACTCCTGAAAGTTCTAAATGCACTCTGAGATCTCACTTCCTGTTGATTTTGAATTAATCATTTAGGTAATAAACACTGCTCCCAGAATCACGTAAGTGAGCCTTTTAATTCTATCCTCTTTCTCATTGCCTATATTTAACTGCATACTTGGTCTTTTAAGGTGACTCTATTTTTTCTCCTTTCTCTCTAGTCCTGGTGCTACTGACTCTAGTGCAGTTTTTCCTGGATTGCTACCACAGTTTTTTAACTGGTTTCCCTCTCTCCAGGACTTAGCACTCCAATCCATCCTGTGCACTACTTTCAGGTCATATTTCTTATACTCAGAAACTGAAAAAGCAAAAGAGATGAAACCATTAGCTATTTATGCAGCTAGATTTCAAACATGTCATATCATATTTTTAGCTTCATTTTCCTCATCTGAAATGGAAGAGATTCAACTAGATCAGCAAATCTGAATAATCTATAGTCATATTTTAAATTTCAGTTTATTCAGATTATACTGACCTTGTGTTTCTTAATCTTGAACAGACCATAGACATTTATAACCTTTAAGGTATCTACAGATAATTCTCATATAGCTGGTCTGGCATAGATTTTTTTCCAGATTAGAATCATTAGGAAAAATGATTAATTAGCTATCTCTTAATTCTCACATTCTAGGTATCTATGCATGCAATGGTCTTACTCAGGAACTACAGTGGTTCCCTTGCTGCTTTAAAAATGTCTGAACTTTTCAGACAGGTTTTCCTACCTTTCTAAATATATTTATCCATTTTCCATTAATCCCTCTAACAGATGACTTCAGCTTCACAAAAAAATTATAATTTTTGTATTTCCCCTACTCATACTTCCTTGCTCTTTTATTTTTTCTTTGTTTCCTTTCTTGTTATAATTATTTCCAGGTTTTATGACCCATCTCACAACATTTAACTTAAATTCCTAAAATACAAGGATTGATTGTTTTCTTTGCTTTTCTTCACAACACTAATCTATCATTTGGCTGGAGAGTAGTAAATTAAGTACATACTCATGGCTGCATCTTTGGTCAGGTAGGCTGGCCTCACAGATTATTAGATTGCAATGAGGGCATCATTAGATAATAAATGTGAGAAACTGAAAGGCACTAAGAAAGAAAACAAGTAAAATGGACCAACACATATAAATGACTGAGTTTGGTTAGACATTATTAAATAAGTAACTACAAGAAAAAAATGGCTTGCCTAGTGAGAAACAAGATATACTGGGAGCATATTCCTTTGATACTTTGTCTAGTCTGGGAGTATCAGGTAGGATTCCCTGGAAGAAGTCACATCTAATCTGAGAAATAAAGGATAAATAGAGCAGTGAGGGGGCAAGAAAAAGGGTGCGGGTGGCAGACTGCCCACATAGAGACCCTTAAGTAAGGGTTTCCTAGAAACTATAAGAAGGGCACAAGGTTTCAAACGTAATGAATGAGGTGGGTAGAATTGTGGAGGATGAGAGTGAATAAATAAGACTACCTAAATTAGAGTAAGCTCAGAGATTTCATCATTAAATCTAGATTTTTAGAACACTAACTATGCTTCATGCAAAGAATGAATCAGAAAGGGCAAAAAGTAGCTTTATAAGGCTCTTGAAGTAATTAAAAAAGGAAGAATGTGGGCCTGAAATAGAATAACATACAATTAGAATGGAGAGAAGCAGTCAGATTCAAAAATATTTAGCACATAAAATAAATACAATTTGATGTGAGATTGAACATACCTTATTCAGAAAGTGAAAGATATTCACTATTACCATGTTGTTATTGGTCTGATATACTCGGTGTTTAGATATCATTTATTAGTACAAGAAACAAAACAGGTGAATAAAAAGCAAACAGGTCAACTTCATAAATGTGAGTTTAACAACTTTGTGGGACCTTGAGAAGAGATGGATATATGAGTCTCAATTTTGGTATCTACATCTGGGATGAATCTATAAATTTGGGAGTAATTCATAATGAAGCCATGAGAATATATAGATAGCAAGAAGAAGACCTAAGACCAAACATCTTCGGTTTTACTGTTCACCTTACTTTTTTCCACGCCATTTGTTCTGTCCACTCTGTACCACCTTGTTGAATGCACTCAACACAGAGATTCAACTAGAGAAGTGAAACTTCACAGAGAAGTGAAACTGAAACCCAAAACTCAGGGAGACTAAATGTTCCATACACTATCCTGCATGCTGTTTGCAATTCTTCAAACTCTCTGTTCTAACATCCATATATTATATTGCATCTTAGTGTCTCTACTACCTTTTAAAAGAAACCTTTGTGGCCTCACATGCAGAAACTTATCCAGACTTCTTGTCCCTGCAGCATTTTGTGTTATTTTAAGTAACTCTTCACCAAGTATCATGTAATGTAGTATGATGACTTAAGAATGGGGGATCTGACCCCCTGAGTTTGAATCCTTTTTCCCCACTTACTATACACACAATGTACTGTATATATGATTTGGGTCATAACTAACTTCTCTGTGTCTGTTTGCTTTTTAATACAATAAAGTTATTAATATACCAGTTACATGCAGTTTTGGTACAGTTTAAGTGAGAAGATTCATGTATAGCACTTAACATCGGTGGAGGATCAATATTAAGTATTATTACTGAAGTTGTGCTGTAAGAACAGAATGTGAATTCTCAATTTGTGGGATTTGGGGTAAATGATCTATGAAATCGGAGGGAATAATCTCATTAGATTATTGTGAGTACATAACATATTAATGTTTGTATTTAATAAAGAAATAGGAAATAATAATAATGATGATTTGCATTGCTTTTTATGTATTTCCTTTTTAATCATTATAAGCAGGCAAGAGATGTTGGCTGTTATTAATTGATTTAAGTAACTTTTAATTCAGGTTTCATAACTTCCCTGTTTCATTATTATAATCATTGCCCAATAAACATTTACTGAAAAAACAATTCAATATAATATGGAAAATGAGGCTGTTGTTTCTAGACCCAAGTTCTTGTTCAATATCCTGGCACATTTTCTTTAGGAAGTGTCATTCTGTGCCAAGGCTATTCTTATATCTAGATGGACTGGATAATTATCTTAGAATTGATTGAGAATTGATGGGATATCCTGCCTTCCCATATATATGTCCAAATCATACTTGTGGTATTAAAAAAAAAGATTTATTACTTTGACTCATATTCCTTTATAAAAATGCAAATTATCCTAGACAGTAATAAATTAACCTGGTATCAAATTAATCTACCAGTTGAAAAATTAGCCATCAGATTATTTTCAACTCTGAATTTTGATTCATTCAAGATTTTAAAGTGTTAAGACCCTGGATGCACGCATTCACTTATTCATTAATTCATTATTCAGCAATCCTATATGTATTTTTTAAGTTTTTAAGTACAAAGATGTGAGTAACATCTTTCATGTATTTTGTATTCACATACATACAATTCTGTTTGTGAATACCAAAATGTGGATTCTAAAGCATAGTACTTTCACCAAGAAAATTAAATACAAGGGAAAGAGTAGGTCCTATTGCCTAGCGCAGTGATTGTCAATGTCTTTCCATTCATGGTGCATATAAACCAATTACTAAATTCTGTGAAACACCCAAAAATACATGACAAAAAATAGGTATAAGTTTGAATCTTTCACATGGATGTCGATTGTTGTGTTGGCTGATGTCATGTTTTAATTTATTTTATTTATTTATTTTTTATCATTGTTCAAGTACAGTTGTCTCCATTTCCCTCACCACTACCACTCTCCGCTGCCCCACCAATCATTATTTTTTTAAATTGAACTTCTAAAGGAAAAGAGGTCAGTGCCCCTAACTAAATAGTAATGTATTGCATGTTTTAAAAATTCTTGAGGAACATCAATTGAAAATTACTGGTATAGTGGGAAAAATGTACCGTTTAGTCAACAGCATGGACTTTTCTTGGAATATACATTTCAGATAGACCATTGCCATCACTGTGAGGAGAAAAATAGAAAGATAAATATAAGAAGAGTGGATTGCATTAGGTCCCATATCACAGAAAGGAGATGAGAAGGTATGAAAAAATCTTAAGCGCCAAAAAATCATTAATCAAACCCAAATACAAAGTATGTATTTGATGCACTGAGATAATTCTAGAGGTATAATGACATAGTATGTACTTTGCTGGTGAAATAATCAGAAGGTACTTCAGGAGTACCTCACATTACAGGGTATTTAGGGCAAAACCCTTTATATTTTGCCCACAGTTGAAGGAGTCTTTGTGTTTCTTACAGAAGACAGATACAACAAAAACACACTTAAGTCTTTGGAATCTCTTGGTAAAGAAATCTTAACTGGATTTTTGGATGGCTTGGTGAAAACAAATGTTCTCAAATTGGAGGAAACTGAAAAGAAAAAAATTTATGATGCCAAACCTAGAGACAAGGCCTCACTCCTAGTGGGCATTGTGCGGCAAAAACGCGATGAAGCAAGTCAAATCCTTCTCCAAACCTTTCTTAACCCAGAAAATCTCTCCACTGGCACAAAAGGTAAGTATGGAGCCATTTACAACAAATATCCCAAATTTCCCTCAACTTATTTAGCTCCAATGCCTTTCTAGTGTCCTCAATGCTCCCATCCTTAAATTGCTAAAACATTACTTTCACTAACCCTATCATTGTCATTTTACGGGTTACTTGGCTTTTGTGAGAAGGGATTCGATTTCCAATCAACTAAGAAGCTTAACTTTTGTGTTTAGTTTACTCATGGTAACAGCTCATTGTGGAGACATTTTGGACACTGCATGCTTTCCTTCAAGGTTCTTAATCTCCTTAAGCATCAGTCTCAGCATCTTTGACATGTGGAAATTTCAGTAACTCTGTGGGGTTTGTAAGGCTAGGATCATAGCGGTAGGAATATGCTGACAACTCCTAAGATTTTAGCTCTCATCTATCACCTTTCTCTGAGCTCCAGATGTAGTTAGCTCTAGCTGCATATTCAACATTCCATTCAAATATGGTCTGACTTCAAAAACTAAGATATCTGACATGACGCACTTGATCCCCCCATCAAATGTATTCCGCTTCTATCCCCTCTCTATCTCATTAGAACTATCCACCAATTCACCAATTTTCTTAATCCAGAGTACAACTGTTTTCTTTGTGTATGAATAATAGCTCTTAGAAGAGTGTCAGACACAGAGCAGGCACATAATAAATATTAGATGAATAGACAAATGGAGAATATGCATTAATTAATTACATAATTATTATTTGGCTTATAATATTTAGAACTTTCTAGTGCCTAACTCATTTCTGTTAGCTATGAAATATGACCAGGGGAACACCTACACAATGTCTAATATATTAAAATATTTCAAAACTTTTGACTTACATTGAATTATGAATGTTATTAAAGCTTATATATCTTCAAGCTTAAATTCACCAGTGAAAGAATCTAATATATGCTACAGAGTTTAACCTGAAATCCCAACCCCAAATACTGGAATTTATTAATGATACTGAATTAACAAAAAGTGACATTCATTATATAGCACTCACTAGAACACAATTTTTTAATTAGCCCTTCGCTAGGTAGAAGGGCAATTCCAACCAGCAGGAGGTACATGTGTTAGATGACCAAGATTGTGGCTAAACTGCATTTGCATTAATATTTACACTGGCCCTTCTGCAGGTTTATTATTTTCTCTTCAATCTGGGATGGGATGCGGACAGTTTTGATTTTGTTCAAAAATAAGAGATCTGCAATTGGGAATCAGAACTGAAGTAATGGAAACTTCAAAATAATTTTAGTTCCCCCAATGAGCATTAAACCAAACTGAGGAAAACCACTGCATCAGCAGAGACAGTGGTAGGCAGGAGGTAGACATAGACCCTGCCATGTTTTATGTAAATATAAATGATGCCAAGTACTGTCAAGTACTGTTATTTCATCAGAGAGATGAGTACTCAAATACAAAGCCAGAGAATGTCAAAAATCTGTAAATTTTTGACACACCGAAGGAGAAGGCTTTGTCTAATCTTGAGCCAATCTCTTCCTTTTTGTATTGATTGAAGGAGGTTTCTGAGTATTTCATTAGGTAACAGATAATACTGAGACATTAAATGTTTTATCTAAACTCCAAATTCTCCCACTTTGTTCTGCTGCACTGCCATCTACTAAAAACTCCTTTTGTACAGCAGGCTGCACTATAATATTTATGTGTTGTAATGACAGCATATGTTGTAAGAAATTATTTTCTTACTAAATATACTTTTAGATGTAACATAGAAATATTAATTCCCAATTTTAACTGAAAACACTATATCTATGTATAGATACATAACAGTCATTAGGAGATGACATTTCTTAAGTTTGAGAGTTCACCAAATTGTAAATAAACAGGAAAAGGAGGAGATTTGATGAGAGACATATCCTCTCACATGTCTCCGGAACCAGGGAGTCCTTACATTGGCAAAATCTGCTGCAATGGGAATAGAGAATATGTCACTATTTAATCTATTTTTTTTTAATTTTTTTTTTATTTTAGTTTATTCAGTACAGTTTCTATCCTTTATTCCCATTCCAGCCCACCCACCCATTCCTCCCCTCCTCCCTCCCCTTTCCAACCCCCTTAGTTTTGTCCATGTGTCCTCTATATTTGTTTAATCTATTTTTAAAAGTTCAGAAAGATTGGTTTCCTTAAAGACTTACAATTTGCTGCATCTCTTGAGCTTAAATTTTTTAAATATATTTTAGAAAGACATTTATCAAAAATATTATGAAAAATAATGAAAATAAATGAGTAAAGGTAACATAAAATATAAAAACTGAACATTTCATACAGAATAATATTACCTTTTTCCTTTAAATTAAATAAAATCAGGGATTGATTTGGTTGCTTCATATAACTAAATGTTAAGGTTTATTCCTATCATGGACAAAAACCTTGTTAACAAAATTACAGTAAACCTCTTCTAGTTTATTAATTCTTCTTCCTTCCTCACAGAGGGGAGGGCTCTGGACTTTCCCAGTCTCTTGCAAAATCTCAGTCAAATGCTGCCAAGTAGTATTGGGTAATATTTCATTTCTCTTAAGGATTAGGCCAGGGTGAGTCAGAAAAAAAAAACTTTTCCAACTGGGAGGAGTTATTACCTCACATTTTAAAACATGGGTTGAAAATTCAATGCTGGCAGTTCAGCATTTTGGAGGCAAGGACATACAGTGTATGTTAGAATCTCTAACCAAAATGCTGTCCCTCTGACAGTGGAATCAGCATTCTGGTTGCCATACAGAATTTCTCCTTGAGATAGTTGACTTCACAATTTGGCAAAGAATCAGAGAAGCTCAACTCCCATGGACAAGTTAAGGATTAAGGCTGAGGTTGCAAGGAAAAAAAATATCTGGATGGTACAGGGTTCAGGAAGCTATCAAGTGTTAAGTGTGTGTACGTGTGTATCTGTTCTTTGTAAATTAGGAGTAGACTTGGGATGACATGCCATCCAATATGATAGCTACTAGCCATATGGTAAATAGTAGTGCTTAAATTGTGGGTAGTGACACATGCTGAAATGATAGTAGCTTGAATATATTGGATATATATATAAATGATATTGTTAAAATTAATTTTAGTTGTTTGTTTTTACTTTTTAATGTGACATTAGAAAAATTTTCATTGCATATGTGACTAATTGTATTTCGGATAGTATTTTGATATCTATTTACTCAATATATTCTTGCTTATTGACAAAAAAACTTCACTTATGTGCATGAGATTTCTAGAGTAAAATGTTGCTAAATTCAAACTGTTTTGATAAACATAAAAAAGGTTAAATTTGACCCAAATCATCAAGGTGTGTTCTCCATAATAACCAGAATTTATCATTACAATTTGTCTGGATCTGCCACCAAGGATTTCTCCCTTCTTTCCCACTCACAATACATCCCTTCATACTAGTGGTTAGTTAGATACAATTATAATTCCTACATAAATAGTTTTAAAAAACTTCTCAGGATTTACCTTCTCTGTCAGTATCCTTAAGTGATACTTGGTTCACAGATGCAGATGTTAAAATTTCTGTCATGTGATGTCATGTGGTATATCCTTTGGTTCCTACAGACATGGTTGGACCAGCTGAGCCAGCAGAAGAATCTACAGATACCCTCAAGCTTTGTCCTCGTGAAGAATTCCTGAAACTGTGTAAAGAAAGGGCTGGAGAGGTACTGTGTTC
>CM052543.1:65501156-65599255 GCA_028533065.1 Trachops cirrhosus
CAGAAAACTAAAAATGGACCTGCCCTTTGATCCAGCAATTCCACTGCTGGGTCTATATCCTAAGAATCCTGAAACACCCATCCAAATGAACCTATGCACCCCAATGTTCATAGCAGCACAATTTACAATAGCTAAGTGCTGGAAACAACCCAGGTGCCCATCAGTAAATGAATGGATCAAAAAACCATGGTACATTTACACAATGGAATTCTATGCAGCTGAAAGAAAGAAGGAGCTCATACCCTTTGCAACAGCATGGATGGAGCTGGAAAGCATTATGCTAAATGAAATAAGCCAGGCAATGAAAGACAAATACCATATGATCTCGCCTTTAACAGAAACCTAAACAACAAAACAAAGAAACAAGTAAAATATAACAAAGGACACTGAAATGGAGGACGGGATGTCAGTGACCAGAGAGGAGAGGGGAGGGAATTTTAGGGGAGAAGGAAAGGGTTTACAGGAACAAATATAGAGGACATATGGACAAAACTACGGGGCTTGAAAATGGAAGGGAGGTGCGAGGAATGGGTGGGTGGGCTGGAATGGGAATAAAAGATAGAAACTGTACTGAATAATCTAAAATAAAAAAAATTTAAAAAAAAGAAAATCAACAACAGCAGCAAAATGAATAACAAAGGAGAAAAAGATAATAAGACTAGAAAGAAAAATAGAATATACTGTTTGGCAGAAGTAAGGCCTGCTTGAATATGACTGGTAGGTAGGGTAATGATATGGGTGTAAGAATTTATAATTTTAATTTGAACACATCACCTAAAATGTCATATGGTGTGCTTGAGTGTGATATTGTATTGTTACAGAATCACATGCTTATGAATTTGTAATAAAAGATTTTGTAATTAAAATGAATTTTATTTGTGCTGGACCTTATATTTAAATAAAAAAAAGAATATGAGGCTAAGGGAAAAAAATTATTATGAGAAGATACAGGGAAAACTAATTAGAGTAAGGAATAAAAGCAGGGAATTGCCACAAAAAATAAAAAAAAACAAAGAAAGGGAGAAGTAGAATTAAAAACAATAAGAAAAAGAAGGAATAAGGCAAAATGGAGTAAGAAAAGGGATGACTAAAATACAAAACTCCAAAGAAGAAATAGAGAAATATTAAGAAAAAAAATGAAAATAAAGAAAAAAGATAAAAATCTATGCCAAGTAAAAATAATAAAAATAATGAGAAATAATGAAGTGGAATTCTGATCAGCAGGGTTTAGTGCTTGCCTGCTGGGTTCTCCCTTTGGATATGATCTGATGTTGTCCAAAGTTGGTATAAGCCAATGTCGAATGTTGTCTACATCTAGCTCTAGGTAGCCTGTTTGAAGCCACAAGCAATGCACAATTTGTGGCTGTCTTTGGGCTTGCCTTCACACAGGATGGGCCTTGCTGCTCTGCAAGCCTGTATTTTTATCAGCACAGAGTCCAGGGGTGTGTCAACTTACAACTGAAGACATCTCAGGATCTGCCTCCACTTGCCTTTGCCTTTTGTCCTGCCATAAGTCTTAGTCTATGCACCTACATATCTGTTTCTGAGAAGGCTCCAAGCAGAGTTGGGAATGTGGAACCCCTTGGACTTTCCTATGGAAGGTGCCATTCAGACTTCAGGGAAGATGGTGGTTGTGTTTTCCTTCCCCATGCCACATGTCTGAGTCTGCTCCAGAAAATTTCCCCTAATTAGGCAGGGCAAAGTCACTAGTAGGAAAGTGGGTGGAGCCTCCAGATTTCATAGTTTGGGTCTACTGGAAACTAGGAGGGCATTTTTAGGCTCTTCTGTGAAGGGATAACACCAGTCTGGTTCTCAGGAAAGTGTATGAAACTGCCCTGCCCTAACTCCATCCCTAACACCTCTGAGTCTGCTTATGGTGCTGTCTCCTCAGCATGGAATAAGGTGCAGGTTCGGGGAAAGTAAGAAAAAAAGAATGCAGGGTGGGGTAAGAAGGATTCCATAGGGTGGGGTGTGTGGTTTCTTACAGGGTGGGGTAATTGTTTTGGCTCTAGGAGGAGCTTGCTCTTCTCAAGAAAAATTTCTGCATAATTATGGAGGCAAGTCCTAGCACGGGGAACCCACCAGACATTTCCCCATGCCTCTCTCCAAAGACTACCACTCCAGGCTCTCCTTGTTCGAATCCTAACCATGCTGCCCTTCCTTCACCCAAGTCCAAGGTCAGTGGCTGAGAACACTAAACCTGTGCATTGGCCCCTTAGAACAAAAGAAAGGAAAAAAAGAAACAAAGTGGCTATGTCTCCAGCAGTCTTCCTCTTTCCACAGCAAGCAAAAACCCCATAGCTTCTCACTATTGGATGCTGTGTGGGGGGGTAATCCTGGCACTGGCACTCTGTGCTAGGGAGCCTGGTCTGGAGACCTGGTTTCACTCCCTTCAGGGAGTTCTCACAGTGATGGTTCAACATTGGCCTTTTGCATTGGCTCCTTTCACATCCCTGCCTTTTCCACTGGTCTCAGGGTGGTTTCTGCCCATCCTTGGTTCAGTAGTCTTCAGGTTTTTTTGTTTTGTTTTGTTTTAGGGTGGATGGATGTTCCCCTCTTTATTTTGATTTTCAGTTTGATTCTTGGAGGTGGTGCAAGACAAATCCTCTTACTCTGCTGCCAATTTACCCCCTTCTGTAAACTTACTTTTGCCCACCCTTATATATGTTGAAGTCTTAACCCACAGTAACTCAGGACATGCCCTTATTGGGAAAAAGAGTTCTTGAAAATGTAATTAGTACAGTGAGGATATATTGGAGTAAAGTGAACCCTTTAGCCATTATGACTGATGTCCTTATGAAAGGAAGAGTGACTCAGGAAGAGAAGCAGATAGAGAGAATAACATGAAAGCATAGACACACAGAGGGAAGGTAGCAATATGATGATGAAAGCAGAGATTGGAGTTATGCAACTGTAAGCTAAGGAATGTCATGGATTACCAAGAAGAACCAGAAGTTGGCAGAGAGGGCATGATTCTGCTCACATCTTGTTTCATACATCTTAACTCCAGAGCTGTAAAAGAATACATTTCTGTTTTAAGCCTCCAGTTTGTGGTATTTTGTAATAGCAAACCTAGAAAAGGAACGTAGGCATTATTGTTCTCGTTTTGCAGATTAGTCACAGGAAGATGAAATATTAACTCTTTGTCAAAATGACTGAAGAGAAATTTTAGCCTGATGGATTTATCAAGTAATGGTAGGGAGAGACCATATGGGTTAGCACAGAAGTAAAAAATTAGTGACCTATAGCCTCCAACATGAGCAGAAATGTGTTTTTATTTGACTCTCACAACTACTGTATAATTTCTTTGTTGCTGTTTCACAGAATTTCAAAACTGGGAAATTTCAAATCAAATTTGGGATTACCATCACTCTTGTCTGAATTTCCATATGACAATAGTTACGTAAAACTGACTCCATAATGTTACATTCATGCATTTATATGTCCTCCCGTCTTTCCTGTCCTTACATAACCTGATTATCTTATTGTATGTATGTTTTTTGCCAAGCCTATAAAGTGTTTACATTGTGGCCTTTGTTGGGAAAATTAAAGGCAAGACCTTGGACTCAACCATTCTTAATGGTGTAATTATTGATGCAATAGGTATCTAACTCAAGTGTCAAGTTTCCTACCTGTAAATGATCCACTTCGGGGAAATTGTTGACCTTAATTTAATGCTTGAAAATCAATATCACTTATCCAACACTGAACATTCAGTAATGCTAATTATTATATTAATATAATTATTCAGGTATCTATATTTCTATTAGAATATAATAAGCATATTAAGAGAAAAATTCATAAGACAAGATCAGTATATTTTCAGTTTTTAAAAGAGTGAAAAATTACATCCATTTCAAGGGTAGAGGGAGAGTGGAGTGACATGAAGATTATACTGATTAAAAAAGGAAAGAAATATAAAGTATAAATAATATAATTTTAATAAGCAATGTAGTGTATGATGTTAATTTGCACCATGAGTTTAAGAAACAATTATGATCACGTGTCATAGCCCATTAGCCCACCTGATGTAAATGCTGCTATGGTGGAGTATTCCCTGTATGTGGCTACTGTCCCACATCAAGCTGCTATGCCTCAGGTTCTTTCTGCTTTTCTTCCAGGGTAGTTCACCAAACTACTGAGGGCAAACTTCAACCAAAGGAGGGAAGTAATCAGTTGATAAATGTCCATTTCCCTTAATTCTCCATCTTCTAGAAAGGTAGATTCTACACAATTTCAGAGGATCCCCAGTACGTTTCACATGTAGTTGCTAAGAATAGAAGTGAGCTCATTAATACAATTTTGGAGAGTGATTTTTCTCCCTTCTTTCATGTCTCTTCACCACTCCCTCACTACTGCTTGCTGGGAATCTCTTCTAAATATGCTACCTTCATGAAAGTCCCCAACTCTGTCTCTGCTTTCAGGGGCATTTAAATAGAGACACTTGAAATCATCATCATCATCATCATCATCATCATCTTTATTGAGTACTTTCTGTATGGAAGGCACTATTAATTTCCTACATATATCATCTCATGTAACCCTTACTACACTATGACATTTGGTAGCATTGACTCACCTCACATATAACATCTGTAGCTAAGATTAATTACACATATAATCACACATCTAATAACAAGGATGAGGCAAAAGTGGATGTGAATAAATATCCATATTAATTTAATTCCCAAAGTCCAATCTAAACAGTGTACTGGATTCATTTATTTTTAATGTCATGCATCTCAGAATAACTTTAAAAAAATAACTTTTTTTAACCTTAGCTTTTAAAGCCTGAAACTGTGTTCCTAATATGTCTTATACTTATTACCCCAGTGCTCTACACAATATTTATTCACCAACTTTAGGGGAACCAAAGTACTAAATAATTCCTAAAGTAGTTGTTTTATCTGATTAGGAAGCACCAAGGTTGTTTTTTTAAAGTTTTGTTTTGTTTTTGTCTGAGGGATCTCTTGGTGAGATATATTTATCTCACCAAGATATATTTATCTGTGATTTTTCTTCTCTTTGAAGTGGTCATTTGGTGACAGGTAAGCTGCACGTGGCAGGAATATGCAGGCACATTTTGGATAAGCAGAATGGAAGATAGCACAGGGTAGAATAAATACATCAAATAATATGCAAGAATCATTGTAAAAACTAAGGTGCTCATTGCAGCTATCTAAATTTATTCACTTATGTCTACACACTGCATACCCCTCTGTTCCATGTTGGGATTTATTGAGGTCTGGCTATTGATGACCTCCACTCACAGAAGCTGTCTAGAAAACTGCTTCCTTGAGATTAAAGGACAGAGAGAAAAAATATTCCACCTATGAGCTGTGTTAATGGAATCATCTGGGTCCCCTCAAAAAGCAACCTCAGGTATTCTATTGACTACTTTACTTCATCCATACAGTTTATTTTTTCAGGGCAGATTTTGTTTTTGCTTAGTAGCAACAAAAAATTAAGAAAATGATGTAGTCATTTTCATATTTTCTTTATTTCTCATACTCCCATTTTATCTTTATCATTGTCTCTCTACAGTTTCTACCAACTCTCATATATCTCTCTGTCTCTTTTTCTTTCCCACATAGACACATATACACTCACTTAAATTCTGCTTCCCCACTCTCCCCCCAGTGGCAGAAATGTTATTCTTCTCCTTAAAAGAATCTGAATTTAACTAAGTAGGTCTTGAAAACAGATATAACAAACTCATGTCCAGTAATAAAATACTGGATTAAACATTCATCTTTTAGCTCATCAGTAACTCGATAGCAGGATAAATGCAGCAAGAAGGTTAGATTCCAAGAGGCAATGAACACATTTTTTTGATCTTCTTCAGGCTGTAAATACCATTGGATGCAATGATAAACAGTGGATAACAAAAAGGTAATTGCAAATTTTATGTCCCCTGCACTAAAATAACAGCACTCACCCTACATGGACTTAGATGATGATTACTTCCACTTGTCCTTAAAATGGGAATGGTTCCAGGTATCCCATATTTAAAATTTGTGTTGCAGCAATATTGTAGCAATATTGTAGCAATATGTATCCCTAATAGTCCAAGTTCATATTTAGTGCAGAAGTATTGAAATTAGCCATAGCTCAGTAGAAGTGCTCCACCCAGACCTGCTGAATCTGAGTGTGCATTTTATCAAGACCACCAAGTGGTTTATTGCCCATTTAAATTTTAGAACACTACTCTAAGTGCTTCTCACTAACACCCCCTGAGATTGTATAAGATATAAACACAAGAATATTCTCAACAGCAATCCAAGGTTTGGGAAGGTAACAGAAAATCTTTAACACTAAAGTAATATCTTGTAAAGATTTCAGAGCCACTGAATTTGGATTCATCTAAAGTACAACTTATTCATTAATGTGAGTTGAACAAACATTGAATGAATCTTAAATTAGTAAATCCTCTCCCTTAATCTCAATGTTTCACTTATCTACTTTATATACATAATGGTATTTTCCATGAAATAACTCAAAAGGCAAAGAGTTAATATTTTATATTTTATTCCAATACAGCAAGAAGTAACAAAAACTTGGAAGGTGGCAAATTTGCTTCTACTGTAGAAGGTAGGACTGTCTATCATTTGTTGAAAAAAAATAAAGAAGGAGAAAGGAAAATTTTGAAATCCTGTTTTAAGTCATTTCCTGAATTAACAACACATGCACTATTAGTTTTCCATCACCAAATGTGTCTTTATTAATCAAAGAATGATGAGAAATTACAAAGACAGATTTGCAGTGTTGTGTAGCAACATGAACTCCCAATGACTAGGAATGTTCAACAAATCTTGACAGAAATGGTAATGGGTGTTCTACTTGACTGATAATTTCTATGACTGAGTGATTGATGAAAGATACTAGACGGCACAATTTGGTGACTCAGGGAGGGTAATATTAAGTTGGTGGCATAGAAAGACCCTGAAATCACCTCCTGTCATGAGCACACCAAATATACAAATATATAGAGAACAATTCCTCCTGAAGAAAAACTGAGGGCTGATTGAACATCATCTGCACAACAAACAAGAAAGACACCTCGTAGAGAAGAGTAGGAGAGATGGATATGAGGGAACCTCAGAATAACACTCCCATGTGGTGCCTGGCAATAGAGAGGGGTGTCATCGAGGGACACACATGCAGAACTTGTTTGCCTTGGAGTACAGTGAAAAAAAAAGTTGTTTAGAGGCACCTAGACTCAACCAGAAAGAAATCCATTTACTAACTTCAAAGCATCTACCAAACATGTGAAAGCTGCTGGAACACTCCACGATTTGAGGTGTCAGTGAATACAATTGTTTGTATCACTATCCCACCTGAATAACTCAGGTGTGTGCTCTAGCTAGCCTACAAGACTGCTGCAACACACCTGGGTCCTCTCACCCACTCCATCTCTATCATATCCCTTCAGGACAGACTGTCATGGTGGCTATGGAACTCGTTGGTGTATGACTGCTTCAGATACCTCTGCCTACACCTGCTTCATCCAACACTGCCAGGGTGGCTTGGTGCACTGTGAGCCATGACACCTCAAAATGCGCCTGCTTCATATCTACCTGCCACCATACCCAGTGGGATTTGAGCCCACTCTAGCTTAGTAACCCCAGCCAGACCATCCAGGGGCAACACACCCCAAATCTGCTAAAATCGTGCCCATTCCAGACCAAAGTCATTTTTTAAAACAGATTCAATTTCTTCATTTTTAGACAGACGGCAAGGGAGGAAGAAAGAGAAGGAGAGAGAAACATTGATGGATTGTCTTTCCCATATAACCAAACCAGGAAGAACCCACAACCCAGGCATATGCCCTGACCAGGAATCCAACCAGCAACCTTTTACTTTGTAGGATGATATCCAACCAACAGAGCCATACTGGTCAGGGCCAGATCAAAGTCATTTTTCTTAAAAGTTTATGTTGGATCAAATTAGTTTATTGCCATAAAGTAGAGTGAAGACTTTCTTTTAGTTGTTGGGAGAGCATAACTGCTTATAGATAGTTTGTCTTTCACAGGGACTGTAAGATACCACTCACAGAGGACCACAGGTGCCTTAAATAGAGTGGTAAAGTGCATTTAATCTTGTTGAAGAAAGTCCAAGCTTTTTATTTTCCATGATAAGAAAGGAACTGACCTTCCTTGTGCCTGTATTCTTCTACTCATTCTTCCATGAATACAATGTCACTAGTATTTTTACAGGTGGAGAATGAAGGCGACATCCTATTGCTCAGCATTTCTCTAATGATCACTTTGTAATTTATACCCTACACAAAAACTCATCTTTGGATATCTCAGTGACTTCATGCCACTCACCATTACTACATCAACTAAACCCGTCAGGTTGCACTTTCTCCTTTTGCTCTCCACGGGCTCTTCTGTTCCCTTTATCATTTTTATGTCATAGAAACTTCATTTTTAGAAAAACACTAGTTTTTGTACTACTTTATGTATATCAATGTAGTTAAAATTTCTTCATTTTTGCAACAAATATAAAAATCTAAAAAGACTTATCTTAGAGAAAGATTAATGGAACACAAATAAAATCTTTGTTTATAGGACACAGGGATAGCCAGGTATTAAATAATCAAAAATGTTCATCATACATATTAAATTGAATCCAGATTAACATTTTACATTTAATAATCAACATTTCACATTGCTTCTGTTCAACCAATTTTGTAACTTCATGAAAAATTTGAGTGGTAGGTTGGATAAGAGGATAACTCAATGGGAGCTTTTTTCCAAGACTGGAATGTGAATAAAATACCTGAATTCTCCTCTGTAGTCTTAATATACTCAGCTAAAGTTTTCCTGTCCTGTAGGCCACTCTTGAGAATGTAAAAGTGCTGGTACAATAGAACTGCCTAACTGAGACTTGGCAGCTGAAATGAAACTGAAAGCCCTTTCACCACTTGTTTCACAATACTGCTCACAAAAGTAATTATGGTGAGACAACTTTGTAGAAAGGACATCATCTAGCTAATAACAAACTTTGTTGATTTCAATCCAAGACTTCCCTGCTGAAAGATAAGACGTGTATCACATAGAAGTGCTGTAACTATATCTGTATATTCCAAGAAAAACTTCTGTATCTCAGCATCAAAAAAAGAAATCTCAACTCAAGTTCAATCACCCACCAAATGGATATCAAACACTGGACAAGACTTGGGAATCTGAAGCCTGTTAATTAAAATTATCAAGAGATTAAATGCTGTTCACTTCTTAGCAGACAGTGGGTCTAGTAGATGACTCAGTTTCTGTAACTCTGAACTTCAGTTTCACACTCTGTGTAATTTCAGTGCAAGCCACCAGCTCATCAGCTCTTTGGATTTTATTCTGAAGTGCATTCTTATCACTAGACTCTGGTAAGTACTCACGAACTTTGTTCACTAGGAAATAAAAAAGGTCACTGGTTTTCTAGGAAAAAAAAACTTTCAGAATGACATTTTTCTGGGCTGCTACTTTCAATTTGTATTTAAACAAATTATCTTCCTCCAAGTATTGTCTTTAAGAAAAAAGTTCAGACTTATAAATTGACTAGAGTGCTTAATTTTCTCCTCAGATTTGTATGGCTTTTGACCTCCAATAGCAGGACTGAGCTTGTTAACATACAGGAGATCTTGTAAAAGAGTAGCTTCAGAATGTCATTGTTACATTAAACTTATAAGAACAGAAATATTGATGAAGTTGTGGAAATAAAGTACAAGTGAAGTTCTGACTCCCTCATTTCCTAGGTTTGGTTGCTCATTAAAGTGGAGACCAGGGAGGAATTTCCTAAGCAAAGCTCATTTCCATTCCCATTGTACTCAAAAGGGATTTCATTTAGAGAGTCTTTGTGAACTCAAAGACCCTCTGGGTTCTTTTGTATTTGTTGTGCACAATGGCACAACAGATGGCACAATGCTGACAGCCTTGCCAGTGGCTGATATGGACTGGCAGCTTGCCCTGGAGGGGTTAGTGAGGATGGAAAGACACTTTGGTTGTGAATGGACAGATTCTTGTCATTTGAAGGAGGACAGAGAATTCAGTCCTTGGATGGTGTGCTGCTACCTTGATGGTACATGACAAGATTCATGCAGACTTCTAGGCACTTTGCCTCCCCAAAGATGGACTATTATTCTCTTCCTTGACTTTTTTGTTTTTAGCATTAGAATGATGACATGGAAATCAGAATTTCCTGATACCTTTTGATTTTACATACTCTTTCTTTTTCAAAACAGTTAAATAGAAGATACAAATGTGTTGGTTGGTTTCTCCATCTTGTGGGCTCATAAATTTTGAGTAATCATCAATCAGGTCAATGGCCATTGTGTCCCTCAGTGCAATACTCTCCAAAGTGTACTTGGGCAGATTCTGGGTCAGGGAGATGAGTCTGAAGCTGATGTCATGTATTTTCATATGTGTTTTTCTTAATCAGATACCACAATGCATGGCTTCTGTAGGCACAGACTACGTGAAACACTTCAGGGCCAGGTGCTTCCACAGGAAATCATGCAAGTAGTGGTTCATGTGCACAGGGAAGCTGGAAACTATGGGGCTAGCAACGCTGGGCAGTGGATGTCTCTGCTCAGCCCCACCTCCCTACCCTTCCTGGAGGAATCCACAAAAGCCACAAAGCCACTAACCTTTCCACTGCTACCTCCCCAGGATACAGCAACCCAGAACCCAAACTTTGGAATTTAGATCAAAGTCATTTAAAGATACCTGTATACTCTGTTGATCAAAGATCTGGCTTCCTTGTAGTTGGCAATCTCTTTTGAATCAGTATCTGATGTCCCCATTAGTAATAGGGTGTGTGTGGTTTTATTACATGGGTATGTAGAATAAATAACTATTTGAAAATATTTCTCTTTTCACTACAGAAATGTTCTTGCTTTAATTTAAAAAACCTGAAACCAGGAGGACACAAGAAAGGAAAAGAAAAACAGCATTTAAATGCAATCATCACCATATTACTGGTGGTCAGTCCATAATGACCCAAATTACTATACACTGCATCTTCCACTCTAGTCCCTCATGTAAATGGCCAACAACAGCTGTTGATATCATGAAGCCTTTATGATCCAGAGACAAGTTAAGAAGTCATAACTCCCCAGGGAAACACAAAGCTGAGAACAGCTGCATGGGAACAGGTAAGATATGTTGTTGCATTTTTATCTATGATAAACTTCCTCCCAATTGGCACAGATTGGTTAATAATTGGAAGAACACACCTAACTTGCAACTTCTCTCTCACGAGTTAGAGAAAAGAGTAAAATGTAGATATAAACAATGACTTTTGTGGGGACTACCAAAAGTACTGGTTTCTGAGCACTGACAGGCAACCAATGATTTGGCATGCCTGACAGCCACTTGGAATAAAGGTAAATTCATGTGACTTTTCACAGCACAAAAGACCCTGCAGTACCACAGACAGGAAGAGGATATGAAGCTCAAAAAAGAACTCAGCAAACCCTTCTCTCTGGGACATTAAATGCATAAGCTCAGAGAAAATGCATCCCCAGAAAATGTTAGAGAGGACCAGAGAAACTAAAGCAGGGCTGATCATTGAAGGTTTTCCCCTTTTTGAATCCAGTTCATAAAAACTAGGAGAGGTAGTTCTTTTTAAAATTTCTCAGATTCTAGGAAAAATAAGGAGGCACACAAAGAGATAGATAAATATGGCCCAATCAAAAGAATGAATAAATCCTCAGACACCAACCTTAAAGAAATAGAAATCTTTGGATTACCTGACAAGTGAAAATAACTGTTGTAAAGAAGCTCAATGAGCTAAAAGAAAACACAGATACAAAGCTAAATGAAATCATAGAAATGGTACATAAATATAATGTGAAGCTCAACAGATAGGATTATAAAAAACAGAAATTCTGTAAGTGAAGAATATATTAACTGAATTGAAAGAAATTACTAGATGGGTTTGATTACAATCTTTATTAAACAAAAAACAAAATCAGCAAACTCAAAGATATATTTTTTAACTTATTGAGTCACAGGAGCAAATAAAAAATAAATGAAGAAAACCTAAAACACATGAAGAAAACCTAAAAATAAATGAAGAAAACACAGAAAAACACCAAGCAGACCAATAAATGCATTATGGTAGCCCTAGGAGGAGAAAAGAGAAAAACTGTCAGAGTTTATTTGAAGAGATAATGGCAAAATATTTCCCCTATATGAAGAATGAAAGGGACATCCATATACAAACAGTTCTTTAGACTCTCTCTAGGATAAGTCCAATGAAACCCATACCAAGACATATTATAGTCATGTACTCAAAAGTCAAAGGCAAAGAAGCTTGAAAGCAGCAACATTAAACTGACTCATCATTTGCAAGGTGGTCCCATAAGATTATCAGTGGCTTTCTCCGCACAAACCTTACAGGCAAGAAAGTAGTGAAACTATATATTCAAAGCAAGAAAAAAATTCTAAACAAAAATATTATATGTGGCAAAACTGTCTTTGAAAAATGAAGGAAAAATAAAGACTTCCCTACATAAACTGAAAGTGAGGGAGTTCATCACAATTAGAAATGCTTAGAATTACCAAAAACTATAGGGAAACTACAAAGAATGTACTGTAAACTACATCAGTATGAAAAAGGACATAAAAACTAACAACAAGAGCCAAGAGGAAATGAAGAATACAATTTCTGAACTGAAGAACACAGTAGAAGGAACGAAAAGCAGGCTCAATGATGCAGAGGATCAAATCAGTGAGCTGGAGGACAAAGTAGAAAAAATATCCCAGAAAGAGCACAAATGGGAAAAAAGACTCGTAAAGAACAAAGAGGGGTTAAGGGAAATGCAGGACAACAGGAGATGTAATAATGTCTGCATAATAGGGACACCAGAAGAAGTAGAGGAGCATAGGATAGAAAACTTGTTTGAAAAAGTAATCATGAGAAACTTCCCTAATTCAATGAGAGAAAAAGTGACACAAATCCAGGAAGCATGGAGAGCCCCAATCAAGAGGAACCCAAAGAGGCCCACTCCAAGACACATCATAACTAAAATGCCAAAATTCCAAGACAAAGAGAGAATCTTAAAGGCAGCAAGGGAGAAGCAGGAAATAATATGCAAGGGAGTTCCAATAAGGCTAGCATCTGACTTCTCAATGGAAACACTACAAGCCAGAAGGAAATGGCAAGAAATATTTCAAGTAATGAAAAGCAAACCCTGCAAACAGATTACTGTACTGAACTAGGCTCTCAAATAAAATGGAAAGTGAAATAAGGAGTTTCCAAGACAAAAGAAGGATGAAAGAATATACCTCCATCAAATCAGCACTGTAAGATATTCTAAAGGGACTGCTATATGAAGAGGAAGGAAAAGAGTGAGAGAGAGAGGAACACAGGTATGAAGGGAGTAAAATGACAATGAATAAGTACCTATCAATAATAAACTTACATGAAAATGGATTAAATGCTCTCATCAAAATACATAGGGTAGCTGAATGGATAAGAAAGCATGATCCACACATATGCTGCCTACAAGAGACCCACCTCAGAACAAAAGACTTATACACAGACTGACAGCTTGTGGGTTTATTGAAAAGATAAACAAAATCAACAAGCCTTTAAGCAGACTCATGAAGAAAAAAAGAGAGACGACCCAAATACACAAAATCAGAAACGAAAGAGGAGAGATTGAAACTGACACCACAAAAATGCAAAGGATTGTAAGAAATTACTATGAACAACTATATGCCAAGAAATTTGAAAACCTAGGTGAAATGGACAAATTTCTAAAAAAATATAATCTTCCAAAACTGAATCAAGAAGAAGCCAAAAGCCTGAATAGACAATAACAGCTGGTGAAATTGAAGCAGTAATCAAAAAACTCCTGGCACATGAAAGTTCTGGACTGGTTGGTTTCACAACAGTATTTTATAAAACATTTAAGGAAGAGCTAACCCCTATCCTTCACAGACTATTCCAAAAAATCCAAGAAGAGGGAAAACTCCCAAACTCTTTTTAAGGAGCCAGCATCACCCTAATCCCCAAACCAGATAAAGACACAACAAAGAAACTACAGGCCAATATTGCTGATGAACATAGATGCTGAAATCCTCAACAAAATGTTGGCAAACCTCATCCAGCAATACATTAAAAAGATCATACACCATGACCAAGTAGGATTCAGCCCAGTGATGCAAGAATGGTACAATATTCACAAATCAACAAATGTAATACAACACGTAAACAAAAGGAAAGACAAAAATCATATGATCACATCAATAGATGCAGAAAAAACACTTGATGAAGTACAGCACTGATTTATGATAATAACACTCAGCAAAGGGGGAGTAGAGGGAGCATACCTCATCATAAGAAAGGCCATATAGAAGAGACTTACAGCCAACATAATACTCAATGGGCAAAAAATAAAAGCATTCCCACTAAGATCAGGAACAAGACAAGGATGTCCACTTTCATGACTTCTATTCAATATAATATTGGAAGTCCTAACCACAATGATCAGGCAAGACAAAGAAATAAAAGGCATCCAAATTAGTAAAGAAGAAGCAAAATAGTCATTGTTTGTAGATAACATAATAGTTTATATAGAAAATCTGATAGACTCCACCAAAAAACTACTCAACCTAATAAGTGAATTTGGCAAAACAGGGGTATACAAAGTCAACATTAAGATATTGAAGGCATTTTTGTACATCAACAATGAAATATCAGAAATAGAAATCAGGGAAAAATCCCATTTCATATAGCAATAAGAAAAATAAAGTACCTAGGAATAAACCAAAACAAAAAGGTAAAAGACCTGTACTCAGAAAACTAAACAACCCTGAAGAAATAAATTAAGGAAGACACAGACAAATGGAAACATATACAGTGTTCATGGTTCATGGATTAGAAGAGTTAACATCATCAAAATGTCCATAGAACCCAAAAGAATTTATAGATTCAACACAACCCCTATTAAAATACCAATGACACATTTCATAGATATAGAACAAGCATTTAAAAATTTATATGGAACCGTAAATGACCCCAAATAGCTGCAGCAATTTTGAGAAAGAAGAAGAAAGTAGGAGGGATTGCAATACCTGATATCAAGTATACAACAAGGCCACAGTAATCAAAACAGTCTGGTACTGACATAAGAACAGACACATAGATCAATGGAACAGAATAGAGAGTCCAGAAAAAACCCAAGACTCTATGGTCAATTAAATTTCAACAATGGGGGTAGAAACATATAAAGTGGGTTAAAAACAGTTTCTTCAACAAATGGTGTTGGGTGGTCTGGACAGCTACATGCAAAAAATGAAATTCACTTTAGATGCAAGAACATACGCAAGATGAAAGTGAAAGGATAGAAAAATATGCCATGTAAATGTTAACCAAAATAGAGCAGAGGTGGGTATATTGTGTGAGACAAATTAGACTCTATGTTTAAAACTCTCATAAGAGACAAAGAAGGACACTATGTACAGTGATGGACTGCATTGGGACATTTAGTCAATGATGAGCTACATATTCAGTGGTAGTATACCATATAGCCTATATGTAGTAGGCTGTACCATCAAGGCTTGAGTAATTACCCTCTATGATGTTCACACAAGGATAAAAATGCCTGATGATGCACTTCTCAGAACTTATCCTCTCCATTGATAGGTGCATGACTACATTGACAAAAGTGTCATTTCATCAGAAATATATAATAATTATAAATATATATGCAACTAACATTACAGAACTCAAATATATGAAACAAATATAGACATAATCAAAAGGAAAGATAATACCACTGTAATAGTGAGAGATTTCAATACCCCACTTTCAATAATGGATAGAAGAGGTAGAAAAAAGATCAATAAGGAATCAGAGGTCTTGAACAATACTATAGACCAATTGAACCTAATACACATGCAGAACACTCCACCCAACAACTCTAATGCACATTCTCCTCGATCTCAGGCAGAACATTCTCTAGGATAGATAACATGTTAAAGCCAAAACCAAATCTTAACATATTTAAGAAGATTAAATCATGTCAAATAACATTTCCAATCACAAGGAAATGAAAATAAAAATCAATTGCCAAAGAAAAAAATGAAAATTTCAAAAATATGAGAAAATTAACATAATCTTAAACAATAAATGGGTCAAAGAAGAAATCACAAGGAAAACTATAAAACAACTTGAGACAAAGGGAAGTGAACTAACTTATCAGATGCAGCATAAGCACAACTATGAGTGAAGTTCATAGCTGTACTGTTTATATGGGACTATAGCTACAAAGAAGACAGGCATGCTTATTGTTCTCAATAGAACTTAAGAGTCTAGTGAAGAATAATGGATTTTAAAATAAAACAGAAATAAACATTATGACAGAGTATACTAGGCCTGATACTATAGGAGCATGGACTCTAAAATAGGGTGAAGGTAGGGAAGGTGAAAAAGGTGGGATACAGTGTTTAAAGAATCAAAAAGTTGCCACTGCTTGAATGCTAATAATGCAGGTGAAAGAAAAGTCCAGAGTGAATCAAGTTTTTAAAATGCGAGACATATGATGGTGCTATTTATAGATGGGTAAATTGAGGGAAAATGATGAGTTTAGCTTTGGGCATGTTCAGTTCAAGGTTGTTGAAGATATCTGGTAGGAAGCTAAAGAGAGATTCTGGGAACTCTGAAATGTGGTCTAAATTTGAGAATTTGAGGTAGGCAGAGTAGTGTATTGATGAAAACTTAAGCCATGGGAACGGATGGAACAGTTCAGAGAGAGCTTCCATGAGAAAAGACTAGAATCCATCTCTGAGAAACCTCTATTGTCTTCTTACCACAGATTACTTTATGAATGAGTGGTTAATACCAAGGGAGAAGGCCTTCAAAGGATGTACTTGCATTGGAAGCATCATTCACTATCAGACAGCGAGGAACACTGCTGGGGAACGATTAAATTACGGTCAATTCCAGAATGGGTTTGTGAGGGAAGTTGAAAGTATTTAAATAGTCACTTATTTGATTCTAATGACTATTTCCCTAAATATACCTGGTATTCTTTATTGACACTTCCTTTATTAGGCTGGATAATAATGTATTACAAAGTATGACTATCTGGAAATAATGGAATTTGCTGATGTCTTAAAACTCATCTCTTGAATGGGTATGTTTCGGTAGCTCTGAAACTGACCACCAGTTAATGACAACAATTTCCAACACAAAACTGTGAAGCTCAAAGATGACTAGGCTATGGGAAAGAATATGAATAAAAGTGGCATCTCCACTGGGAACCCAGTCTTGCAAAGACTCATTGCAGAAGCATGTAGTTAAACAGACTTTTTGTACAAATATCACTGATGATTGGGTTGTCCAACAGGACTTGCAAATGCCTTCAGACCCTTGTTGACTCTAAAGGTTTCACTGATGGTGGGATATTCTAGAGGCACATTACACCAGTCATGTAATCCTCTCATAAAGGACAGGTTTTTACTATCTTGATTTGGCTATTTATAATTTTTCTACTATACATGTTGTTAAGAAAAAATATCTACAATGTGCATTATAATTCTTATTACCTGGGCTTTCTATCCTTTTCTCAGTATTATGAGTCTGTGTCTCATAAACAAAAATAACGATTAAATGATTATAGTTGCATGCAAAATGTATTGCTTTTTCACTAAATGACAAATACTAGGATTAGCCCTTTATAAGCTCATTTAGTTTTCTCAGGGCCTCTGTGTGGCTGGTGCTGTTAATTCCATTTTATGAATAAGGAAACCGAGCCTGAGAAAGGTTAAGTAACTTTGCAATTGTTCATATAGCTTATGACAGACATGTCTTGATTTCAAAATTGTTCTCTTGATCACTGAGTACATTCATTGGCAGACCATCCTCAAAATATGATTTCTTCAACAAAGTATGTTTCTTCAAAGAAACTATCTGATTCCTACCCATTATGGAAATGGAGCCCTGAACTCAATCTCTGGTATCTCAGAGACAAATACAAACTGTCAGTGGCGTATGTACCTTAAGTGAAGAAAAGCATTGAAAACCTTCACCTACTGCATTTGGTATCTACCTACAATGATTTTCCCCAAACTTATTACTGACAAACTCAGAAAGGGAAATAAACTATGTTAAGTTTTATTTTAGATTTGTAAAAGACTCATAAATATTTCCCAAACCTGAAAAATTCAGTAAATATTTTAGTTTAAGTTCCTGGCACCCAATCCCTTGCCCAAATCTATGCTGAAAATGTTAGGAGTTAGCATGAGATAACAAATTAGAAACCATCTCAAGTCTTCTCAAAGACAATACTTCATTATTTATTACTCTATGTACAAGATAAATACAGCTTAGGCAAAATGAATGTCTATGTCCCTGTTATAAAGCATGCAGAGCCATGACATGTCATAATGCTACGGTGACTCCACAAATTTTCATTACTCAGTCAGCAAGCCACATCTTGTTCCACCCTGCACACTGGACTTGATAGGCGGTGTTTACTATTAGTACTTTCATGGACATTTTTGAAGGAAGCTTGGTTTCTGGCAATGGAATATTTTTCCATGGGTTTTATCCAGCATTCTCCAAGTAAGGGCAGCTTGTTTATAACATTGGCTGGTCATCATAGTTCTGGCACTGAAAAACTAGCAAGATGAGTGCATTATAAAGTTGATACTATTGAAGATTCTAACTGAGGGTGTCATTTGTTTCCTATTTGAGCAAAACCCAAAGTGAGCTCTTCGTGTGTTTACTGTATTACAAAGGAAGGGAACAAAAAGCAAAGGTAGGGGGAGATAAATTCGCAATAAGGCTACAATCATTCATGGTCTTTGTTTTTATTGATGAATTATCATTGGTTGGGATGGGGAGAGGGAGAATAAGAAACAAGCATTGTAACAGAGTGAGAGATTTTCTTTAAAAAGATGACCAATGGAGACATTAATCGTTTATGATAGAAGCAGACTCATTTTCTCCCACAATAACTACTGACTTCTCCTTCTGAAGTAATTTTGGGAATGACTTTACCAGAGTACTAGAATTACTGCCAGTATTCTAGTCTTGGTAGTCCACCAGAGATACCATCTTCATTCTGTGGAAGGAATAAAGAATTATAAGAATGGAACAGCTTGGTCCTGGAACTGGGTTCTTAGAAGGACTGAGAATAGAGAACAGTCCTCAACAAGAGACTACCCATAGATTGGCATATGCAAATGGAAAATATTGCACAGAATAAGAAGCAAAGGAATTGACTAGAAAACAGAATCCATGTGTAAATTAATGCAAATGTAACTGTTTAATACACATTTATTTTTACACTCAATTTACTCTATGACAATTCCACCATCACTGTATATTTTGAAAAGTACATTAATATAATAGAAAGATGAGGTTAGAGCAGGCTGATAGGTAGAAAAAGAGCTATGCCTTCTCGAGAGATAAGAGAACATGCACTAAGGCCACACAGGAATACAATGTGAGGCTGAAATTATAGGAAGCTAATTCTAAACTGAAAAGATAAATGAAAATAACAGGTACTAGGCTCAAGATACTGGAACTACTAGGATTTTAGTTTGAAATCATTGGACCTTACCTTATAAATGAGTTAGCCCCATTTTAAATGCAAGTTCAGGGTCTTTTTTACAGAGATGGTGAATAAATTTCTGGCAGGCCCTGTCTCCTTTCCCAATAATAAGATCAATCAAAACTCGAGCCTTATCCATGACTGTGTGATTTTCATCTCTCACTTTGCACATATCCTCTTGGCTAATCACTCCATCATATAATAGGTCATCCAGTAAGGCATTTATTGTACCATGGCCCACTGAATGGACAAACATCCTCCTCTTCTGAATCAGGATTTTGACTATTGGAAACACAAAAGTTCCTAATTAACACAGCCCAATTTCCCTCTGAATTCACAACAAGAAAGCAATCATTTTAGTCTTTTTTAACCTAACTACTCTCCACAGGGTTCAGTATTCTTGAAGAATGATGTAATGCCTTTGATCTTGAGGCATATACTCCATATAATTCTTTATGATTCTACCATTACCAACATTTGGTCACTGAGTAACCTGAAATAGTTGATTTTATAAAATTTTGGTTAGCTTCCTGAGAAACAGAGGTCATTCTGCTATGAAACACTCCAATTTCTTAAATTCTGAAGAGGCTTTGCAGGCTGTTTTCTTTGGAAACAACAGGTGCTGATATCCATCCCATGCCCAGATGATTCATAGTTTCAAATTCAGATAAGACTAGCAAAATAAGAGGACACTAAGCGAATCCCAGATTCTTCCTAACCTTTATCTTTTATTTCAAAAAATTGATGGCCCTGGTCAGGTAGCTCAGTTGGGTAGGGTCCCACCCCAATATATCAAAGTTGCATGTTCAATCCCCAGTCAGGGCACATTTAAGAATCAACCAATGAATGCATAAATAAGAATAAGTAGAACAACAAATCAAATCAATGTCTGTCTTCTCTCTCTCTCTCTCTCTCTCTCTCTCTCTCTCTCTGAAATCAATAGAGCTCCTTCCCTTCCTCCTCCTATTCCCACTCCACATAAACCTTTTAGGTTTAGGTTGTTCACATAAGCCTTCATCAAACTAATGAGGAAGGCAGCCCTTTCCCAAACTATTTCTTCCTCTGAGGTCTCAGACTAGAAAGACTTACCACACATGGCTCCTCAAATTTGCTTGGGTGTGCAGTGGAAACAGCAAGCAAGTGGTACTATCTTTTTATACAAGGTATGTAGGTGTGTGCAGAGATTGAGAAATAATCATCATACCTACCTATGCATGTAATGTTACTATTTTGCAAGTTTTAATTATCAGGAAATAATTATTTAAAATAATTAATAAATGACAAAAATTATTGTCATTTACTAAAATGTTTCTATGTCACAAAACCTTAGCTTACAGCAGACATGCTAATAAGACATTTACTTCACCATTTTTAGGGGACTGAAAAGTAAGGATATAAAAGAAATGAGAAAGCACATACAAAATTAAATATATGCGATAAAGAATCATCAGTTCACTAAGGTTTAAATACAAAGTGAAGCCAGAGTACAGAATGTTTTGCCATATAAATAAAGTACTAAGAGGTATTTTTTATTATGTTAAAATACATATAACATAAAACTTACCACTTTAACCATTTTAAGTGTTCATTTCAATGGCATTAAGTACACATACATTGTTGTGTAACCATCACCACCGTACATCTCTAGACTCTTCATTTCCAACTGCAACCACACCATTAAACAGTAACTCCTCATTTTTCCCTTCTACTAGCCCTTGGCAACCATCATTTTACTTTCTGTCTTTCTGAATTTGACTAATTTAGCTACCTCATATAAGTAGAATCATACAACATTTTTTCTTTTTGTAACTAAGTTAATTTGCTCAATTTAATGTCCTAAAGTTTCATTCATATTGTAGCATTTTACAGAATTCCAATCCTTTATAGGGCTAAATAATATTGCCCTATACACATACACATATTTTGCTTATCAATTTATTCAATTTTGGGCACTTGGCTTGTGTTTATCTTTTGACTATCGTAAATAATGCTGCTGCAAACATGGGTGAACAAATACTGTTTAAGACTATGCTTTAATTTTGTGCCTGTATATGTCCAAAAGTGGAATTGACAGATCATAGAGTAACTCTATTTTTATTTTTTGAGGAATAATTGAAATGATTTTTATAACAGCTACCATTTTACATTCCCACCAACAGTGCACAATAGTTTTAATTTCTCCACATTCTGGGTTTTTGTTAGTTTGTGTGTTCCAATATTATCCATCCTAACATGTGGAAGGTGAAGTGAAACTTCCTGATTTCTCTCCATTGTGCTTCCCCAAGGTCTGGGACACCTCCAGCCACAGGAATGGTTTGTGTCCCTTTGAGGCAGTTTTGCTTTTATGAATGAAAGTGTTTTTTAACATAAAGCTCTTTTTCTTCACATGGCTCAATTTTAAGGTATGCTATATGGTAGAGACTGAGAATGCAGATTCTGGGGCCAGAATAGTTGAATTAACATTTTAATAGCTAATCTCAGACAACAAACTTAATTATGTGTTGTTTTCCCCATGGCTAAATGGGTTTAAAAATTATTTCTACATTGTATTGTTATTGAATTTATGAGTATTTAATAAGTCAATAAAATAATACCTAAGATAGAGAAAGTACTTAATGAATAATATCATTGTGTATGTTCATGCAGTGACCCTTATTTATCTCAACAATTAATTCCACATAAATATAAATATTTATTCTGGATCAAATCTACTTGACAAATCACTATTATAGATGCTGAAAAGGTGGTGATGAACAAAACAGACAAAAATCCCTCTCCTAATAAAATGCACAGTATAATTAACAAGACACAAATACACATTAAATACATTCAAAACACTTGTCTTATGGTACACAGTCAGACAGGCATGAGCAGAGAAGTAGGCCAAATATGCAATGTTATGGGCAGAAAGTCCTGGACATCTAGCAACGGATACCTAACAATGGGCAGAATTGGGAGAACAAATATTAGAGGGTATTGTTGATTAGTACCTCATACCTGAGGCACACTTTTCTCCCCTAGATCATCTCTGGTCATGTGGCTCAGAAATTCCGCCTAACCTTTTCTCCACTGGCATGTAGCTAGTGTTAGGGTAAATCCCCAATAGAGAAGAATGAAGCCAGAAAATAGCCCTTAAGCACTAAGCCCTCAGGACACAGAGGTTCTGACTCATATCAACTATATCTAGACGTCAGGTGTGTTTCAGCTCCAGGCCCAGAAAAACAGCAAAACCAGACAAGCATGCCATGGCTGACATCAGAACTAGCTGCTTTGATTCATAACTTCCCACTCTATCACCAAGCAATCAGTAGAGATGACTCTGAAAGGACAAACCTTAAAAAGCTGAAGAATATTTTATTGGGATCTTCCCCTGAGACCCTGGGATAAATACCCTCAAGATAGAGGACACAGTGTGACTCTGTCTATGGAGCAAGCTTGATCCTTTCTCCACCCTCTTCCCTCAGGTGCATTTTCTTTGCCTCTCTTTCTCTGTTTCTCCTAAACTCCAAGGGCCCTTCTTTTGCATCTGTAACTTGTTTCCTGAGCTCATTTCTTCTACAGATTACTACTTCTACCTTTGAAGCTTTCCAAATACACTACCTCTTATAGTTTGAATCTTGGGTCCTAAATCTTCTTAGCCAGAACTCAAGTATTAAAGTTGCTGAACCAAGGTCCTGTCTGACTCCACCGGTCTAACATCTGTTGTTATTTCACCACCATCAACATATGACGCCATGACTCAGTTACCCATACCATGACTTAAATTGTCATTGCAATGTAGTTTGGCAGGATTCTGAAACCCATCAAGTAGCACCTTGCACGTCATGGACACCGGCCCACAGTGTCCGTGGTGTTATGGATGAGATACGAGATAAATTCACAGGGACTACCGAGTCCTATAGAGGAAAAGGGACAGCACGGCTACTCTCTCAAGAGGAGAGCGCCCCGCGCCCTTGCATAGACAGGCTTTTATTGAGTTTAATTTGTGCAGGAATACAGGTACAGCTTATTAATCATTGTCAGGCAGAAATGATCAAATGATAGATAGCATACAAAGAACTATTAGGGCTCATTTTGAGTCAGGGTCTATCAGCTAAAAGGCTACAAAACTTTGTTTTGGGAAACAAACTCATTTCCTGCTTGGGCCTTTATCATTTAATTAAGAGCATTCTTAGCAAAGCAGGTTTCACAGGATTTTACATATCCTTTCTCAGGCCTGATCACCCAGGGAGCCCGTCCTTTCTAGCACAGGGCTGCACTGCCCTCTGTCACTGTTTCAGGTTTAAGTCAGGCAGAGGAGGTAAGGTAGCCAAGAAATGAGGAGACTTCTCGCAGGCAGAATGAGGACTCAGGCTTTGTCAAAGCGAAGGGGTAAGAGTCCCTCACCCCCTTTCTCCATAGCCCCCCAAGTCCTTCACTGCAGCCTCCATGTGATCATGCCTGTCTTAGGTCATTCCCCCCTTGGTGAATCTTACCCATCATTGGCTAACTGATCAAGCATTGGGGGCCAGTTATGGAAAAAGGAGCAGAAGCAGTGCTCCTGCCAGGGAGATAAACTTTGTCTCCTTAGTGGCTTATGGTCCAAAGGTCGCTCACTCAGCCTTAGCCATGGTGGGGGTGGGTTATAGCTCCTGAAACCAGGCAGGGCAGTTCCTAACATCTCCCCCTTTTTTGTTTTTAAAATGAATTGTAGTTAAGTCTGTGAAACCTACTATTTGCTGTTTTTGAATGTGATCACAAGAAAACAACTCCCATATACATCATAAAGCACAAATAAAGATTAAGACAAGGAGAAGCCCAAGGGCTGCCAACACCCAAGCTCCTAAGTTCAGTCCATAGAAAAATGTTACAAATGTAAGGGAATGACAAAAGTAACAGGTCTGGTTACATTTAGATCTTTGGGAGAATTAGCACAGACTTCAGGAAGCGCAAATCACAAAGCAGCCTAAGTATAATGCAGGCCTGATTTCCCATGGGAGAACTTCTTTATGGGTGTGGTCCTGCATGCTGACTCACCTCCCACTGGTTTTCCATGTGGGTGCTGGGCCACATTTTCACCTCTGGCACAGTGGTTCTCTACACTTACAGAACTAGATCCATGCTAGGTACCAGCAGGGAATTGCCCTACCAGTTCCTTGTTTTGCATAGAGGGGTCTTGAATGAGTTTTCTGGGGGATTTTGGACCTTCCTGTCTTAAGATAAGAGGCTTACTTTTTTAAACTGTTTTTGTTGTTATTTTTTTTTTCTTAAAGGAACCCTCAAGGTTGAACTAAAGGTTGTAGATTGAGAGAACCTAGGCTAAAGATAAGAGCCAAGATCATTAAGGACATGAGAAAAAAAATTGAGTGGCTTATTTTTAATTTTGGCTTTTCAATTAGAACTGCTTTCAAGAGTCTAGCAAAACCTTTTACTGTATAAAAGGGATCCTGAACTCATTTGGCTTCAAAGATAAGGTACACTTCCTTACTCCAGCTCAAATCTCAGGTATTCTTAGGTAATTAAAATTCTGTGTGGAGGTGTCAGAAGGGTATCCCTCATAAGATACAGGAGCCTCATAGGGAATTCCAACTCAACTGTAATTAAATAATTGATCATCTGGGAATGTGCACATAAAATTTGTGAATCTAGTGCTTCAAGTCTTTAAAGGTGTATTAGACAGCCAGTGACTGAAATTGAGACATGTAAAGGGTCTGAGATGGCTTGGGAGATGACAGCCCTTTGGGGCTTAACTCATAAGCAACACACTTTAACCTGGTACACGATATTCCTAGAAACTGGTACAGACTCTACAGATCTCAAAATAAAGTTAAAATCATGCCTCTAAGGCCAGAAACTCACAGACCCCAGCTCCCATTAATACTTCTGCAGATATACAATATAGGAAGCCATTATATCCAAGTACTTACAAGATTTAACTAAATCAATTTTTATATTTATTTTTAAAATTTATTATTATTTTTATTTTTGTTTATTTTATTACAGTTTTCCCAATTTTTCCCCTTTGTCTTCCTCCATCTAGCCCAACTGCACCACATCCCCATTCCCACAGTCTATCTCCACACAGTTGTCCATATCCGTGGGTCATTCATACATGTTCTTTGATTAATCCTTTCCCCTTCTTCCCATCATTATCCCCTACCCCCTATACTCTGGCAGCTATTAGTCTGTTTCCTGTTTCCACATTTCTGGTTCTGTCTTGCTCATTAAGAATAGAATCTAATCAACAAAATAAATCAATTTTTACATGCAAAATTAGAAAAGCTGGTTCTATAGTTGAACTAAATGAATGATAAGCTTATCTTTATTGGAAATTTGAAGTGCCTAGAAGGGGCACAGGTAAATTACACTCAAAATAGAAATCCAGAAAAGCTGGTCCCAGGCAGAGGGGAAACAGCAATTGTGCATATTATTTGGACTAGAACAAAGTTAATAAATTTGCCTAAAGATTTCTCCATTATTCTCCAGAGCCCTGATTAGTCCACAAAGTAATTTAACTGTTACAACATGTTATCCTGGCCATTCTGACCTATTCCAATTATTATAACTACTAGTTTCTGGGAACAAACAACCAGAAATACTAAATATGGTCTGCTTGGAAACTCCTATATAGAAGTCTGTTTTTAATGTAGAAAGCCAGGTCATCTTAAGAAGGATTATAGAAACTAAAATGGTATATAGAAAGAGAAGAGAAACAACAGCAAGCATAGGGTTGCTCCAAGGTATATGAGAGGGCATTTCCCTCACTCCTTACTAATAGTTTAGGAACTACTGAGATTATAATATAAGTAGAGGATACTGAGGCTACTTTGTCTGTTTTTAACCACAATCACCTGAGTAGCCTCCTCCCTGGGACTACACATACACAAATGGCAGAAATATCTAATCAGTCAACTGCTTTTAAATCAGAACCTGTCCTTTACCAGTTAGGGAATGTTATGGGAATATATATATATATGTTAATCAAATCTTCCCCAGTTCAGCTGATAGGACAAGATTTTTTTGAAGTCAGTAATGCCAACAATATCTCTTTTCCATAAGAGTAAAATGTAGTCAGAAATAAATGAGCCAGACACTGAACTAAGTGGGAAAATAATGATTTTAAATAAATTTCTACACAAGGAAACTAATTTAAGACTGACTGAACATTTACTAACCATCTTTTCTTTCATGAGAGCCTAGAGATAGCTTATCAGGGACTCTCACTTCCCGTCATGAGCAACTGCTCTCTCTCTTCTAAGCCTCATAAGGAACCAGGGCACTTGGGAACATGAAAGACAGAAAAACAGGTCACTAGTCCTACTACTACAGACCAGAGCTGTAGGACAAGTTTTCCATCCAAGGCAACAGAGGTATTAGGTACCCTTTATATGCACAGACACAATAGAGGGGGACTCCAGTAAGATTAGTTAAGGCCAGAGGCCAACAAGCAGGGAAGCCTCACTTGAGATAGGCTTTGTGTCTGAGTGGAGTAAGTCCAGCTGAGCAGGGGAAGTCATCACTGTGACTCTTGGTAATTCTGCCCTTGTGACAAGAGGATGGTTGGTTGGAGCCTGGTTAGTCACCCCCATTGGCCAGGATGGCAAAAGGCGGAAGTTCTTACACTGAGCAAGCAAAAAGCCCTCCTATCCCCTTCTGGTACCAGATTGGGGGAAAGACTGGGGAAAGGCAGGCACATGCTCCATAGAACTAAAAAATGATGGCAGGAGGAGGTACAAAATCAAACAGGTTTCTGAGTCTAGCTTGGAGAAAAGGGATTGGATGGGAGGTGGGCCTACCCAAAGCATGGGTAAGTTTGGGAAGTTGATTGGTCATTTTTTAAGATTTTGTTCATTTATTTTAGTGAGAGGGGAAGGTAGGGAGAAAGAGAAGGAGAAAAACGTAGATGTGTGAGAAAAACATCGATTGCCTGACTCTTGAACATGCTCCAACTGGGGACGAGGCCTACAATCCAGGTATGTGCCTTGACCATGAATCCAACTGGTGACCTTTGGCTTTGTGGGATGACACCCAACCCACTGAGCTATGCCAACCAGAGATAGATTGGTCTTTTTGAGAAAGCACTTGGTCTGTGCCACATGAAAGCTAATATAAACCCAGAAGAACAAAAAAGGCTGTCTTTCTCATGGCTGGATGGCTTGTGACTTGCAGTTGCACAGTTCATCCGCCTGTTCTCTCCAGGGGCTGCATGGCTTTAGCAGACTCATGGCCCATGGCCTCCAGAAGGGAATCTCTCTCTCTCTCTCCCTCCCTTCCTCACTCTCTGGCTTTAGAATTGCAAATGTCAGTGAATATAATGTGTAAATGTAAAAGATAGGATTTTCTTTTCTTATCTTTCTAGAGAACACTGAAGGTTATATAAATCTGGTAAGGCTCCAAGAAGATTAGGCTCCTACAATAGCTAAAATTGGAATTACTCACCACTCTGGATAGAGATTCAGAAGATAATTTAAATTCAGATATAATGATCACAATATAAATGAATGATGCACAAAATGATAAGCACTGTTTTAAATGCGAGTAATCATTTGAAAATTTAGACCAGGTCTGGGTCTGATTTCTGAAATTTGATGTACTGCTGACAGTTCAGATTTGTATGATAATAATGGTGTGGTTACAGAAAGCAGATGTGACAGAGGAGGCAGAAGGTCCCTAGATGTGAACTCTTTTAGAAACACCCTATTTTTCATCCACCTTTCACCTTTCCTTAGATAAAGGTATTCTAGGATACATTTAGTGAATACATCTCAATGAAGACACTAATACAAGATTTTTTTCTTTCCTAGAAAACTTTTCCTCTTCTAACTGAGGCTCAGTTTCCTTATCTGTATGTAATTATCTCATCTATTATTTTTATTTTCTAGTATTTGTTATTTTTATTTTCTATTCTCATTTTGATAATTTAACATAATATTTATAAAATTTTTGACTGGTCATAAATTAAAGTTATTGCTATCATATTAGCAATAATCTTGAAAGAATGTATCATTATACCTTATATTTCTTCATAAAGTGCTTATTAGAATTTTATATCCATTATTTCATTCTTTTTTAATATAGCCCTGGCAGGGTTGCTCATTTTGACTGAAGCACCATCCCTTACACCAAAAGGTTGTGTGTTCAGCCCCAGTCAGCACACATACCTAGGTTGTGGTTTGACCCCAGGACAGGGTGCGTAGAAGAGGCAAACAATCTTTCTAACATTGATATTTCTCTATCTTTCTCTCTTCCACTCTATCTAAAATCAATAGACAGTCCTGGGTGGTATGGGTGAATTGGTTGGAGTGTCATTCTTTCCATGGATAGGTCACTGGTGCAATTCTTGATCAGGGTATGTGCCTAGGTTTGGGGTTCCATCCCAAATCAGGGCACATGCAGGAGGCAACCAATCAATGTTTCTCTCTCAGTCAGTATATCTCTCCCTTCCTCTCTCTCCCTCCACTACTCTCTCAAATGGGAATAAAAAAAAAAAACCTTAAAAATAAATATAAAATCAATAAATATATTCTCCGTTGAGGATTTATAAAAATGTTGCTATTGTAAGTCAAATACCATATATCTCTGTTTTATGAAAAATACTAAGTATTAGAGGTTCATAGACTTGCCCAGCACAAGGCCCACTTCACTCAGCACTAGGCTCTGTGTGAAGTGCTGCTTGCTCTCCATCCAGCACTCTAGTAAGAAAGTGGAAAACATGATCAGGTAAGACAAGACTCAGATCCTACTCTTAAGGAGTTTAAAATAATTTAGGGGTGATAAGGCATAAGAATAGGAAAAGAGCATGACAATACAGGAAAACATATATTAAAAGTGCTGTATCAGAAAGTGGGGAATTAGAAGTTCTGGAGCAGACAGAAAGGTTTCACACATGTAGTAGGACCTGTTCCTGGAACTTATAAAATGAAATTTTTTATGCCAGTACTGGGAGGTAAATCCTTTGCTCATAGCTTAAATTTTCCCTCACTGCCTAGGTACTTAATAGGTTGTTTAATCTGTCCAACAATGTGGAGAAAATGGAATTTGTACCTTTGGCAGTGAGGAAATTGAGACTTTCAGAAAATAAACTTCTTTCCCAAGATCATAGAGACAGTGAATGGGACTTTAGACAGATTGAATATATAATCCTGTTGAATGGCACTATTTGGGCACCTACTTCTGTAATTGGGAATGGAAGGATTCTCTAAACTTTTTCATGCATCCCATAATTTAGATGTTAATACTTTACTGTCTATGAGGAATTTAATTCAGGAGATGGGTCTGAATGGTTGGGGCATTGGAGCCAGAAGATAGGGAAAGAATACCTGGGATTTGGGGTGGAAGTGAGTGTGCAGAGTGGGAAGCAGGGAGTTTGCCTAAATCATCAGACAGCCAGGAAATATGGGGCTTTTCAGAGGCCAATTTCTAGGGGTGGGATTGCTGTTGTATGCCAAAGCTGAAAACTCAGTAAGTGACTTTCTCTAAGACAAAACCCTTGAGTGATAGTAAATCTGAATGATCATGAATCTGATGTGTTACTTGGCTATTGACAGAAATTAAACAAACACACTCTGGAGGAAAGTTTCCCTAGGCCATTGAAATACCAAGAAATATAATCATATTAAATAAACATTAAATATATGAATGAACATTAAAAATATACCAATAACCACCCCCAATGAGTAGAAGTCACCAGAAACAAGAAACCAGAAATTTGGAAGCATAAGAATTTATAGATTTTGGGCTAATTAAACAAAAATATATGCATGATCTATGTGGGAAACGTTCAAATAAACCCATGAAGATAGAAATGCATGAATATTATGAAATAATCAAGGAGGACATATAGATGACCCATATGAAAAAACAACATTTAAAGAGAAATTTACAGAATCATGTCAGAATTCAGAATATCAGAGTTCCAAAAAAATGCAAGCCCACAGTTAAAGGAAGCACACTTTAGTAAGCATGGCAAATACAAAGAAAGTCAACATTTACAACAACCCTATAAGATATACATTATTGTTACCATTTTGAAGATGACAAAAAAGAGTGCAGAGAGCTATTTGTCAAAGATGACCCAAACCAGTCTAATTCAGGTCATGTATCAAGTGTTATAGAAAAATTCCTTTGTGCCTCCCTTCTCATGAAATTAATTTTATATTAAAGAAAATTATAAAATTACAACCTGGCTCATATGGGGTCAGAGGGCATGCAGAATATAGCTCCATAATGCATACTGAGTGCCATGGTTATGGTTTCATTTGTAGGCAACAGAAACCCTCTTTGCTTGGTTAATAGAAAATGATTTATTACTAAGTCACATACCAGGCAATTACTAATAGGGCCTACCTCCTGGTTTGTGTGCTCTTGTGTAATACCTTTTCCTTGAGTGTGGGCTGAATCTAGTATTATGATTCTAATAAATAGGATGTAGCAATATGAAATGATTTTTCCCCAAAAAATCAGCAACAAAAAGACTACTTTCCATATTCTTCACACATTCTTTTCTCACTTGCTCACTCTTATGGAAGCTATATTGTAAGCAGCCCTGTGGAGAAACTCACATATTGAGGAAAAAAGCAAAGCTTCTGACCAAGAACCAGTGATGAACTGAACCCTGTCCACAATTAGAAATCCAGGTCACCATGAGTCTAAAAGGACATTTGACCTTCTGCTGAACTTGCAGATGACACCACAGCTCTGGGTGACATCTTGATTGTCACATATTGCTTAGATTTCTATCACACATAAATGGTGAGATAATTGCTAGTTATTTTAAGCCACTGAATTTTGGGGAAACTTGTTACACAGCAATTGATATTAATACAAGGTGTGGTGGGTGGTAAACAGAAATTCACTTTCAGAAGCTGAAGAGAAGGATTAGAGTGAACTTGTAGGGACAGTTACAAGCTCACAAATTTTATTTTTGACAGATATTAGAAGGCAAGAAAAAAACAACAAACACTAAATATTCTATAGTTTATTTGTGTATAAACTGTCACCACTCTGTTAGCTGCTTTGGTCAATTTTGTGACTTGCTGACATTAGCTATGCATACTTACTATTTTTAATTGCTTGTAAAGAGGTAAAAATATCTGGTCATAATTTGTCTTTCAAGTGTAAGCATCTGGGCTTTAACACCTGGTTCTTCAAATGATTGTTGAACCTGAAAATAAAATGAAAGTTTTAAGTCCTGCCCCTTGGACAGAGCATAGAACCCATTACGCCATTCAACATTATAAGGATGGATGGGATTGAAGACATTTGTATAAATGTCAAAGATCTATAACAATCCTAAAAGGGAATCAAGCCCTCCATAATGCTGTCAACTCCACATTCACACCTGTAACCTGATACCCAATGTCAGAGCCTAAAATTTACCTTCAAATAAACTTCCACTAAATCCAAGACCCAAGACTCACGATCCAGAGATCTTCCCAGTATTGACTGCTAGGCTCTGTGGTTTCACAAATTCTATATGTTGAAGCCATAACTCTTTGTACCTCAGAATGTGACTGATTTGAAGATATGGCCTTTCAAGTGGTGATTAAGCTAAAATGAGTCCATTACAGTATTTCAAATCCAATATGACTAATGTTTTCTATAAGATGAAGACATAAGGAGACACAAGGAATATGGGTGCACAGAGAAAAGGTCATGTGAGAATATAGCAAGGAGGCAATCTGCAAGCCAAGGAGAGACACCTCAGAAGAGACCAACCCTGTCAACACCTTGATCTTGGACTTCTAGCCTCCAGAACTGTGATAAATAAATTTCTGTTGTTTAGTTATGTCAGCCCTAGTAAATGAACACGCCCATTAACCCAAATGTTATCCAATTAACTCTCTTTCTGATCCCAAGATCTGAAAAAATAAGAGTATGATATGACATATAATAAACTGCACATATTCAAAGTGAACAATTGGATAAATTTTGATATGTATGTATGTATACTGGTAAATCATCACCACAAGTAATATAATAAACACGTCTATCACCTTCAACAGTTTTTCCATGAACTTTGATAATACCTTCCTCTGTAAAAGCCCCCTCCCCACATTTTCAAGCAAGTATTGAATGTTTTATAACATATATTTGTCAATATAGGTTAGTTTGTATTACTTAGAATTTCATATAAATAATATCCTACAGTAGGCAGAGTTTTTTCTTTCACTCTTTTACTCAGCATAAGTACTTTTTAATTCACCCACAAAGATATATGCATTAATAGTTTGTTCCTTTTTATTGCTGAGTAGTTGTCCACTGTATGAATACAATACACCATCAATTATTTGTCCTTTCAATTGTTGATGGACATTTACTTTGTTTCTGGTTTTGAACTATTACAAATATAGCTGTTATAAATATTCACATTCAAGTATTTAACTGTGACCCTATACTTTCCTTTCTCTTGGGTAAATATGTAGGATAGAAAGGGTTGGATTATGTGGTAGATGTATAATTAGCTATTTAAGAACCTTTTGAAACATTTTCCCAAATAAATGTGCCATTTTACCTCCCCACAAGCAGTTCATGAGAGTTTCAGCTCCCACACAAACATTCCAACACTTCGTGTGTTCCGTCTTTTTAATTTATCCATTACAAAGCTATTTATTTTAATCATTTTAGTTTTAATGTGACTTTTTCCCATGATTTATGAACATCTTTACACAAATTTGCTATGAGTTTTGTGTGTATGTAAAATGTCTGCTAAAAATTTCAAATATTTGTGGAATTTCTAGAGATCTTCCCAGTATTGGCTTCTAATCTGTTTTCATATTTAGAGAATATATTTTGTATTACTTGAAACATTTTAAAATCATTGAGACTTGTTTTATGACCCAAACAGTGATTTATTTGTAAATATTCCATGTGCACTTGAAAAAATTATGCATTCTACTACTGTTGATTGGAACGTTCTATACATAACAGCTGGGTCAAGTTGTTCATGTTGTTCATATCTTCTAGATCTTTGGATTTTTGTGCCCTTTTCTTATCAGTTATTCAAAGAAGCATAATAAAATACCTGGCTGTGGATTTGTCTATTTCTCCATACAGTTCTATCCATTTTTGCTTCCTATATATTAAAATCATTTAAGTGCCCAAATATGTAGAATTATGTTTGTTCTATGAAATGATCTTATTATCCTTATACACATTTTTATTCTGCTAATATTCTCTGATATGAAATTTACTTTATATCTGAATCTAACAACCTATTCCAGTTTAAAGTTAATTAGAGTTAACATAGTACACTTTCCCATCACTGTCCTTTTAACCTATTTGTCTCATTATTTATAAAGTGTTTTTGATGTACAGAACATATATTTGTCTTTTTTTAAATTCAGTATCATTATGTCTAACATTTAATTGGTGTGTTTAGACCATTTACATTTAATACACTTACTAAGAAGTTTAGGTTTAAATTTTCTACTTTAAAAATATGTATTATCTGTTATTTTTTTTCATTTTTATGCTTTCTCCTTGGTTGAGTATTGTTATGATTTTGTTTTATGCCCTTTGTTAGGTTATTAGCTATAATCTCTTAATTTTGTTCTTTTTTAGGGTTTATAATATATAAATTTAACATCATAATCTCACCACAAGTATTATCATTTTTGCTTAAACCATCAACTTTTTTTTTAAGATTTTATTTATTTATTTTTAGAGAGGGGAAGGGAGGAAGAAGGAGAGAGAGAGAAACATTAATGTGTGGTTGCCTCTCATGTGGTCCCCACTGGGGACCTGGCCTGCAACCCAGGCATGTGCCCTGACTGGGAATCGAACCTGCGATGCTTTGGTTCGCAGCCCGCGCTCAATCCACTGAGCTACGCTAGCCAGGGCTCAACTTTTCTTTTAAGAATGTTTTTAAAGGAAAACTTATACATTCTTCCATGTAGATACCATTTTTAGTGTTTCTATTCCTTTTTGTAAATCTGTATTTCCATATGGTATCACTTTTCTTCTGTGGACTGACTTCTATTGGCATTTCTTGTAGTGTCCGTCTGCTGGTGATGGAATATTTCAGCTTCGGTATGGCTGAAAAGTCTTCACTTGCCTTTGTTTATAAAAATAATTTTATGTTTTTCTGAACTGAGAATTTTAAGATGGCTTTCATTTGTCTTTCACTGTCATTTCCTAGCACAGGTTGTTTCTGATAATCTGCTGCAGTATTTACTTTGCTTCTCTGTGTGTATTTTGTCTTTTTCATTCTCTTTACTTTTAGGAATACCTTTACCAAAGGTTTAAAAAATTTAGACTTATATGGGCCTGCTGTATTTATTTTACATTTTTAAACTAATTTATTTATTTTTACAGGGGAAGGAAAGGAGGAGAGGGTGAGAAATATCAATGTGTGGTTGCCTCTCACTTGTCACCCACTGGGGCCCTGGCCTGCAACCTAGTCATGTGCTCTAACTGGGAATCAAACCAGCAACTGGTTTGCAGGCCCATACTCAATCCACTGAGCTACACCAGCCAGGGTTATTCCACATTTTTAATACTTCAGGTTTGTTATCCTTCTTAAATCTATAGATTTATAGATTTCATTACAGTTGGAGAAAATTTGTCTATTTCTACTTCAAATATTATTTTCTTCCTTCCCCTTTAGTACACAACTTAAACATATCTTAGGTCTTTGGTTGACCTCACAGTTCATTGATGCTTTGTTTATTTTTATTGTATTTTTTTTGCTGTGCTTCACCTTATATCATTTCAAGTTCATTATTTATTTCTTTTTATAATATCTAATCTGCTATTAATCATATTCAGTGCATTTTTAGCTTACATTTTCTAGTTTTTCTATCTCAAAATAAAATTTAGATCTTTTATTATATTCCATGCTTATACTTAACTTGTGTGACATATGCAATACTATTTATTGTGCTTTTCTGTTAATCCTAATAACTGTGCCAGTTATGATTCAGTTTTGATTATTCTGCTGACAGTGGGTTTTATTTTCCTTGATTCTTTCCATACCTGATAATTTTTATTTGATGTCATATATTCTAAATATTGTATTTTCAAGTGCTGAATATTTTTGTGCTTTGTTCTTAGATTTAGTGTGTTACTTGAGAAGAGTTTGATCCTCTTGAGTATTGGTTTTAGATCTGTTAGGAAGGACCAGAATATTATTTATTTCAGAGTTCTTTATTCCCTATGACTTAGGTAAGACCTCCTTGAGTAGACTGCATGCAAAGCATAATATTTTTCTAATCTGGCTGGTTTCAGTAGGTGCTATCCCAGGCTATGGATGAATACCATAGTATTTTTCTCTGTAATCAATTAGGAGTTTGTTTTTTTCCCCCAACATCTAATATTTAATATATTAGTTTACACACACACACACACACACACAAGCTGAATATACTCTTCTAAATGTTTCATGGGGACCCTCTGAAGATCTCCAGAATTCTTTCCTTGGGTAGATCTCTCTTCTTTGGTATTCTGTTCTATGAATTCTAATCACCTTGTTCTCCCTGGACTATCAGCTCTGTCTCTTCAACTATGTGAATCTACTAGGTTCTGTGTTGTTTCTACCTCCCAGTGCAGTGGCCTGGAAACTATACCAAAATAGCAAGTTGACATAATTTTGGGTCTCACTGTTGTTTGCTTACCATTTCTCAGAAATCAATGTTCTTCATTGCCTGATTTCCGGTGTGTTAAAAACTGTTGCTGCATGTATTTTGTTTTGGTGTTTTGTTTGTTTGTTTTAGCCAACAGTCTAAATCTACTCTCTGTTAGTTCATCTTTGCTAAAAGCAGATGTCTCTGGCTCTTAGATTTTAACTAAAAATTTTCATGCCAAGGTTTATGCCCTAGAGATCTTAACTTTGAAGGTTTTTTACTTTCATTCCTCACCAAGAACTGATCCTTTCAGTTCTCTGAGATTCCCATCCCAAATTCTTTTTGTAAAGTTTATCTTTAAATTATAATTGACATAAAGCATTGTATTGGTTTCAAGTGTACAAGATAGTGATTAGACATTTGTATAATTGATGAAGTGATCACCACATGTCTGCTATACTTCTGGAACAGTTTTCACAATATTTTTGATGATATTCCTTATACTGTACTAGCATGTTCATGACTAACTTTGTAACTGGTTGTTTGTCTTTCTTAATCTCCTTCCCCTTTTCTGCCCATTCCCTTACTCTCCTCCCATCTGTCAGGAATCAGTTTGTTGTGTAAGTTTGCTTCTGTTTTTTTTGGTTTATTTTGCTTTTTTGATTCCACATATAAGTAAAATTGTATGGTATGTGTCTTTCCCTGACTTATTTTACTTAGCATAATACCTTGTAGGATAATTCATGTAATAAATGTCAAGGTTTCATTTTTATTTATGGCTAATACCCCATTGTATGTAAGTACCACATCCTCTTTATCCATTCATCTACCAATGGGCACCTAGAATTATTTAAAATAGCTAAGATGTGGAAGCATCCAACCCAAATATCATCCCTATGATCTTACTTCAGATTTATTTTACTAATTTCCCATTCCATGATATCTCACTTTCAATGAACCATTAATACTTTTAATGCCAGCCCAAAACACACAAAATTACCCTATTTTATCAAACTTTCACTTCACAGATGACAATATGTAACACAGCAATTTTCCCTTATTCTCTCTCATGGAACCCTATTATTTCTTCCCTAGAAATCAGAAATGAAATATTTTGAATAATGTGTTTTTTACTATTTATATTTCCTCCTAGAATATTAGCTATGAAAGCAGAGACTGTGTCTGTTTTTTTGTTTTATAACTACTTTACCTGTACCAGGCAGCCCTATGTCTTATCTATAAAGAAAACCTATAGCCCTGGCCAGTGTGGCTAGGTTGGTTAGAGCTCCATCTTGAAAACCAAAAGGCTATTGGTTCCATCCCTGGTCACAGAACATACTTAGGTTGCAGGTTCCATCCCCCTGGTCGGGGTGCATACAGGAAGCGGCCAATTGATGTCTCTCATGTCAACATTTCTCTCTCTCTATCTCCCATCCTCTCTCTCTCTAAAAGCAATAAAAAAATGTCCTTGAGTGAGGATTACAAAAATAAAACCAACAAATATTTATCAAATATACATTTTATACCAAACTTTTTCAACAATATGAATATTTGAGTAAATATTATTATATACTGCATGTTAGCTTCAAGGCCATATTTATACTATAATATTCTATATCCAATAATCCTTTCTACTTTTTCCTTATCTCCCAAACTTTTAATATTTTGAATACAGAATCTTAGCATGTATTAGGTTTTTGTGCCCACTGGAGCTTAGTGCTTTGGAAATAATTAAAAAGCAAGGTATGCTGCAGTGTGAATAATATTCTATAATGTGCACAACATATCCAAGTTATTTATCTTATACATTTTTATTTATATGAATAAATAAATAGTTTACCAAATAATATGCTACTTACCATCACAAATATTTCTGTCAGGTGACAACATCAGGAATATTTTTTAGCATATTTTATGAGCTGTGTGACAAAGGGAGAACCACTGTCTCTTCTCCAGGAAACATTTTCTGTGCATAAAGAAAATTATAACTTTTGAATTACAGCTTTCAAAAAGGTAATAGATTTCAAATATCTCTACACAGACTTAAGCATGTAGAAAAAATGAAGACTCAAAATTCTGTGCTTGACTTTGTATACAAAGGAACATGGTGGGCTTAGATTGAACCATAAAAGACATTATGTATGGGTTAACTGCATCTCAGATGAGAGAACAAAGTTCTAGAATCATAGTTCTATAGTTCAAAATCTAATATTGATGTGTTTAAATTGATTCTATAGATCACATTTTCTAGCAAATATTTTCTCACTTCATCTTAATTTTTTTTCAAGGCTTAACAGCTACAAATTGATGGAGCAGTTATTGAATACACATCAGTTTGGCACAGAAGATGCTTCAGTGCTACACCATTAACGGTCTCTTCAGATAGCAGGCCAGCCAGCATATAACCCTGAAGGTGCTCTCCCTTACTTAATACTAGTTGGTTCATTCCTAGATCAGTCATGAACAGAGACTGCTTTTGCTGATACTGTTGTGTTCTGGTACTTCAGTAGCACGTTCCTGGGCATAAAAGTCTACATGTTTCTGACTTTGAAATGGTCTAAATGTTTAACTAAGATAGCTTCTCTGTTGTTTTTGTTGAGTTATCCAAAACAGCCTAAACTTCATAGACAAACTGACTTGGATTCATATCCAAATACTACCATTGTTTATCCAGGCAACTGATATAGTTTTTGTGAGCTTTAGTCTCCTTATCTGGTGAATGACATAATAGTATTTAGCTGACAGAGATATGTTAGAGACTATATATATATATATATATATATATATATATATATATATATATATACACACACACACACACAAAAGTAGATTTATAGTTGTAATACACATAATTGATATAAGAATTAATAAATCATAATACAAGAATAAACTCTGTGTTTCACATACTCACAGCAGTATTCCCTGAAATACTGAGACAAACTACGAAAGCAGGCAGGCCTAATTCCTATACCTTGCCTACAAGTGAAAGACACATATGTGGGGTTGAGGAGCAGAAAGCAACAAAAGCCTTCTCCACATGGGTCTTATGGACACCATCATATTTCAGTTCCTCTGGAGACTGTGCAGAGCTGTCTGCTAAGGCTGCTGGCCAGTCACTGACTCACACCTCTCCACTGTTTGCTGAGGGGACACCATCTTGTTATGTTATTCACAGCTAAATCCATTTTAGCAATCCTTTGACAACTAAATAAATAGGATGCTCTTAATGAAGGTGTTCCAATTAATTGCACACACACAGGATAGGCCTAACACAACATTATCTGTATTCACATCTGACAGGGTGTCAGTGAATAGCAACTACCATCTAGACCTGGAATGTGCCTGTTGATCAGGGAGAGTGAAGGTGTTATAAACTACTATTGATGATTCCTAAGTAAAGTAATCAGTTTTTGGTTTATTGATAGTAAAATAAAATTGCAAAGTCAAGGAAGGAAATATCTGCTCAATTTGACAACAAACAGAAGATTCTAAAACAATTTTTTCCTTTCCTTTCCCATTGTTTTTCCCCTCTAAGCCATTCCACGACTGATATAATTGTATTAAACATTGAGCTAAAATATCTATGGCAAAAAGCAATGCCATAATTATCTGGTTTTGTTATTTGAAGTATAATTTACATATAGTAAAAGTCACTTTTTAAGTGTACAGCTTGACTGTTTTTGATAAGTATATAATCATTTAATTACCAACCAATCCTAGACCTTCCATCCTTCACCTCTGACAATCATTGACTTGATTTTATTCCTATGCTCTGTCTTTTTCGTATTCTATGCAAATAGAATTAGATAATATGTAAATTTTGGGGTCTGAATACTTTCACTTACTTAGCATTGTATTATATTTTAATCCCTCACTATCATGTAAAATACTTCTCATGTCAGGAATCCTAAAATTTTGATTAGTGAATGTTGAAATTAAAGTCATTCTATGCCACAATTTTAAAAATTTCACATAAAGATAATTTAGAGTTAACATTAATATCATCATCACTTGCTGTGGTTCACTGACAGTGGATGGCATTTGTATTTATTTGTGCATCAGTCTCTCTATTGTCATCACTAGATATTCTCTCCAAAGAAGTATATTCAGTGTAATTGCATGAAAGTGAAGCACAAGGTTATTTTCACTAGACATAAAACATGCAGTAAAACCTTGCATAATACATGCTTCCCTGACCTTTAGACCCCATCAGAACTCACCACTTCTGCAGGCCTGAATGATGATGACTTCAGGTTTATCTTTAGGATGGCAGCAGTTTTGATTGTTGAAAATCTGGAATATGGTGTCGTAATGTAGCACATCTGATTTGTCATTATTATTCAGAGTCCCACAAATTCCTTCCAGGATGCCATGAGGCATGAACACTAAGAATGTGCTGTCTGAAGACTTGTGCTCTGGGTGGGCAGCAAATGCCTCCAGCACTGACTCCATCTCCTGAAAGAGGGTAAACCTTTAAACATCAGATCATAATACCCCTTTCCACCACTGATGCTTTGAGAAATAGAAAGAATAAATAACAATTGTCTGGCACTTTACAGTGACCAATATATAGAAGATGCTCAGAGTGGTCATTATTATTGTTATTTTGCTGCTGTTGCTGCTAATGTCATAGTTACTAGAATAAATATGGCAAATATTTCATAATATACATACTATAGTAATTACCATTTTAAACATTCATAGGTACAATTGAGTGGCATTAAATACATTTATAGTGTTCTATAAACATCACAGTTATCTATACAGAAAACTTCTTCATCCCCAACAACATCGCTGTACCCACCACACAATAACTCCACTTTATCTCATCTCTTAACCCTGGGTAACTTTTATTCTGCTACCTTTTTCTATGAATTTGCATATTCTAGGTACAGATACAGGGAACTATATAATGGCTGTTGTTCTTCTGTGTCTGACTTATTTAAATAAACATAACATTTTAAAGCACCATTCACATACCAAAATTGCATTCTTTTTTATAGCTGAATAATATTCAATTGTAAGTATATACTGTATTTTGTTTGTCTATTCAGTTGTTGATGGACACTCAGATTGTTTCCACATTTTACCTATTGTGGTTAATGCTACTATGAACAATTATATACAAATATCTGTTCTAGTCTGTGCTTTCAGTTGTTTTGGATATATACATAGGAGTATATGTTGATGGGTTGTATAATGGTGTAACGTTTTGAGAAACAGCCAAACTGTTTTCCACACTGGCTGCACTGTTGTACCGATAATGCACAGGTTACCAGTTTCACCACGTCCTTGCCAATACCTATAATTGTGTGTGAGTGTGTATGTTTCTAATAGCCTACCTAGTGGGCATGCAGTATCATCTCATTATTCTTTTGACTTGAACTCCCCTAATAGATGGTCATTTCTATATCTTCTTTAAAGAAATGACTATTCAAACCTTTTTCCTACTTTTGAATTGAGTTCTTTTATAGTTATTGTTGTTGAGTTTTTAAATTTTTATTGTATTTTCCATGACCGTTTAGACCCTTTATACTCCCCTCACCCATGCAATCACACCACTGTTGTCCATGTCCATAAGTCCTTTTTTTTTTTGCTCAAATCCTCCAACCCCTGACTTCCACCCTGCTTTAGCTCTCATCCTGCCCTCTATCTATGACTCTGTCTTTATTTGCTTATTAGTTCAGTTTGTTCATTAGATTCTACATATGAGCAAAATCATATGGTATCTGTCTTTCTCTGACTGGTTTATTTCACTTAGCATAATGTTCTGAAGGTCAATTTTACTTCAATCTTTTTTATGGCCGAGTAGTATTCCATTGCATAAATGTCTCATAGTTGTTTCACCCACTCATTTCTCCTGGAAACTGTAAATAACACTGCAATGAACACAAGGATGCTTATGTTCTTTCAAATTAGTTTCATGTTCCTTTGAATATGTTCCCAGAAGTGGGGTCTCTGGGTCAGAAGGCAGATTCATGTTTAACTTTTTAAGGTATCTCCATGCTGCTTTCCATAGTGGCTGCACCAAGCTGCATTCTCACCAACAGTGCAAAAGAATTTTGCTTTCTCCACATCCTTGCCACCACTTGTTTGTTGATTTATTGAAGATAGCCATTCTGACAGGTGTGAGATGATATCACATTGTAGTTCTAATTTGCATTTCTCTTATAATTATAGGCCAATATCCCTGATGAACATAGATGTTAAAATCCTCAACAAAATATTAGCAAACTGAATACAGCAATGCATCAAAAAGGTCATACAACATGATCAAGTTGGATTTATTCTGGGAATGCCAGGCTGGTACATTTGAAAGTCAATAAATGTGACTCACCACATAAACAAAATGAAGGATAAAAACCAAATGATCATATCAACAAATGCAGAAGAAGCTTATGGTAATATCCAGAACCCATTTATGATAACAATTCTTGGCAAAGTGGGAATACAGGGAACCTACCCACACATAATAAAGGCCATATATGACAAGCCCACTGCCAGCACCATATCCAACAGGCAATAACTGCAAGTGTTGTTGAGTTTTAGAAGTGTTTTATCTATTCTGAATATTAGTTCCTTATCAGATATAAGATATGTCACCATTTTGTCCCATTAAATGTTATCTTTTCACCTTAATTCATTAAGACAAAAAAGTTCTTAATTTTGAGAAGTCCACTTTATCTACTTTTTTCTTTTATTGTCAACTTTCTGGTGACAGTCCATGGAGTTCTTTCCAGATCTGATGTCATAATTTTTCCAAGGATTTATACTAAGAGTTCTACCACTGTAGCTCTTTGACTCATTTTGAGTTAATTTTATGTATGATATAAAGTAAGGGTCCAACTTTATCCTTTAGCGTGTGAATATTCCTTTTTCCCAACACCACCTGTTGACTTTTTTCCCTTTTCAATAGTCTCAGCAACCTTGTTGAAAATCAATTGACCATAGATATGAGGGTTTATTCCTGGATTCTCTATTATATTCCATTGATCTATATGTCAGTCCTTATGCTCTTAGCATGTTGTATTAGATACTGTAGCTTTGTAGTGCACTTCAAAGTTGAGAAGTATGAGTCCTCCAACTGCATTCTTTTTCCAAGCAGCTTTGACAGTTTGGGTCTCCTTTAAATTCCATATGATTTGAGCATTGGTTTTTCTACCTCTAAAAAATAAAAAACAGACTGTTGGAATTTTGATAGAGATCATGTTGCATCTTTAGATCACTTTGGCTAGTATCAACATCTTAATAATACTGTTATAAAAGTAGGTTACATTTTTACTTATTTAGATCTTCCTTAATTTCTTTCATAAAGTGTGTTCTAGTTTGCACTGTAAAAGTCTTTCATCTCCTTTGTTAGATTTATTTCTAAGTATATATTGTAGTTGTCAGCTGTAAATAAAATTGCTTTTCTAATTTTCTTTTCAGGTATTGATTGCTGGTGTATAGAAACAACTCATTTTTGTGTGTGTTGATCTCTGCAAATTTGTTTTTTAGTCTAGTAGATTTCTTGTGAATTCTTTGGGATTTTCTATCTGTAGAATGAATGGAGACAATTTTACCCCTTCATTTACAACTTGGATGTTTACTTATTATTTTTATGTTTGATAACCCTGTCTAAAATGTCTATGATGATGTAAAATAGTGGTGAAAGCAGTTACCCTTGTATTTTTCTTGATGTCAGTGGAAATATTTCAGCCTTTCACCATGGAGTTTTTCATAAATACCTTTTATCATGCTGATAATTTTTTTCTTTATTCCTCGTTTTCTGAAAGTTTTTATCATGAAAGAATGTGGTATTTTGTCATATATAATTTTATGTACCATTTGAGATTGTGTTCCCCCCTTCATTTTATTAATATGATGTATTACATGGATTGATTTTCCTTTGTCAAAATACTCTTACATTACTGGAAAAACTCCTACTTGCTCAGGGTAAATACCCTTTTAATATTCCATTCAATATTATTTTGTTGAGAATTTTACATCTATATTCATCAGGTATATTACTGTGTAATTTTTTTCTTGTCATGTCTTTATCTAGTTTTAGTATCGAAATAATTCTGGCCTTGTAGAAGACTAAGAACTGTTCCTTTCTCTTCATTATTTTTCAAAGACTTTGAGAAGGGCTGGTGTTAATTCACCTTTAAATGTTTGCTGGAATTCACCAATGAAGATATCTGGTCCAGAACTTTCAATTGTTGTGAGTTTTCTTTATTAGTAATCTTCTTCTGGCATAGGTTATTTTTACATTTTCTATATCTTCATGATTTAGTCTTATTAGGTTGTATGTTTCTAAGAATTTGTCTACTTCATCTAAGTTATCCACTTCTTTGTGTTAACAATTATTTACACTATAGTACTCTTTTATAATCCCTTTTATTTCCATAAGTACAGAAGTAGTATCTCCTCCATTTCTGATTTATTTGTATCATTTTTTTGTCTTTGTAAGTTTAGCTAAAGGTTTGTCAATTTTGTTGATTTTTTTTGAAAAACCAGGTTTAGTTTCATTGATTTTTCACACTTGTTTTTCTATTCCACTTAATTATGCTTTTCAACTCCAGAATTTCTTTTATAGTTTCTTTTCATAATTTTTATCTCTTTATCGATACACTTACTTTGTTTATATATCTTATTCTTGTCTTTGACTATTCCTTCCTTTAGCCTTTGAGCATCTTTGAGATAGTTGTTTAAAGTCTTTATTAGTAAGTCTGGGCTTCTTCATAGATGATTTTTTTTCTTTTTATTTTGTTTCTTTGAATGGCCTGTGCTTTAATGCATCCTCATGTGCATTGTGATTTTTTGTTAAAAACTGTATATTTTAATGTTATTGTAACTTCAGAAGTCAGTTTCTCCCTGTACCCCAGGATTTGCAGTTTTATTGTTTGTTTTTATTATCGTTTCTTCTTCTTCTTCTTCTTCTTCTTCTTCTTCTTCTTATTATTAGTTTAGTGTATCTCTGTGCCAAAGATTAGCATAAGCTGAAAGCTTGATTTTCTCAGGTACTTTTTGAATGCCTGAGCATAAATGATTGCTTTCTAAATCCTCCCATATTCACAATTGGTTTTGAATGTCAAAAAAAAGAAGGAACAGCTACAGCTCTTTAAATCTTCTGGAAGCTACTTAAGTCTGTGGGGATTGAAACAATGGCATCCAGCTTCTGTGCCTACCACACCACAATCTAAGTTAGCAATATAATCAGAGCACAAACCCTGATATTCGGAGGAGAATGTCCTTATTACCAAAGCTGAATCCATCAGGTAGCTCCATAAATGTAGGTTGTAGTCCCTGTAGCTGCCTACCACAGGACTGGGGAGTGAGGAATCGGTAGTCACTACTATACTTACAGCCAAAACTGATTGAAATTAGTGTCAACTTATTAGCCAAGATCTTCCCTGGAAGTTGTAAGTGTTTAAATAAACTCCAGAATTCCAATGTAGTTACTTCAGACTGTTTATGTCAGTACATTTGTTCTGCAGATGGAGAGAGTGATAGAATTCTGGTACTTCTTATTCCTCTACCTTCTCTGATATTATTTTGCTCTGCTGATTATTTTTTACTTCCAATCCCTGAATCCATTTATTGCTCTTATATTCTTTATTTTGTGGCTTTCTGGATCATGGACCTATTGAGCTTTCTTGTCAACCAGCTTGAAGTGGTGTTTGGCCAATAGGAGGCACTAGCAGGAGATTTAAGGAAATTAGAGAGTAATAAGAGAGGGACTACTTTTCACAGTGGCTGTGTCTTCTATGACTACAGTGCCTTCTGCGTGATTGATCACCTCTCCGGCTGTCACCACATCACCACATTCTGGATAAAAGTGTGTGTGTGTGTGTGTGTGTGTGTGTGTGTGTATAAGTCCTACATAAAGTAAAGTGAAAGTTTTTCATTTAAAAATAATAAAAATAACCACAATAATAATGACAGCATTTTGGCTGAAATAAATATAAGTATACATATATATGCACATGCATATGTAAACATACCACTCGAAGGAAGTATAGATAATTACAAATATCACCTTTAACTTTTTTATTTTAAAATTTGAAAAAGCAAGTTTCAGACAATTTAAATAAATGGCCCCAAATTACAGAACAAGTTATTAGAGGTATATGGGCATGTAAGCTTATATGTACTATACGGGGAAGAGACTCTTACCCTGGCTGTGAGATTCTCTTCCACATGCACACTGTAGCCCAAGTTCTCAAGCAACCCCTTCATTTCAGTGATGTCATGGTTGGACCCATTAAGCCTTGGGAGGTGGTCAAACTCAGTGTTACAGAGGATGAGGGCCAGATGAATGTTCCCCCTCTTCTTTCTTATTGGATAAATCTGCAGAACAAAGGCAAGTTAAATGCATCACATTTTTTGCTCATATCCACAGTATAGCCAGTTATTCTCTCAAGGATATGACAGCTATCATTTATCTGCTAACTTTTGCCAGAGCTGATTATTTACTCTCTACTAATTGATAGGAGATGAGTTTCTGAAAGAAAGCAGTGGGAAATGAACAATGGACTTTAACTTGCATATGATTAAAAGAGTGAAATCCCAGAGTGGTGAGCAAGAACAGATGTGGGCATTCTATGCAATGGTTTTGTGGAGTGCACTAGAATATTTTCTCCTTTCCTTCTCTCCTTTCTTCCATTTAACCAAAATATCTAATGTTTAAGATCCACTTAAAATTTTTGAACATTAAAAACATACCTATTTGTCTACATTGATCATAATTAAACCCACATGTCTGTATAAGGGGTATGTAGGTTTAATAATATATTACAGCAGTATTAACTCATTATTACCTATATAATTCTCTTAATAGAATGAAATTACCTATTATAATTATTTATTAATTATTTTGGTGGCTTAAGTAATCACTAAGGAGATTATGTAAAGAACATTTCCACTTCATTTTACCCCCATTCTCTGCATTTATTGTCTTACCATTCCAGCCTTCTTTTTGGCATAGTTCCAGGAATTTTTCATGAGGACAAAGTATGAGTTGATCTATGGAATCTTTGGTTACTGACTCTCTTCTAACAAGCGCTTCTGTAAAAGTTTTAAAACACATGAAAATAAGAATTGTAATAGAACTTCTGTAAGAGTTTTAAAACACACGGTGTAATTACAATTGTGATATCTGATAAGTGGCTCCCTTATTGGACCCTGTACCCAATATCACCCTAGAAACCATTACAGAGAAAGGCACTCATTCTCTTGAATAATGGAAGAAAATTTTTCAAGAAGACATCTTAGCTTGTAGTTTTGTCCAATATTTTGTTAACAGAAATTAATTATGGTCAGGCAAGAGAGACAGCTCCTTTATAAGGAAAGTTATCTAATTATGAGTTGTACCCAAGATGCAGTAATGCATACATGTGACTAGTAAAGACGAAGGGAAGAGATCTAATAAGGTCCTCCTAACTGATTTTCTCTCATGTTTCTTTTTTCTTTTTTTTAACTTCTTTTGTTATTGTTGTTAAAGTATAGTTGTCTCCATTTTCCCCCTCTCCACTACCCCCCACCCCAGACATCCCCATTTCCCACACTTGATCCTACCCACCTTTGGTTTTGTCCATGTGTCCTTTATAGATGTTCCTAAAAACCATTCGTCTTCCCCCCATTATTCCCTTCCACCTCCCCTCTGGTTACTCTCAGTTTGTTGTTTATTTCAATGTCTCTGGTTATATTTTGCTTGCTTGTTTGTTTAGTTGATTAGGTTCCACTTATAGGTGGAATCATATGGTATTTGTCTTTCACTGCCTGGCTTATTTCAATTAGCATGATGCTCTCCAGTTCCATCCATGCCGTTGCAAAGGGTAGTAGCTCCTTCTTTCTTTCTGCTGTGTAGAATTTGATCCGTTCATTTACTGATAGGCACTTAGGTTGCTTCCAGCACTTGTCTCTGCTTCTTAATAAATGGTAGCACTATTCACTCATTTGCCCAAAATGTAGACCTAAAGGTCTTTCTTGATTCTACTACTGGTTTCCTCACCCTCTACCCATTCCATTCCCTCACCCATTCCATCAGCATATTCTGTTAATTTTACAACCAAAATATATCTTATGTATCAGTTCTCAGATCCCTCCTGAAACCTTCACATTCCCAGCACTAATATTCTCCTATATGGCCTGAAAGTTAAAATAGCCTGAAATTTACCTTTCTACATTTAGTCTTATCTTGCTCCATTCCATTGCCCTAATAGTGACCAAAATGGTCTTTTAAAAAGGTACATAGGATTTTTCTCTTTCTTCAGTTCTGGAACTCATTTATTGTACTTTATACCTTACTTCAACATCTTCAAAAAACTATGGTACATTTACACAATGGAATACTAAGCAGCAGAAAGGAGCAACTACCCTCTGTGACAGCATGGATGGAACTGGAAAGCATTATGCTAAGTGAAATAAGTGAGGCAGTGAAAGACAAATACCACATGGTATCACCTATAAGTGAAACCTAATGAACAAACAAGTAAGCAAAATATAACCAGAGACTTTGAAATAAAGAACAAATTGACAATAACCAGAAGAAAAGAGGGAGGAAGATAATGGGAAAGAAGAGGAAGGGTCATCAAGGAACAAGTATAAAGGACCCATGGGCAAAGCAAAAGGGGAGAAAGATTGTGGATGGGATGTGGGAGAAAGTGGTGGTAGGAAAATGGAGACAACTGTACTTGAATAACAATTAAAAATGTAAAAAAAAGTAAAAATTTTGTCAAAACCCCAATGTAAATATCCTCAAAAGTAAAACTTAAATCATAATCATAGACATTGTCAGATAATTTACAAATCCTTCTCTGGAAGATACTTAAAATGCCAGAGATTTTTCTGTCCTTACAATTAACTTTGCTTTCTGGGAAATGATACTGAACTAAATGAAACAACCCAATGGCTTTTCATCAGTTAAAATAATGTCCATAGTGACCAGAAGGGAGAGGGGAGGGAATATCAGGGGAGAAGGGAAGGGTTTACAGGAACAAATATAGAGGACACATAGACAAAACTAGGGGTGTTGGAAAGGGGAGGGAGGAGGGGAGGAATGGGTGGGTAGGCTGGAATGGGAATAAAGGATAGAAACTGTACTGAATAAACTAAAATAAAAAATTTAAAAAAATAATGTCCATATAACTTTAAAATGTCATTTGAAAATGTACATGATCAAGTCACTGCCTAAACTTAACTTCATTTGATTCTTGCTTACAACATCTACAATTTTTCTGTTTCTCAAACACCCGATCCCTGTTGCTACTCATGACCTTCGCACTTATTGTCCTCCCTATATGTGGTTTTCTTTCCCTAGACTTATGTAAAACTGTCATTCATATCATTAGCATTACCTTAACAGACCACCTAATATAGGTAGTATTCTAATCATCTTCTACTCTAACCTATCCCATTGTCATTTTCTGTTTTTCTTTATAGCTTTCATCAATATCTGCAAACATGTTCATTATTTGTTACTTCTAATTGTCACCTCCTCCTCCTCATTTGAGTCAAATCTATGTGAGTCTTATTTTTAAGTTATAAATGCCCAAGGTGGAAAAAGAATAATTGGTAGTTGAGTTGCCAACCTTCAAGGCCAGGCAGGTTCATGGTATTCACACAGACAGAAAAATATTCATGGAGCCGTTGGGATGTCTGGCATGCCTTTATTCACGGGTGGGTGAGCCATGCATGCTGCAACCTGCGCACTTATCTGTATGTCTTATGTCAGGGAGTTTTCTCCCCAGCATGGCACCCATCCTGGCACCTGTCCCCTTGCATGTCTCTCATCATCATGGCCCTCAGCAGGGAGTCCCTACCTGTTTAAGTGTTAGAGGGGAACAAAGCTGGAAAACTGCCAGAACATTAGGTAACATAATATAATTCTGTGCATGTGAGCTCACTTCATGTTATGGAAACAGTTTACCAGACCCAATTGCAAGGCTATGAGAACGCTGGTTATCAGGTCCCTCCAAAACTATGGGAACACTGCTCCCTTCAGCTACCCAGGCACCTTGGCAAAGAAGTCAGACTGCCTCCACTTATCCTACAGTCCACCCCTTCTGGGCTCCTCATCTTACAATCTACTTGAGGAAATCTTCTGCAAGGTTCCCTTGGTAAGGAGTGCAGAGCCCTCCACCCAAAACCCGCAATAGCAGTACAGGCTAGAGCAACAAGCAAACAAAACACAAGTGCTGCTGCATCAGCAGTACAAGCTTCAACAGCATACAGCCAAAACACAGGCAATCAGGCCGTCCTTAGGTACAATGGCCAGTTCAGTTGCCATACAAGTAAGGCCACTCATGTGTGCCACCCACCCAGAGGTTTTCAGTGGGAACAGCAGCCCACACAACATCCTGTACCTCCCAGCAATATCCAAGAATATGGGTCAACACAGACCATTTGGAGTCCAGCCCACATGGCCATATCCTTCATAGTTCTTAATACTTATATTCTTCTGGCCGGTCACTCTCAGCAACTGTGCTCCATGTCTGTGTGGGGCAGGGGAGGGAAGGGGATGCCCAGACCCAAACTCCCCACAGGTGCCATAGGCTGCTGCCTTCAGGGAACTCAGTTCCTTTTCCCTCCACCCTTTTCCCCTTGAGTCACTCACTATAAGTGGGGAGGGGGATTGCAACAGCTCAGCTACTCAGAGGCTTTTTACCAGGGCACAGACTCAAGCCTTCAAGGCTTTTTTTTTCTCTTCCTGCATGTTCAGGTAACTTGGCCTTGTAGGGAAGTGCAGTCTCCTCTTCCTCAGCCTTGAGGGCTTCTGCTCGATCTTGAGGCTCTTGGAACTTCACTGTGTCTCAGCTCGCAAAGCTGAAAGAAACACCCAGCCCACAGCCCCCATGGCCACAGAGGCATTGGGTATTTCTAGGGTCTTCCCCACCACCCACAGGATTTTCTCCACTGGGTCCATGCACCAGTGACATAGGGCCAGTCATGGGGTGGGAGTCCAAGCTTCCAGGAGCCTGGCCACTGAATACTACTTGCAGGTGATTGGTCACTCCAAGCCCCCCACAGGGGTGCTGGCTTCATAGTGTTCTGTGATGAATCCTGAAGGCTACACCAATTCTGTTGCCACCTTTCAAGGCCAGGCAGGTTCATGGCATTCATGCAGATAGAAAAGTATGCATGGAATCATTGGGATATCTGGCATGCCTTTATTCACAGGTGGGTGAGCCACGCATGCTGCAAGCTGCGTGTCTATCTGCATGTCTCATGTCATGACCCTTGCTCCCGAGCGTGGCACCCATCATGGCACCTGTCCCCTTGCATGTCTCTCATCATCATGGCCCCCAGTAGGGAGTCCCTACCTGTTTAAGTGTTAGAGGGGAACAAAGCTGGAAAACTGCCAGAACATTAGGTAACATAACATAATTCTGTGCATGTGAGCTCACTTCATGTTATGGGAACAGTTTATCGGACCCAGTCTCAAGGCTATGAGAACACTGGTTATCAGACCCCTCCAAGGCTATGAGAACACTGCTCCCCTTAGTTACCCAGACACCTGGGCAAGGAAGCCAGAATGCCTCCACTTATCCTACAGTAGTAGTTACTCAAAAACTTTGTTGACAGATACGAACAAATTAATGAACTGGTGTGTTCAAAAAATTCAGTTTAAATTTTGACCTAACTTGTTTTACAAACTGAGTCTGGGTTGTAGTACTCATTTAATACAAGGCCTTTAAAAAGAGTGAGTGTGTTCTATTAGAAGGAACCTACTGTAACATAGAGAGCCATGCAAAATGGGATAGAAGCTAGATGAGAGAGGTGGAATAAGTGCCAAATTAGGAATTGTGGGCTCTGGCCTTAGTAACATGAGAGGGTACAGTTTTTCAAGGTATGGAAAGATATTTTATTGAGTACTCTATTTTGTACCCTGTTACCTTCATTATTGTCATTAGCATTTCATATCTTTTCTGAAGAAAAACATTTGGATTTGGCACAGTGAAGACTATGAGAAATATTTGTAGAATATCCAGCTGTATAAAAAAAATTAGGGAAAACAATGACCCTTCACTTTTGTAGAACAGATGACATATTTTTATCATTATTGGAAAAATAATTTACATATTTTATTTTAGGTGGAGGAGGGGACATATGGTTAGAAAACAGGCTTAAATTCAAGTCTAAATCAAGTAAGTAGAGAGAAGGGGCTGGGAAAACTGCTTTTAGTTTTTCTTCAAGAGCCTTCATGAACTGCACGGGCCTACTGTCAATGACCAAAATACAGGTTTTTATCTTTTATTTGCTTAGGAAGATTAGAATAAAGTTTTCCAAACTATTTATGTAAGACCAAATTACTACCCTATAATAGAAGAATACTTCAAACTAAGAGTAAGATACAGTCTAGACATGAAGCAGAGAACTAGGAGAACTTTTCAGTGACAAAGCAAAGAAGAACAGATGGAGCAGGTCTGCCTCATCTGTAGAAAATAAATAGGAGCCTACAGGTGAGAAGATATGAGGTTAAGAACTGATGAATTATCTATTGTCTGGCAAGTGAATAAGAAAGGAGATATTGAGTGCAAAGATACAAGGGCAAATTGAGACACACCTTAAACAAAATTGAGGAATCTTACATGAAGAAAATCCCAACTTGAAAGCAAGAGTGGAATCACTCTTGCAGATATAGCCTATGAATATTTGGCTGGCAATGGGCCCTTTGGGAATCACAATGTCAATCAAGTCACAGACCTTGGCTATAGTTGTAACATTTCCCTTTTTTATTTTTTTGCTCTCTTAGTTTAGCACCTTTTCATTTAGGACATCATCCAGCAAGTTATTAAGTGTGTCTTCAGATACTGAATTAACAAATATTTTTATTTTTTCAGTTAGTCTCTTATATTTTGGAAACACAGAAATGTTGATACTTATAAACAAATTAAAAAACATCACTATTACCTCAATAACTGAGATACTCTTTTTCCTATATTTCCTCTTTATAGATTAAATGGTCCAAAAATGGATTGTTTGCTACATCCAAGATCACTTCCATTCTTTATAAGCCCGTGGATGCCCACTCCCAGAAAGGTCAAAACCAAGCTGTGCTTATCCAAGCTGTTGTCCTTGTTTTGCTTTGGTGAGTTACAGGCAAAACTCAAGGAGCCTCACCTGTGCTATGGCTTTGATGATTATGTTTGTGGAAAACAGAATCAATGATGGTCACATTCATATCATCCTTATTTCTCTTATTTAGGAATAATAGACCATGGTGATCTTGTCATGCAGATTCTGAAATTCAATTGTGTTTGGATATTTGGACATTCAAGGGAAATATACACACAAACACACACAAACCATCAAAAAATATGGTCACACCTTCCTGGTGTTTACTTTTCCCTCAAAACACAAAAAATCCCAACTAACTTATGGATCCTACCTCAAAACCTGAAAGAATATTGATCAAGGATGAAGGTTTCTTCCTTTCTTTTCTAACTAAATATTGCTCACACAAACTATGTAGAATCCAGTAAAAAAAAATTGAGTCAATTTCATCCCCCAAAATAGATCTCCTAAAGATAATGAGTTAGGGTCTGTGGCAGAACAGCTGCAATCCACAAAAGCTATAGTATCTCTCAAGAAGACCAAACTGCCCCCACCCCCAGATTTGTAGCTTAAAACCTACACAGACCAGCTCAATCCAACATGAGGACTAATTTAACTTTAGGGTAACCCCTAACTTCAATATACATTTATTGTAATACATTATCATACTCAACAACAGAGCCAGCCACCCTGATCAGAAATGAAAAGAGCATATAAGGACACAAAATGGCTAATGTAGCACCTCTGAGAAATCACCCCTTTCCTTAGGAAGGTCCTGAATGTTCCTTCCTCTAACTGAATATTCTACCCCTTGATTAAATGAACCTCAATAAAAGCAGAAAATTCCAGTAAATTGGGACTTCACTGCCTGTGGAGTAGCCCATTCTATGACTCACTGCTTCACTAATAAACTGACTTTCACTTTAAACTCTGTGCTATCTTGTCACCTGCATTAATACAACCTGATAAAACAAAACAAAACATTACCGGCCATGGCCTCTGTGGCTCTCTGCTTAGGAGGCAGGAAATAAGCAACGAGAAAAATGTTCAGAACAATCAGGATTTTCTTGTTGGGTAGGACGTGTTCATATCTTGAGACATAACTATTGCATTGCACATGTGAGTGGGAATATATATATATAGGCATGCCTTTTTTTTTAATGAGACCCTGATATCATCTCTCAGGATACTTTCCTATGAAAGAAAGAGATAGGATTCTGCAGGTTGCCTTTTTATTTTGGAGACTCCTTTGCAGTACTGAAACTTTTTATTTTGACATACTCTCACTTGATTATTTTTGCTCTTGTGCATGTGCTTTTGGAGTTGGAGCAGGTTGCCTCAAGATATCCTTTAACATCATACTGATAATTCTGAATTAAAATCACTTGAAAAGCAGCAGGAGTCTGAGGAACTCTCTAACTGGTCTGTCTCTCTAAACGCAGGGAAAAAACTCTGCATGTGATAGATGTCCTCCCTGTGCCTGAAGGCTGAGATACAACCTTATTAAAGAGTTATTAAATCCAGAGTCAAAAAAGGCTGTATAAACAAACCTAGTAAGGACTTTACTATTTACGACCTAACACAGTCCTTGGGCAGATTCCCTCCTCACGAGTACCAACTTTCTCTTTCCTGTCAATTTCTCACAAATTTACTGTTTCTTTGTCTAAAAAGTGTCTAATTTGATCATTTCTTTGAAACTCATTTTATGACCTGGGCATCATATTGTGATTCTCCTATGCACATGTATTCATTTTTTCATCTGTTAATCTAGTTTTTTGTCAATTTTATTAATCTAGATGAAAGAATTAAAGAAGGGTAGAAGGGGAGATTTCTCTCCCTCAATTACAGTGTCATATTGAAAAAGTCTACCAAAATCAAGGTTAAGGAGTTTATTCCCTATGTTTTCTCCTAGAAGTTTTATAGTTTCAGGTCTTTCATGTAAAACTAATCGATTTTGAGTTTATTTTTGTGAGTGGTATAAGATAGAAATTCAATTTCATTCTTTTGCATGTGAATATCTAGGTTTCCCTAAATCATTTATTTATTCATTTTTGCTTAACCATTCATGTTTTTATTGAACTTTTCTGATTAAAAAAAAATTTCTTCCCAGTTACAATTAAATGGGAAGCCACAGTTACAATTCACAAACTGTGACATGAAAAAATAACACAAAGCTCATCAGGAATGACACCAGATCCTTTCCATTTTATTCACAAATGTCAAAGATGAGCACTGTCATTTTGTCATTGGAAGGGGGAAGGACATTTATTCTGGCAATATTTTACAGTTCCAGGAACTGGTTTTGATACCACATGTTTCAGGAATAGAAACCACGACAAATTTGGAAGGCATTTTTTTTTCTTTTTCCAAGGAGGCCAGAGACTACTTGGATGAAAGACTCCTCTTGTACTTAGTGAATTTCATGTCAGCCTTGGCGGGCTGAGTCTTCCCATGGGCTGAAAGAGGAAACGTACTTTCCTGTTATACAGACAGTGAAAATTCCTATGCAGCAGAGTGAGTGTTTTTTGTACCTTCCATCCTTCCCCAGACTGAAGTAAGTTCTCAAGATTTTCTGGAGCTGCTTTTGGTCATGTTACCCTCTATCACAATGACCTTTTCTTACATCATTTATTGCAGAGACCATCCTCTCCTGCCGAATATTCTTGACTCCCATTTCAAATATTAGTTGACCATACATGTCTGTGTTCTTGTTTCTGCTTCACTGATCTATGTCTGTTTTCATGCCAATACCATACGGTTTTTATTATACCTTTGAAATAAAGTTTGAAATCAAGAAGTGTGATCCCTCCAGCTTCATTCTTTCTCAAGATGTTTTTGGTTACTTGAGATTGTTTTTATTAAAAAAAATTAAAAAATTAAAATTAACCTTTAATTAAAATGGTTAATATCCAAAAAAGTAAGGAATTCATATAATTTGATAACAAAAACACAAATAATACAATTTAAATATTGGCAAAAGACCTGAACGTACAGTTTTTTCCAAAGAAGATATATAAAGGGCCAACAGGTACATAAAAAGTCCTTGATAAGACAAATCATCAGAGAAATGCAAATCAAAACCCCAATGAGATATCACCTCACATCTGTTAGAATGACTATTATCAAAATGACAAGAGATAACATGGAGAGAAAAGCCGACGTTTAAAGAAAAAAAAAAAAACCTTGCACCCTATTAATGGGAATGTAAATTGGTATAGCCACTCTAGAAAACAGCATCGAGGTTCTCAAAAAAAAATTTTAAGAATTTTAAAAAAATAGAACTATCATGGGGTTTAGCAATCCCATTTCTGGGTATACATGTGAAGGAATGCAATCCCTGTCTCAAAAAGATTTCTGCACCACCAAATTACCACAGTGTTATTCTAATAGCCACACAGGAAACAACCTACATGTCCATCAACAGTTAAATGGATTTAGAAATGTGATTTTATATTGATATATGTGTATATGTATATATACACATATACATAATAAATAAGTCATACAGAGAAAATAAATACCGTGTGATCTCACTTGTACATGAAATTTTAAAATGCTAAACTCATAGAGAGTTGATCGTGAGTTGCTGGGGCTTAGCGGGTAGGGGAAATGAGGAGATGTTGGTCAGAAGGTACAAATTTCCCGTTATAAGATAAATAACTTCTGGGGATTTCATGTACAACTTGGTGACTACAGTTAACAGTACTGTATGGGATACTTGGAAGTTACTGAGAATGGATCTCAAATGTTCTTACCAAAAAAGATAAAAAAAAGAGAGATAACTTTGTGAAGTGATGGATGTTAACTAAACTTATTGTGGTAGTTATGTCACAATATATACATATATGAAATAACCATGTGTACATCCTAGACTTACACAATATTATATGTCAATCATATCTCAATAATAGGGAAAAATTGAGTAGCATAATTAAGCATTCACCTGGTAGATTTCTGGACCACAAATTAAATCAGTCAAATTTATTGCAAGCTCCCAAGCTCATTGGTACCTCATTTCCCTTAGGTGGGCAGTTAGCTAGCCACCACAGACAGAAGAGGACTCCAAGGAGCACCTGCACAGAGTCTTTCTGCTCCCAATATCACCTAAACTAAAGCCTCTTATCTTCCAGAGGCTCCTGGAGGAAGACAGACCTACATGACTTTTCTAGCCAGTTTTAACAGGTTGTTGTCTCGCATGGGGCACATGAAACAATATCCATTACTCATCTCCTCCACTCAAGCATATGTTCTATGTATTGCACAAAACAAATTCTATGTTGTACTTTATCTCCATTTGTAACTTTAATAAAAGGATGTATAAAAAGACTTTAAAATAATTTTTGTCCCTGTCCTCACACTTTATTTTAGCATCAAAACACTAAAACAACTATGAAAACAACTACAGTATGAGTTCTTTAGACAGGTCAGGTGCCCAGGACCCCAGAACTGGGAATACCTCTATAGACACAAAAAGATTTGATGGCTCCAAAGACCACTTATGACAGAAGATGAAGTTCAATAATTTTCTGTCTATTGTTAGTCATTGGCTCCTCTTTAACGATAGCTTATGTCCTTGTGCCAAATTTCTGAGTCAATAAATTAAGGGATACAAGAGTATGGTAAAAAGTCATTGGTCAATGAATTGTGATGTTCCTACATCCTAGCCCTAGATTTTTCCACTTTCCAGCTCCATGGCCACAAACAAATAAGTTAACCTTTTTGAGTCTTATTTTTAATCTATAAATAGGAGTATTTTATGTACCACCAATTCATGGAGTTTTTGTAAAGAGCTAATGAAGTACTTTATGGCTAACAAAATTTAGCAAATGAAAAGGTACAAATCCTGGTTAAATATGTTCTCAATTTTTTATGGAGGATATTTATCTAAGTATTTGGATCTTTTTATATTAAGAAAATTATACATTATGTAACTGAAATTTAAATTTAACTGCTGTTCAGTGTTTTATCCAGCAACACTATTAACATTTTGGGCCAGATAATGCTTTGCTTAAGGGGGCTCTCCTGTGCATTGTATTATGTTCAGCATCATTGCTTGCTTCTGCACACTGGGTTCCAGTAACACTGCCCCTATTGGTGACAACCAGAAATGTCTCCAGACATGGCAACATGCCGTCCCCTCTCGCACTCTCACTTTCCAATGCACCTTTCTAGATTTTGAGTTAGATAGAGTGGGTACAGTGCCTGCTCTCTCACTTATAGGTTGTGTTACCTTGGACTTAGTCTCAGTTGCTTTGATGACACAATAGGGATAACTACATTATGAATGTGTGGATTAAATGACAAAATTTATTTAATACACATCTATATGATGCTATATGTACACACACATTTCAATTATTTATTAATTTAATATACATGACAATTACACGAGGGGGTGATTTTAAATCCACTTTATAGATGAGAAAACTGAGGCACAAAGAGGTTAAACAGTTTGCCCATGTCCCTACAGTACATAAGTGGTCAAGCCAGAATCCAAGTGGACTGGCAGCAAAATCTAGTTCTTCATTATTCCAGACTGCCTCTCAAAAATAGGGCACAGGTCATGTGACAGATGTCTGGCACATAGTAAGAGCTTAATAGATTTCATTGATTGTCAGAGTTAGATTAGTGTTATCATTTTATACAGCCCTGAAAGCAGGTGCTGTGCCATATGTTTCCTTTTGTACTTTTTTTACACTATGTCCTTGCAACAACCTTAAGAGCTAAGCAGGGCCAAGCAAGTAACAACAACTTTGTCTGATGAATAATAATGAGCCTGCATACTTGCCACAGAGATGAGATGAGCCTGAGTGAGAAGCCAGTTTTTCTCATCCCTGGGCCAGCTCTCTCTAGTATCAAAGCAACTTTCATCTTGAGCATTGTGCCAAGACCTAGAGGAAGACAAGAAAGATAATATTGAAGGTCTGCTTTCAAAAAGTTTAAGATAGCCTGGGGGACAAAAGCATAAGCATAAGAAAAAATATATGACAGTAGAAGAAAGTAGAGAAACCACTAAAAGGTAGGACAAACCGGGAGTGCCAGATTAGTATTTCAGAGAAGGATGGACTTAAAAGTGCTCTGAGCTTTGAAGAATGGCGAAGTTTTGAACGTGCAGATGAAAAAAGAAAGGGACTGTATTTAAGGAGCATTTACGAAGTGTCAGGCATTGATGTGGATTCTTTATAACAATAGAGTATTGTTCACATAACATACCTGTGAATAAATATTAGTTTTATATATCCATTTTACAGATAGGTTAAAGTTCTAGATTAAGACTCTTGCAGGAAGTCCCTTGTTAACATCTGGTAGAAATCAAATTTAAATTTGCTCGTCCAATTCCAAAAACTAAGCTACTCTATTTGCAAATAGTAGAGAAGAAGAATGAGGGTGGGGAGAAAGAGAGAATGCTTATTGAAGGGCAGTACACAAACAAAATATTTAGGTAAATTGGTTCTTCACAAAGGACTTATCACTATTACTTACTGTTTGTTTATTTATTGCCCATGTCTTTTTGCCACAAATTATGTCCCCAGGAAAGAGTGATCTTGCCCATCTCCTTCATTTGTATGTCCACACATCACCTAAAACAATGGTTGCTATCTAGAGAGTAATCAGTACATATTGCAAAATACAAATGTTTTAAAGTGAAAGAAACATAAATCTCAACGTAGAAAATGTGTGAATAAAAAGAATTTAGAGAAATATCTGATAATATAGAAAAACTAATTAAAAATTAAAATGATAACATTTATAGGAAAGAAAAATGAATTAATAATCTAATCATGAGACATTCCCCTATTTATGTTCATTCATTACATACATATTTATAGACAGGTTTGGCAATAGCTTCTGTGTAGAATAAAACTCCTGGGCTACTTTTTTCTCATACATTCAATGGGTGCTAGAACAACTGAATACAATCTTAAATTGTATTCATCTTAATTCACTTAAACATATTTATTGTGAACCTATTAAATACCATACACTATACTCAGTGAGAATGAATTAGGTATAGAATCTTGGCTTCATAAAGTATATGTTTTCATAGAAAAAAGACAGTTCATAAGTCCACAGACCAATACACTAATAATTGCAAGTTATTACAGTTCATATTATGAAGGAAACACCTGGGGGTATTGTATCTGTAACAAGTTACCACAAAGCTAGTGGCTTAACAGAGCAAAAATCTATTTTATAATTTTGGGGGTCAGAAGTCTAAAATGGGTTTTACTGGACTGAAATCAAGGTGTCGGAAGGGCCGTGTTCCTTCTGGAGGTGCCAAGGGGAAATTCTTTCACTTCCCCTTTCCATCTTCTAGTGGCCACCCATGTTTCTAGGCTCACAGCCTTTTGTCACTTCAACCACTGCTTCCATTATTACATCTATTTCTAAGACTCTGACTCTCCTGACTTTGTCTTTTCCTTATAAAGAACCTTGTACTTACTTGGGTCCACCTGAGTAATACAGGGTATTCTCTCCATCTCAAGGTTTTTCATTTAAATACATCTACAAAGTCCCTTTTGATAAGTGAGGGGACCAGATTTTGATATCCCAAAATATGCCTTTTGGGATATTGATTTGAAGCTGGTCATTTTTAGGAAAAAAGAAAACACAGAAAGCAACTTTCACCACCAACCTCGACCCTGCCTGCCTAAAGGAATTCAGATAGGTAAACCTGTCTGTGGAGGTTGCAGCTGATCCACAAATTCGACCTACACTGTAATTTTTTTACTGTGACGTTCAGAGGAGGAAAGCTATTCACTTTAGCTATTTGCTTCAGCGTATATGAATTAAATGGCAGACAGGTAGGATCCAGGCAAGTTTGTTTGTTTGGCTCCCATCTGTGTCTCATTTTTTTCTGGGTGGCCCAGCAAAAATTTATTTAAAATATGGTTGCTCTTTCTCACCCACCTGTGAACTGCCTACTCTCTTTCTGGAATCCTAGAACCTGCCTCCCTTTATTTAGTCCAGAATGGCATAGAAACTTCAATTGGCCAATGCACCCTCAGATCTCAGATTCTTATACATATATTTGTTCATTGTCTCTTGTTAATCTATCCCTTGTTAATTTGGTTATTAGTCTAACCAGAAAAATTAGATAAGTGGAAGGAAACTTATTTTTTATGCCACCATAGAGGAAACATATTCACAAGTGCTAGTACTTAAAATATATACCTATTTTTATACTCATTAGTCTCCCTATCAAAAAAGAGATGTTAGAAAATAAGGCAACAGAGGATGCAGAATTTCAATTGGATGGTCAAGAAGTTCTAAGTGAGCAAAACTGTATATTCAATAAAGCAGGTTCAATTTAAGGGAAAAATTGCTCCACTAATTTTTGAACAGCCTAAATCACTCCCAGAATATTTCTTTCATCTCTGATATCAATTTTAAAGAATTTCTGGCAAACTATAGAATATATAATATTTTAAAGCTGGAATTTGAGGACATAAAGAAACTGCAATGAGTAATACAGTTTGGTTATTTTGAGCCCATTTTACAGTATATGGTAAGTTAAAGAAAATATGTGATTGTTGTGGTTGCTGCCATCAATATTTTCAGCACCAAAGCAAAGAGTTGTAAATATAAAATCAAATATATTGAATTAAAACTTTGGTTTGTTAACTATGATTTGTAAATATAACAGTGAGAAAATATATCTACACATATATTTTTTCTATCTCTGTGTAAAAAGCCTAGATGCCATAACTATCTAGTAGCAATGCTCATCATATCCAGTGTCCAAATCTAATTTCAAAATATCAGTTGTCACCAAAAAGGATAAGGGTTCCCTGGACAAACCACTGATCTCAGGTGAGGAGCAGGAAATGCACAAAACAAATGCAGGATGTCTTCTTGGACCAGTCAGCAAGGAAGCTCTCATGGGATCATGCTAAAGAGACACAGGGAGCCAAGCTGAAAGATTCTTACTAGCTAAAAATGGGGCAATATTTGATTTTAAAAAATTGATGTCTTCAAATTACTATAAAATGTAGAATATATTGAGCCTTGGCTGGTGTGGCTCAGTGAATTGAACTTTGGGCAGTAAACCAAAAGGGTCACCAGTTCAGTTCCTAGTCAGGGCACATACCTAGGTTTTGGACTAGGTCCCCAGTAAGGGGCGTGTGAAAGACAACCACACATTGATGTTTTTCTCCCTCTCTTTCTCCCTCCCTTCCCCTCTCTCTAAAAATAAATAAGTAAAGTCTTAAAAAAAAAAAAAGAACTGTGCACTGGTACGTAGGTAGCCAGGCAAGAGCAAGGCAGGGCTAGAATGCCAAAGGCAGCCCTATCAATTAGAAATGCAGTGTGTTCCACATAGAAAATTCAAAATTTTAAAAATATATATAGAGAATATATTGAATAAACAAGCACCAATTTTTAAGAAATAGGAGAAAGAAACAAAAACCTTGATCACCAGCTGAAGTTGCTAAAGTACATGTTAATTACTCTGAAATTGGAAAATTATAAGGGAATGAATTTACCTTTTATATTATTTTTTTCCAAATGAATTGGAATAGGGATAACCAAATTACACTTAGTACATAAGATGAAATTTTTATATTATGAAGAATTCAGCAGATTGATGGAATAAGAATGATGGAAAAACCATCATTTCATAAGTGGTGATGAAAGATATATCATGATAGTAGCAAACAGTGAATAGCAAAATTATTACAAAATGGGTGACAAGAATCTTTATAAAGAAAGGATCAAGACTGTCATCAACTGCACCCACTGATCATTTAGCATCATTAAAGCTAAATTTATCCCAAACATTATATGCCTTTTGATATGATGCAATATGAAGTATTCAGTGCAACCCAAGAAGTCTTGGTGGACCACAGTGGAGCTCTCCCTTCTTGGCAGGCCAGAGTGGAGGTGGAATAGAGCAGAGCCCTCTCCGCATATAAGACCAGAGCAACCAGAGCTGTGAAACTGGGAAGGGCCTGAGCCACCTTGCTGGAGGGCCACTTCAAAGCCACCTGGCTTTTCCTCAGCAAACAGCTGTGCTGTTCCATCATTGAGCTGTAACACTACTGGGCTCTACCACAACTGAGCTCTTTGCACCAAATAAAGTCTCCTTCTTCACCACACCATAAACTGGGGATTCCTGTTGGTGTGTAACTGCTATCAACAAACATTGGTTGACAATCTGATTCAAATGCCAGTCTACAGGAAATCTGGGGCACAGATGAACTTGTTAAATACAACTGCAGGCAAGAAGTCAGTCAAATCCAGAATTCAGAGTATTCTGTGTATTTGGAGGACAATTTACCCAATTTTTTCCCAAATTTTCTTGCATTTGGAAAGAGAAAGAGTTTTTCTAGATAAAAAATATTGTAAGATATTCAGGTATAACCAAATACAAAGAGTATACCTGATTTGAATTCTAATTTAGAAAAACCAAGTATAAAGATTCCTTTTTTTTAATAAATAATGAACTATTTTAGAACCAAAAGATATAAGTAAATATCCAAGAACCCATAATGATGTTAATGAAAGGGTGAATAAATAAATAAATAAAAGGGAAGAGACAAGTCTTCCTTACAGAAAAGCCCAAATGATATATGTAGGTACTCCTTCCTCGAGGAAGTAGAAAGTACAGAGAAAAAGAACTTTAAAGTAGAAAAATCCAGTGTATCCTACCATACTTACATACATATATATATATATACATCTATAGGTACGTGTGTGTATCTATACCCATGTGTGTATATATATGCACATACATTACACGTTCACATGCATACATATAATACACACACAACATGCCATTTGAACCAAGTGATGAAGATTAACATTACCCATGGTAAGTTGTGTTGCTACCGAGTGACCCTTTGTATTAGACAATGGAAAAGGCACTTTGTCTTTGTGATCTTTCTTCTAAAAATCTGTGACTCCAGTCTGAAAATGAAAAAACATCAAACATCAAAGAAGAACATTCTACAAACTAGCTACTTTAAAGTGTCTATGTTTTAGAAATCAATTTTGCTGTTGTTTAATTTTTTTGTTGTTGTCATTCTTCATTTCTAATGTCATTCTATAGATTTATACTAAAATATATAATGGAATTTAGGATTCTTTCTAGTCAGATAAAAGATTCAGTTCTTAAATCTAAGTCTACCATAGGTGCTCAGTATATTTTTTCCCCTCTAAATTATATGGTATGAGAAAGTACTATAATTTTTATTTAAAATTTTAGGTTAGCAGGTAGCATGAGATATTTGGGATTGGATTTATCCCAACTTTGAATATGATGGAAAATCTATAAAATTATAGTGAAAATGGCACAGAATAAATCTGATGATGACAAATTTTTACTCTAGTTAGTCACTTTAGAAAAGCTGTAGGCTAGTTTTAAGGGCTGTGGCTGTAGCTAAACAAAGTCTGGAAATGAGAAAATTTATGTTAATGCATTTTAATTTCCTAATGGTAAATCATACTAATATGCTAACTTCATCCATAGAAACATGGTAACTTGTTTCTACAGCTACCTACCATGGTGGTACTATACTGTGGCAGGTATTATACCTTTTATATGTGGTACTATGCTTTTTATACATGGTAGTTTCTATACTTTTTCTGTAACCCTTTAGTGTAAGACAGAAGGAAACGTGCATAAACCAATAGGAAAACAGAGGAGAAGTTTACTCATCTAGGGATAACTTCACATTGACTTAATTAAATATTAACCCTGAAAAATTCTGGGAATTTCTGAAAGCAGTGTCTCAATAGAGATTCTAAGTGGATATGAAAAGACACAGAACAGACCAGGAAAATAACCTTATAGAAATGATAAATAACTTCTGAGTTCTGCTAATCTTTTCTTCCATGATACTGACCCCTAGCTACTAAACCCAAGAATCTAAATAAAGACCAAAAAGTGGAGAAATATGGGGATGTGTGTGTGTGTGTGTGTGTGTGTTTCTGTGGAGAGGTTCTAACTATTTCCCAGCCTTAATAAATATTTTTTCCTAGACATCTCTCTCTGTCTCTCTCTCTCTCTCACACACACACACACACACACACACACACACACACATTCTGTGTCTCTCTCTTACCTCTTTTTCTTTTTGCTACCTCTCCAAGTGAGGAATCTTTAACTTGTTGTAGGCTTCCAGAGCATTACTTTGGCCACATGTACCAGTGGTTTAGGAAAGTGATTCCATCATGAGAGTAGAACTCCCTTCTGCAATTTGTTTCTGTAAGCCTAAAAAATCAGGGAAGGTACTGAAATCAAGTGACACAGCTAACTCTTTTCTCTTTTCATAAATGCTCCTTTTTCTTTTTGTCCCATGCCTCTGGAGTGGTGAGCAGACTGAGTGTTCACTACTTCTTGGAAGAGAGCTTAACTCCTTGATTCTCCTTTTTGGACAAACATGCTGTGCATTCTCACAATTTAAGTCCCTGTAGACTAGTAGAAAGAAGGAGATATATATTTGTTAGGACTGAGAATTGTATTTTAGCCCACTATGGATGAAAGCTCTGAATTGTAGATATATTAATATAGGAATGGAAAGACATAAAATATCCACACACACCCACTCATTCAGTGTTCCCAATTTATTCCCTGTCCTGATGGCTCAGTTGGTTGGAGCATCATCCATACACCAGAGATGATGTGGGTCTGATTCCAATAAGGTCACTTAACTAGGTTATGGATTCAGTCTTACCTGGGGCACCTAGGGGGCACCTGTCAATGTTTCTCTCCCATACTGCTTTCTCTCTCTCTCTCTCTCTCTCTCTCAAATTAATAAACATATCCTCAGGTGAGGATTCTTAAAAGTTTCTAATTTATTTGGTCACAGATATAGAATTTTATATACACTGGTTGTTATACAAAGATGAACAGTTGTGAGCATCAGTAGAAAGTCTAATGTGATCCTCAAAGTTAGGGTTCTACAAGATCAAAAGAAGCTTATTGCTAGACACTGTGTTTTAAAATATAGATTTTGATGACCATTGGAAGAATGTACAGTAGGCATCTATGCACTGCCTTTTAAAAATAAGCTTACAAGCATCAGAATTTTCTGTTTTATAAATCAGACTCAATTTTCTTAATATCATATCCTAGAATAAGAACTTTGTCTCAATTCCACTCCTTGATTCTGACATTTTAATTTTTTGTAGGGGGCTAACTATTACTAAGGATAGGGAACAATGGAAGGAGCTTACATTGCTATGGGCAACTGGCTTGTTTCAATTATCTGTCTCTGTAAGCATTTTGATTGTATGCCTTTTTACGTAAGACAGTCTCATATACGGCTAAAATTTATTTCCCCTCACTTCCTACCCCTTAATGGCCCATCCAATTAGATACAGCAATCTTACTAGTGTTCACAGATAAAAATGTTTTTCAGAATACTTTTCATCTATCCACTTTGAAAACTTTTATAAAATTCCTAACATTTATATACCCTGAGAGTTTAAATTTGAATAACTGTAAAATTATTGTTATTGAGTGTTTATGTCTGTGTGCATGTATACACGTGTGTGTTAATAACACTCTGTTGATTAGCAACCTAATATTGTTATTTTTTCCAAGTTACCCTAAATACCCTTGAAAATATTCATGCTTTAGAGGAGGAAATTAAAAAATGAAGGTGTCCTTCCATTATGATTTCCCCTGTCCCAAACAAGGAAGTCAGCCACCTTGCAAGGAGCCTTGAGCTCTTTTCCCGGGGAACAGTGTTAGAGACAGAAATCTTGGAGATAGAGATTTGTTGCTGAGATGCCTGAACAGATGAATGTAGCAATATTTCACATGGGCATTCAGGATAAATAAAGTGAAGCAGGGTGTATTATTCATTCCCAAGATGGAAGTTTCTTTTTCTCCAAAAGGGCCAAGTTCACATTTATGTTTCCAATACAATTATACTTCTATCAATCCTGTTTTAATCCGAGAGCTAATTTTCCTTCTTCTTCTTCTTCTTCTTCTTTTTTTTTTTTTTTTGCTCTCTTGTTCTCTCAAAGTTACTCATTATTATTTGAAGCCAAATGTTTATACTGGTGTTCCCACCCAACTTAGGAGTATTTATTCATTTACTCATTCACTTAATTTATTATCTATTGTTTTAATCTAACTCAAGTATTTTAGAAAAAGTGCAAAATTATACAAGTCCAAGTGATCTTTTTTCTCTTGTGATTACTTAAAATTAATTGCTTAAAAATCAAAATAAATCTCTGTATCCCCCCAAGATAAAAATATCCATAAACAGAAACTACTTAAAATACCACAGCAAATACCATATGGTTAGGCAAAAACAATGGGTGTGATGAAACAATTAAATACAAGTCATTGTGATTTTGTTGAAAACAGTCCTTTAAGTATTTTCACGGGCATGAGTGTCACTCTCTGATTTTCTAGCTAGTTAACCTAAATATATAGAGTATTTAGGTTATAACACAATTGGGAAAATGTAGATTTTTTTCTTGTTGTATTCTAGGAATCTAAGATTTTGAAATCTTATTAAGAATGGCATAGCATGCATCCAGAAGTAAGAAAAGAATCAATAATAATAATAAGAAGAATGATCCAAGCACTTTCAAACTTAAGTAAATCATATTAAGTGGAGTAATTTCTGTGGTTTCAATATTCTACAGTGCCCAACTCATAAAAGACAGCATCACAGATGGATTGTGATATTTTTTGAGACAAGCCCATGTGCCTCTCTGCCTGAGTCTATGCTAGGAGATGGGCTCTCCTCCTCAACTTGGGACATGGCATCTGGGAATATTTCTCACCTTGTCCCTCATGCTTTCATACACACACTCCCACCTGGGACTCAGGGCTCTCTTTTTTTGGAGTTCAATGGCATAATTTCTCTTTCTATGTGTTCTGACTGATGCTTTCTCCAACTCCTGAATTTTTTTCTTTTATCTTGGTTGTTTCTGGTCTGTTTCTGTGCAAAGTTTGGCTTGACTGAGAGTTTAAAAACCTTGACTTTACCATATGCTTTCTTTACTTTCTCAATGCCAAAAACCTTCATACTACATTAAATAATTTTGATACTTAGAAAAATATATAGAGAGAGCCATTGTATCATTTAAAAATTTAGGCCTTGGACAAATGTTGGTGGGCCTTCTCTCTTGAACTCCCTTTAAATATCATCAGGTTTACCCTGGTTGGTGTGGCTCAGTTGGTTAGAGCACTATCCCATTAATAGAAAGGGCTGTGGGTTAGATTCTCAGTCAGGGCACATGCCTAGGTTGTGGGTCAGTCCTGGTTAGGCCACATATGAAAGATGTCTCACATCAGTGTTTCACTCCCTCTTACCCTCTCTCTCATATAAGTGAGCATGTCCTTGGTGAGAATAAAAAAAAATAGAAAAGAAGAGATTATCAGGTTCTCCAATTGCTGGACTGAAAGTAATTAAAAGTCAAAAAATCACGCTTGAGCTCCCTTCTCTTGGCTTGGCCTTCTTCATTTATCAAGTGGGATCAAGTGGGAGAGATAAGTCAGCAGTGACCGAATTTTACTAATACACTGTTAAATTCCTTTAGAAACATCTCTCAAGTTTTCAGGTTTCCCTTTCAAAATTAAGCCAAAATGGTAGAGTGTCTTCCCAAAATACACTGCTGAGGCAATCTACATCATGGTAGACTGAGAGAACAGACTGACACACCAAACACGGTCACTAGAAATGGGCCCATGAATCAGGTCAGAACTTATGGGAAGTAAGTATGGGGGCTACATCGAGCAAATCTAACGCAGTATATCTGTGAGAAGCTTTATCCTGGCCTCTTTTGTCTTGTGGAGTTGTGGAATTCCCCATGACAACCTCCTGCTGGTGTCCTGTTGAGAAGCAAAGAGGGCAGCTGAGTTCTTGTTACCAGTGCCTTTCCCAAGCTTACATCACCATGTGGGAAGATTTTAAACTGATAAATAGACACTTTTGTTAAAGGAATAATGTAAGCTTGTGTGGGCAGACAAGTTTCACTGGAAAGAGACAGCTATTATTAAGGGCCACCTGGCCTTGGTTCTACTTTTCTCTCCAGAAGCAAGTTTGATTTGAGAACCAGCAAGTGCTTTGCTTGCCTTTGCCAATGTTCGCTCTGTGTATATCTCCTTGGACAGCCTCACCATAGGAAGGCGTGTTGATATCTTTGACTGCATTCAGGCATATTTGTTTCTCGTCTGCTAATCTCATCTGCTAATGCATGATCATCTTAAAATTACAAGAAACATTCCAATACATACTGAAAGAGAGGTATTCTCAATAAGCCCATTTAAATAAATTAGCTAAATTTTGTATTTTTATTATTAGTCTTTTCAGATAAGTATACTCTGAGAAAAATACCAAGGTGATCCTGTTGTAGCCCTCTGTTTTGGGTACTTTGTATGTCAGAACTCTTAAAACTTTTGAAGTAGAACAATTTATTGCTGAACAAATCTAATTGTAAAAAAGATAGTTTACTATACATATAGGCAAAGCTGCCTTTCAGTAATTTCCATGCTTTGTAACTTTTTTGGACATTCTAATTTACAAAATTGCACGCATGTGTTATCTACAAGAGTACTTCAAATATTTCAGGTTAGTAGCTTCTTCTTAACTATTATCTGGGCTAAGCAATCCCAAAGGTGCAGGGTCACATGGTGAAAAAGATGTGATAAAAGCAGAAACAATGGTCATGTGAGTCCTGGCCCAGTGTTCTTTCCATAATCTTATAGCTTCTCTGAAGGAATTCCCAACATTCTGCCTCTTATTTTTAACCTCAGACATTTATTTGTGTGGTAGTAGGGCCAAGTTTAAAAGGATTTTCTTCTGAAAACACCATCATTTGTCAAGGAAAAATCACAGGTGGACTAGTTCATCAGGATCCTGCCCCAGTGTGGGACCCTGAGAGCAAGAAAGTGCTGGAGTCTCTGGTCCCTGATGTACTAGAATCTCAGCTCTTGGTGGTGATACACAAGTTGTGATACACAATTATGTGATTTTCTCACTTCAAACTCAACCTTGGAATATAAATTAATTCTCAAAGTCACTGAGGAAACAGTTCCTAAATTTTGGACTTGTATTATGAATGGCCACAAATGATCTTTTATATTATTTTTTTCAGATTAAGAAAACCTAGAGTACAATTCAGAAAATGATCAGAATGCAGCAGCCTCTAACAATGTATACTTTGTGTGGGCTAATAAACTGGAATTGGCCAACACCTCTCATTTATCCCAATAAGTATGGAAGGGAAGGGGTTATGTCAAAGTTCTGCATCTTTCTAATAAAAGGACCAAAGTAAAGGCACCCTGTAGTCAATATACACAGTCAGCTGCTGGACCAAGTTTATATATCAGGGCTTCAACAAGATAGAATTTTACTGCTCTCTCAATTAATTATCTGAGTAGACTGAGTAAGAGTGTGCCAAGGCTGATATGTTGGAGTGTTGGGAATCCAGGCTTATACCATTTTCTCATGGTTTAAGGTGACAGATTCAGCTTGTGTCAACTTGCCTTTATTTCATTCTGAAGGAACAGAGCAAGGGAAAAAGGAGAGTGTATTTCATTTATTTTAGCCCTACAGCAACTAGACATACATATATAACTTGGGGAAAGGAGAGAATCCCGCCCTCTACCCTTTAGTTCTTATGGTTGGACTAATAATAAAACAATAAAATTGACACAAGGTTAGATTATCAGCAGAATAACCAGTTTAATAAATGTAGATGGAGGGATCACAATATGACACCCAGATTATAAAATGTGGCTCAAAGAAATCAAAGGAGGCACCTTTTAATACTTCTTAAACAGACAAATCATGAGAAATTGGCATGACAAAGAAAGTTAGTGCTCATGAGAAAGGAATCTAAATAAGGTTTGGCTTAGGTCGGAAATTAGGGACGGCATTACTAGGTTTGTTTATATAGGCTTTTCAATTGAGGATTTTATGAATCTGTGATGAGGTTGTCTCAGCCTTCAGGAGTAGGAAGGGGACCTATCACATGGACTCATTTCCTGTGTTTAGAGAGACAGAGAATAATCAGAGGGTTTTCCAGCTCCTGCTGTTTCTGAAATGATTTTAACTTGAAATAATCAACACATCATCATGGGGTATCTTGGGGCACCCTTCCTTGGGCCAAGAAACACAAACATTTCACTAACTTCTCTATGGGCAAAATCTAATCATTTGGCCAAAGATAGCTGCAAGACAACTAGTAGGGAAAACAAACAAAAAAATACAAACTTTAGCTGGGCCAACATGGATTCAATTGAAAGTTTTATTACCATGTAAGAATGAGTGATGGATAATGGATTAATAGTCTCTTGCACAACCTCCAAAAGTGTCTGACAGATTTACACTTGGCAACCTGAACTGGTAGCAAGCTGTTAGGTAACCTGTCACCCAAGGATATCTTCCTTTTTGTTCTCATTATGTCAGTTTCGGTCCCATTCTCATTTGCTATTTGAGTTGATGACCACCATGTTCTGATTTAGCTACCGCCCTGGTGTCTTTCTAGGTTAGCATACATTTTCACTCTCAAAGAATCCTAGTTTGGTACAAAAATGATATGGTCACCTTATCTGTGGCCTTCATGCAACGTCTTATCCTATAACCCTGCCCTCCTTCCCCAGTCTCAAGCTTCGAAAGAAGACTAGACTAGCACAAAGAAGGAAGAAACTTCTATTATCTTTCTAGGTTTTATGGGTGGCCTAATAATTAAATTGGCCTAAAACAATGAACAGGAAAAAACACACAAAAGTTTAATAGGTCAATGAGAGTGTAGAAAACTGAGCATGTCCCCGAAAATACTGAAGCCACCCCCTTAAATATAACCTTCAAATAAACACTAAAAAGATGTTGGGGTGGAGAGCAAGTTATGACAGATTATCAGGAAAATCCCAATAAACAATGGTAAGGTTGTTTTATAGATTCAAGTTATTGTCTTTAGTGTTTATAGAGTTTCCAGAGGTAAGGTTAACCTTTTCTTCTTTGTACAGCTAGGGACATACCCTTACAAATGGAGATTTCCCTTGCACAAGTAGATGCCTCTTACAAAAAGATAAATTCTCAGTTTTAAAGTTTTTCTTTGCTTGCAATTTCATCTACACTCAGTATGGAACCTGTTCATTGTAAACCATTTGATGCGATATTCTTGCAATTACACCTGCACCAATAAATTCTTAATACCATTGTCAGTTTGCTTCATTATAATCTTGCCATTACTGCTGTATTACCAAAGGCAATCTGTTATCTTTATCATCACTAGAAAAATTTTCTCATACAATCTTGGGGGTTATATGAGTTCAGAAAAGACCTCACCAAAATGTGCCAGTTTGGCATGTGAATTATTTTGAGCTGAAGGCAATTAAGACTCTGCAAACTCACAGGAAACTGTTACCTCTCCCTTAAAGAATTTAAATTAGGGGACTTGCCTATAATAAAACTTAACAGAAATAACTTTTATGACCTAATTACAGGGAAGGACAAACTACTAACTACTAACTACTAAACATCTGATCTTACTGTCCTGCAATAACCTTTCTCCCCTCTGAAGCCCTCAAGTACCTTATATCATCCTTAGTTCAGAAAGTTCTGTATACCTCATCTCCCCTTTCTGCCTCTGAACTTCTCATAAGTGTGGGGTCTCTGACCCTCTCAGGTGCATGGATAGGTTTCTCATGATTGCATATGTAAAGAAATATGGTTATCTTTCTATTATTAATCTGTCTCATATAGATTTAATTATTAGATCAGCTGAAAGTACTTTGACAAGATTAGGCCTTCAGGATATATCCAAGATTTGCAAAAGGAAGATATACCAGTCAGAAAATAGATGTTGAGAAATAGCCTATAGAGCACAGGTGGCAAACACCAGGCCCTCTCCCGCCCCTCCACCTTGTTTTATTCGGCCTGGCACCTTGTTTCTACCAAGCAATAGCGCTGAGCTTTTTGCCCCTACTTAAGGAGTAGTTACATTTATACAGTCCTAAAATTATATTCAGCCCTTTGAAGGCAATTGCAAGGCAAATGTGGCCACTGGTGAAAAAGAGTTTGACAATCCTGCTGTAGAGCCATGTCACAAAAGCAAGGATAACATGGGACAGCTTACACCCAGGGTCTTAGAAGTGGGAAGTACAGTGTGAGAGTAAGGGATGCTTGATTAATTTGGGCTCTTCAATTGTCTGAGAGTGAGAGTTGACACAATATGATAACTAGAGTTTAGTCTCTGTAATACAGTGGTAACTTTATCCTAACTTTAGAAGAATGTATTTAAATTTAGGTGGAGAGAATTCTAGGCTACTGATAGGACATGAGTCTCTGACACATTGTAGTTGATAAAATTTGGCTGGTCTCGTGCTTTTTTCCAAATGATAATGATAATCAGAAGTCAAGCCAAGTCTATTACTGTATCATTTTCATCTCCCCATTTTTTTCCTCTCCTCCAGATTTAGCTTGTCCTCCAACAAGTCCCTGATTATATCCTTGTCCACTCGCTTAGCATAAAACACCTGATCTGCTAAAAACAATAAGTTGCCAAAAGTCGTAAGTATGGTCAGTGGTGTTGCTCCATTGTGGTTCAGGAGTCCCATAAGAATGACCTTTTCATTTTTCCCCTTTTCATTTATTTTCTGCTGACCTATTTCTTACACTCTAATGTCAGAACTCTGTGGCTGTGTTTATACACATGTATGGAATCCTGTCCTCGCTCTCCCTCCATGAGTCATTTGATTAGTTCTTAAAATTGCAGCACCCAATTTTTACTTCAGAGAGCCCTCAGTTCATAAGAACTAGTCCTGATTTTCTATAGGAACTAAATCCCCCAAAGTCTTCTTAATGAGGCCAGTAGTCCATGGTGCTCTTTCCATGCAAATAAGGCAACTTCAGTCAAATTTGGCCCATTGGAGAAATCAGAGAATTACAAATGAAGCACAATGCATTAATAAAAATCCAGATCCTTCCGGAGTTTGCCATCTTCTTCCAAAATCCCACTGGGGTACTTGGCTTGTCACCCCAACATTTTTCACTTGTGAAAGGAAGCAGAGTCTCTGGCTGAAGAAATAAAGCTAGGCTGGCAGTTTTCTGCTAGTGATGGAGCTTTCCTTCTTCCTTATCTTTGTCCCTTTCTATTTCCCACCCTCTTTCCACTTCTCAGCAATTGAACAAGAATAATGAAGATTTTGAAAACATATTTTTGTCTAACATGTCCTCAAATGTCAGCCTTTTTATGGTAAAGGCTCATTATTCATGACTTAGTCCACAACTTTTGGAAAAGTAAAAATTAAAGAAAAGCATATTGTCCTTTCTTTTATATAGGGGTATGTATATACTATTTTATTTTAGACCTATGTAATAGAAAATTAAATAAATCCCTATCAACTTTCTAATTATATTCAGCATGATCCTGGTCTTTCCATGGCTCAATCTTATGTAAGATAAGATTGTTCTCAGAAAAGGTCAGAATAACTCTGCACAATTGCATGTCAGAGATTTTCTTAGATGTGCAGTTTTTCAGAGCCATTTTCCATGATATTGGTATGAGGTGTGGGGGGAAGAGCACATTCTGTAAAATAGTGAGAGAAAAGAAGGGAATGAGGAAGACACAGACTCCAGGAGACTATCATTGTAAATGACCTAATTAACCTGACACATGGGAGAAAATTAAGTTGGGAAATTGCAGATGGAGGAAAATAATATTCCGTGTTTCTTATATGTACAAAAACACTACATTTTGACAAAATATAGTACATCTTGGCAGAAACATGGGTTGATTTTAGTTAAGGAGGCATGGAGCTAAAAGGCCAATTTAAGTTAAATTTGAGAAATTATTTTGGTTATGTGAATAACACATAATATTAAGGAGAGGACAAGTTTGGGAAATTCGACATCAGAATTTCCTCTTTGCTTTTGTGGGTGAGATGTGTTAAATGTTAAGATTAATGAGAAAATAAATACGTGAATGTTGCCCTGGATTTTCAAAGGCCAAAACTACCTTGCAGACAATTAAATGCACTGCACATTTAACAGGTTAAGACCATAAGGATTTGTGTTGTGGATGTGGGAACAGAATTGATCTGATAGGCTACTAATACATTCTCTGGGAAAAATTAGTTAAACTGTTTGGTGGAAAACTCTGTGCTACAGCTTTTTTTATATTACAAATATAATTATTTTACCTAAGGTTAACATAAGTCAAAATGTTGATATGTTTTTCCAAGAAAATAAATGAATCATGGTAAATCTTTTTTCTGTATAAGGATGAATGCAAAGTACATAACCATTATTTGAACAGTATGTTCCTTTAAAAAACAATTGAGATTGCATGTCTCACAGCTGTGTGGCTGGCAACTTAATAGCATGTCTGGCAACAGTATTTTGTTCCTTTCTGCTTCTCAATGATATTTTCAGAAGTCAGGAAATTAAATCCATCCATTGGGTGATAAGTGTCTGCCATTTCTTTCTTTACTTAGATATAGTGACCACACTCAATCTCTTACCTCTGCCTGAGTTGTCCTGTAAAAAAACATTTGCTATGTGATTTGATAAATTTATAAAGTGCCATCTTCTAATACATTTTGAGTTAACTTTTGTGTACAGTGACGAATAGCAGTCTAGTTTTATGCTTTTGTCTGTAGCTTTCCAAATTTCTCAGTATCATCTACACAAAAGACTTTCTTTCTTGATTATATATATTTTAGTTCCATTCTTAAATTATTTGCACATATATATTTAGGATTATTTATGGGCTCTCAATTCTGTTCCATTGGTCCATGTGTCTGTTTTTCTGTCAGTACCAAGTTATTCTGATTATTTTCACTTTTTAGTGTAATTGGAAGTCAGGGAGAATAATACCTCTGGCTTTGTTTTTTTTTTTTTTTTTTTGGTGTCTTTTGTAGTTCATTACAAATATGTATTTTTTTCCTTCTATTTCTTTAAAAATACCATTGGGATTTTGATGAGGATTGCATTAAAACTGTATGTTGCTTTGGGTAACATGGTCATTTTAACTATGTTGATTCTTATAATCCTTGAACACAGAATATCCTTCTATTTGTTTGTGTCTTCTTTGATTTACTTTAGAAATGTCTTATAGTTTTCAGTGTATAGGTCCTTCACATTCTTTGTTAAGATTATTCCTACGTATTTTATTATTTTGTTGCAATTGCAAATATTAATAGTTTGTATTATTTTTTTCTAAAATTTCATTGTCGGTATATAGGAACACAATGAATTAAATATAAGACCTGAAACAATAAAATACATAGAAGAAAACATAGGTACTAGCACAGATGAACCTTGGTCTTAGAGAGGATTTTATGAATTTGACCCCAAAGACAAGGAAGTAAAAGCAAAAAATAAATGGATTAGAATATACAAAATTAAAAGGTTTTGCACAACAAAAGAAACTATCAACAAAACAAAAAAGCAACCAACCAAATGAAAGAAGGTATTTGCAAACAATACCTTTAGTAAGGGACCAATATCCAGTATACAAAGAACTTATACCACTCAACAACAACAACAACAAAACAATCCCACTTAAAAAAAAGGCAGAGTACCTGAACAGACACTTCTCTCAAGAATTTATACAAATGGCCAAGAGACATTTGAAATGATGCTCAACTTCACTAGCTATTAGAAAAATAAAAGTCAAAACCACAGAGACCTAGAGAGTATTATGCTAAGTGAAATAAGGTAGTCAGAGAAAGACAAGTACCATATGATCTCACAAATACCATGTGATTTTCAGTTTGTTCTCTAATGAAAAACTAAGCTAACAAACAAAATAGAAACAGACTCATAACTTTCAGAAGGCTGGGGTTAGGTGGGCTGAGTAAAAAATAGGCAAAGGGATTAAAAAACAGAAACAAAAATATTCATAGGCAACATTTTATGGTCATTACAAGAGGGAAATGGGGGTAGAGGAAAAAGGAAGGGGTAAAGGTTGGATAAATGCTGATGAAAAAAGACACTGGTGGAAGTGGGGCTCTGTTTACAAGATCCTGAGGAGAGGATTTCATAAACCCATGCATAGGAGAATGTGGTGTGGCAAGATTTATTCAGGTGGAAGACTGCCTCTGTGTTCCATATTCATCCAGCTACTGTGGAAAAAGTCCAGCCATGTCTTCAACAAGGCCAAAACAAAGACCAATATCCACTATGTACAAAGTACTCATACCACTCAACAACAACAACAATCCAATTTAAAAAAACGCAGAGTACCTGAACAGACACTTCTCCCAAGAATTCTCCCAGTGTCCAAAGATTCTGTTTCATATTAAAGCTTAGTTCCTTGGAGGCCACAGGCAGCTGCCAAGTGGTCTCAGTCCCCATTTGGGTGGCTTGGTGCTCTCCAGGGTTGTGTTGCTGTACCCAGGTCCCTGTGTGGAGCCTGCATTTGAAGTCCACATGGCTGCTAGACCTACATGGAGAACAAGCACACACACACAGACACAAAGACAGCCCAGCATGTGTTCCCTGGGATGGAGAGAGAGAGAGAGAGAGAGAAAGAAAGAAGGCGTTCTTCTTTGTTTTCTGTGATTATATGATTCTAGGATTGGAATTGACTAGGAGGTTTTTCAAAATAACCAAGCAACTTCCCAAACTTTCATGGGTTTCTAATGAGTCCACCCCCTAGCCAACTGATTCTTGTCTCAGGTTAGACTGACAATCCTCTATGGTCAAGCATCTCCCTCTGTGCCATTATGACTTCTATTGCACATGTGCTTACTTCCGCCTGCTCAACAATCAGTTACTAGACAGGAGAAGGGCAGAATGTTAACTACACCATAGGAGGAGTTACTGAGGCAATATTGTGATCCCCTGGAGTGTGTGAAGCTGTAGCTTCACAGCTAAGCAAACAGGTTCATGCTCCCCAGACCATTGGGCTCAACAATGTCTGGGTTCCTCATGTTCTTTCTTTATTAATAATTAGCTAACTACCTATGATAAGAGCATGACTTGGCTTGGTAAAGACACAATATGATGTACAGGTAATATAGATTGTACACCTTAAGATTTTATAATTTTATTAACCAATGTAACCCTAACAAATTCAATAAAAAAGACAAAAATAACAAGTGTTGGAGAGATTGTGGAGAAAAAAACATATACTCCTAGTGTAAATTTATATTCATACAGCCACTATGAAAAACAGTATAGCAATTCTCCCAAATGTTAAGAATAGAGATACCAGAGGATTGCTAGGTCAATCCCTGTTTGGGTATCTACCTGAAAAATTTGAAAACATTTATTAGTAAAAATATATGTATCACCAGTGTTCATTGCACCATTACTGGAAATAACCAAAATTTCCCTTGATGAATAATTGGTTAAAGAAGATATAATATGAATATACAGTAGAACAATACTCAACCATAAGAGAATATAAAATACTGCTATTTGCTCAGCATGTGTAGATCTCAAGAACATCATACTAAGCAAAATAAGTCAGACAGAGCAAGTCAAGAACCATTTCATTTCATCAATGTGAGATAGAAATCAACAAATAAACAAGAAAGACTAACAAATAAATCTCATAGACACAGACAACAGTATGGTGGTTACCAGAGGAAAAGGGGTATTGGAGGAGGTAGAAGAGGTAGAGGGGGTCAAATATATGGTGACAGAAGAGATGTGACTTTGGGTGGTGAGCACACAATGGAATACACAGATGATGTGTTATAGAATTGTACACCTGAAACCTATTAATCTTATTAACCAGTGTCACTGTAATAAATTCAATAAATTTTAAAAATTACATCCTAATGAAAAATACTGACAAATTCAGGATAGAGAAGCTTATATTAAAAATTTAATAAAGATAAAAATGTTTTTAAATTTCAAAATGATGTGTAAGAGCGTGTGTTGTATGTGTGTGTGATATACACATAATTAGTTATGATGAGTATAGTAAGTCATCCCTAGTAAGAATTCAAAAAAGAGAAAAGATAGTATGGTTAAGTGCATTTAATCACCTTAAAACAATAAAATTTCAAGGAAAAATTGGAGACTATGGAAAAGTTTTCAATAGAAGAGCAATAGCATCTATATTGCCACCATGTGCAGTTATTGCAGTTTTTGTATTTTAATTGATCTGCAAAAAGCACATCACAATAAATTTGTATTTATTTATTTGGTTATATAAGGACTGTTAACTGTCTATGCATCAGTGTAAAGTGCATTTGGACAGCAGTTCCAAAATTGGAAACATACCAAAACATTAGAAATTCACCAAAACAGGATCACGTGATGATTAGATGTGCTATAAATACAACCTCATAGAAATTATTATAAAAATACAAAGATAATGGAATTAAATTTGTTATTATTCTTTTCAGTGGTTCTTTGAGTGGTTCAGGTTGAACTTTTAACTTGTCACAAGGTTTTGTATAGAATCACCAAATATTGTCAAGTTTTTGAGCTGCTAAAAACAGAATACATTAACAAGCATATAATGCCCTTAAGCCATATTAATTCTATACAAACTGAAAGTAGTGACCTAGATTTATTTCTCATTTATGTTTCTTTAATATATTTAAGGCATTATTTTTAATTATTTTTGAAATTACTAAGATGCATTTAAAGATTTATAGTTACAAAAATGGTAAATGAATAAAACAGAAGGAACTCTGCTAAGTTTAATAAATACTTGGCAAGAGTAGCATAAGGGAAAACATTGAAGGTGAACTAGTGATATGTAGATGTCGATTCAGTTGTGTCTGTACACATAAGAAAAAATGTTTTGGTTTCATCACATAACTACAATATCATAACATTTTACATGTGTGTATGGCTTCTAGATTTGCATTGTGACCTTGGGAAAAATCTATAAGATATGCTACAGATCAAAGGAAAAGATTTAACTCTACAAAACTGGAAAAGATTTCAAATTAATATAAAAACATATGCCAAGAGGCAGAGAAATTAATAGCTATATTCTTAAACTAATGATAAGGAGGGAAGGAAAGGTATTTTAAGAGAAGTTCACTGCTAGAAAGAGAAGGAAAAAACTTTTCAAGCACTAACAGGAAAGGCATGGGTTTAAAATAGTCACTTTTAGGTAGTTAGAAAGGAGAAAAATAAAATATATTTACATCCCCTTATTTTTTTTTCTATTCTTATTGTGGTACATAGGTAAGTGATGACATCTGATAGAACAACAAAGGCAATGATTTAGATTTCCTTATGCATTTCTGTTTGTATATTCTACCAAAAATTAGTAAACACATCACAATGTAATTCTAATGTAAGTGAAAAAATATATAGTATATTAAGTTCTAAAGGTAAATGCTAAGATGTTCTCTAAACCATAATGGGTAACCATCTCAGAAGGTAAAGGAAATACATATACAAATATCTGTCCAGAAATTATCCAGCCATGTGCTATGAAAAATAGAGATATTTATTGAAGAAGATTCAAAATACAAAAAACATTGCACATAAGACAATGATGCTTCACTCTCCTTCAAAGTATGTAACTTGGGACCTCACACAGTTCTCCCAGCATGTCTTTTACTGTTCAAAACACTGCACAGTCCTTTGTTCGGAATTGCCATCAGCTGCCCATTGTATTTTCCTGAATCGCATCAAGGTCTGAAATATCTTGCCTTTCAAAGGTGATTTTAGTTCTGGGAAAAGTCAGAAGTCAAAGGGTGCCCAATCTGGGCTGCAGCGGAGCTGAGTAACCTGGGTGACTTGATGTTTTGCCAAAAGGTGTGCACAAGGAAGCTGCCAATCACCAGTTGCCCATAGCTGCGGCTGTTTTTGTCTTCTTTCATCTCGTACCTTATGAAGAACATTGACGTAGTAATCCTTATTCATTGTTTTGCCTGGAGAGGTGTACTCATGATGGACAACACCTTCCCAAATAGAAACCACAGTAAACATGATCTTAATTTTGCTGTGATTTTGCTTTGCCTCGCCTCCCATTGGGATGACTGGGTCTTTGTTTCCAGAACATAGCCATAGACCCATGATTCATCTCCAGTTATGAACTTCTTAAGGAAATCTAGTTCATTGGTAGTTGTTTGAATCAAGTCATTAGCAACTAAAGCACAATGTTCCTTCTGCTACGGTAGCAGAAGCTGCAGAATAAATTTTGCCACGTTTCATGCCAAGATCCTGTGTCAAAATCTAAGACACAGCTTTTGGAATCTCCAGATCAGCTTCTAGTTCTTCCACAGTCAGTCACTGATCTTTGTTAATAGCAGCTCATACATGTTCAACATTCTCAGGTGCTCTGCTTGTTGCAGGCCTTCTAGAATGTGGATCACTTTCAATAGATTCTTGACCATCTTTGAAGCATTTGTGCCACACTTTTACTTGTTCTGCACTCATTGCATCATCCCTGAAAGGCTTTTGAATCCGCAGAGGAATGTTCAAGTTTAATGCAAAATTTGATGCAGATTTGTTGCCCTACTCACTCAGTCATTTTGAATGAGAGTATACATGCTCATTCAATGCCATCAACCACCCGCAATAACTAGTAGAGTGAAATTGTGATTGTTCACACATGTATATTCCAGTCTACTCTTCTTGGCTGCCAGGTTACATTGATGTCATGTAAACTGTTCTTATTATATTAATGGCGGCTGGACATTTTCTGAATAGGCTTCATATGTACAAAAGACTGGGATTAACTTTTGAATGACATCTCTCCTCTTTTTTTATTGTCATATATTTTGTGATTTATCTATTTTTATTTATTTAATTTTCTTATTGTTGTTCAAGTACAGTTTTCTGCCTTTTCACCCCACCCCTTCTCCTCCCTCCCCCATTTCCATCCACCTTGTTGTTGTCCATATGTCCTTTATAATTGTTCCTGTAAACCCTTCACCCTTTCCCCCATTATCCCCTCCCCTCCCCCTTCTGATCAATGTCAGCCTGTTCTCAATTTCAATGTCTTTGTCTATACTTTGCTTGCTTGCTTGTTTTGTTTATTATGTTCCAATTAATGGTGAGATTATATGGTATTTGTCTTTCACTGCCTAGCTTATTTTACTTAGCATAATGCTCTACAGTTCCATCCATGCTGTCACAAAAGGTAGGAGCTCCTTCTTTCTTTCTGCTGCATAGAATTCCATTGTATAGATGTACCATAGCTTTTTGATCCATTTATTTACTGATGGGCACTTGGGGTGCTTCCAGCTCTTAGTTATTGTAAATTGTGCTGCTATGAACACCGGGGTGCATAGGTTCTTTTGGATTGGTGTTTCAGGGTTCCGGGGGTATAATCCCAGCAGTCAAATTGTTGGGTCAAAAGGCAGATCCATTTTTAGTTTTCTGAGGAAATTCCATACTGTTTTCCATAGTGGTTGTACCAGTTTGCAATCCCACCAGCAGTGTACTAGGGATCCCTTTGCTCCACAACCTTGTTGTTTGTTGCTTTGTTTATGATGGTAATTCTGACCTGTGTGAAGTGGTATCTCATTGTGGTTTTAATTTGCATCTCTCTGATGGCTAGTGATATTGAGCACCCTTTCATATGTCTCTGGACCCTCTGTAGTCCTCCTTGGTAAGTGTCTGTTCAAGTCTTTTGCCCATTTTTTAATTGGGTTGCTTATCTTACTAGAGTGGAGTTGTGTGAGATCTTTATATATTTTGGAGATTAAACCCTTGTCTGAGGTATCATTGGCAAATATGTTTCCCATACGGTTGGTTCTCTTTTAATTTTAATGCTGTTTTCTTTAGCTGTGCAGAAGCTTTTTATTTTAATGAGATCCCATTTGTTTGTTCTTTCTTTTATGTCCCTTGCTCCAGGGGACATATCAGTAAAAATATTGCTGTGTAGGATATCTGAGATTTCCCTGCCTAAGTTCTCCTCTAGGACTTTAATGGTGTCATGACTTACATTTAAATCTTCTATCCACCTCAAATTTATTGCTGTGTATGGTGTAAGTTGGTGGTCGAGTCTCATTTTTTTTGCATGTAGCTGTCCAGTTCTCCCAACACCATTTGTTGAAGAGACTATCTTTGCTCCATTTTTTGCTGCTGCCCCCTTTGTCAAATATTAATTGACCATAGAGACTTAGGTTTATTTCTGGGCTCTCTGTTCTGTTCCCTTGGTCCCTGTGTCTGTTCTTATGCCAGTACCAAGTTGTTTTGATTACAGTGGCCTTGTAATACATTTTGATATCAGTTATTGTGATTCCTCCTACTTTGTTTTTCTTTCTCAAAATTGCTGGAGCTATTTGGGGTTGTTTATGGTTCCATGTAAATTTTTGAAGTGTTTGTTCTATATTTGTGAAGTATGCCATTGGTACTTTAATAGAGGTTGCATTGAATCTATAAGTTGATTTGGGTAGTATGGACATTTTGATGATGTTAATTCTTCTGATCCATGAACATGGTATGTTTCCATTTGTTTGTGTCTTCCCTGATTTCTTTCTTCAGTATTGTGTAGTTTTCTGAGTACAGGTCTTTTACCTCTTTGGTTAGGTTTATTCCTAGGTATTTTATTTTATTTTTTTGCTATATCAAATGGGAATTTTTGCCTGATTTCTGTTTCTGATATTTCATTGTTGGTGTACAAAAATACCTTTGATTTCTGGATATTGACTTTGTATCCCAGTGTTTTGCCAAATTCACTTATTAGGTTGAGTAGTTTTTTGGTGGAGTCTATAAAGTTTTCTATGTACACTATCATGTCATCTGCAAACAATGACAGTTTTGTTTCCAATTCTCCAATTTGGATTCCTTTTATTTCTTTTTCTTGTCTGATTGCTGTGACTAGTATTTCCAATATTATGTTGAATAGAAGTAGTGAATGTTGACAACCTTGCTTTGTTCTTGAACTTAATGAGAAAGTTTTTAGTTTTTGACCATTGAGTATGATGTTTGTGGTCGGTCTATCATATATGGCCTTTATTATGTTGAGGAATATTCCCTCTATTCACACTTTGCTAAGTGTTTTTATCAAAATGGGTGTTGTACCTTATCAAATGCTTTTTCTGCATCTATTGGTATAATTATGTGATTTTTGTCTTTCTTTTTGTTTGTATGGTGTATATGTTTATTGATTTTTGGGTATTGTACCATCCTTGCACCCCTGGGATGAATCCCACTTGGTCATGGTGTATGATCTTTTTAACATGTTGCTGGATGTGATTTGCCAACATTTTGTTGAGGATTTTAGCATCCATGTTCATCAGTGATATTGGGCTGAAGTTTTCTTTCTTTGTTGTGTCTTTATCTGGTTTTTGGATTAGGATGATGCTGGCCTCATAAAAAGAGTTTGGGAGTTTTCTGTCTTCATGGGTTTTTTTGGAATAGTCTGTGAAGGATAGGGGTTAGCTCTTCCTTAAATACTTTGTAGAATTCTCCTGTAAAACCATCTGGTCCAGGGCTTTTGTATGTTGGGAGTTTTTTTGATTACTGCTTCAATTTCATCAGCTATTATTGGTCTAATAAGACTCAAGACTTCTTCTTGATTCAGTTTTGGAAGATTATATTTTTCTAGAAATTTGTTCATTTCACCTAGGTTTTCAAATTTCTTGGCATATATATAGTTCTTCATAGTAATTTCCTACAATCCTTTGTATTTCTCAGTATCCCTTGCCTGTCTTTCCCCTGTTATTCCCCTCATCATCACCTCTGGCCATTGTCAGGCTGTTCTTTATTTCCAAGTCTCTGTATATATTTTGCTCACTTGTTTGTTTGGTTGATTAGGTTCTACTTATTAGTGAGATCATATGGTAGTTGTCTTTCACCACCTGACTTCACTTAGCATAATGCTCTCCAGTTCCGTCTATGCTGGCAAAAATGGTAGGAGTTCCTTATTTCTTTCTGCTGCATAGTATTCCATTCTGTAATGTACCACAGTTTTTTGAAATAATCTTTTATTTTTATTATATTTTATTGATTATGCTATTACAATTGTCCTGATTTTCCACCTTTGCTCCCCTCCACCCAGCAACTTCCTGTTCCTCAGGCAATCCCCACACCATTGTTCATGCCCACAGGTCATGGGTATAAGTTCTTAGGCTACTCCATTTACTATACTGAACTTTATATCCCCATGGCTACTCTGTAACTACCTATTTGTACTTCTTTTTCATTCATTTTTTAAAAACTATTTTATTTATTTATTTTTACAGATGAGGAAGGGAGTGAGAAAGGTAAAGAGAGAAACATCAATGTGTGGTTGCCTGTCCTCCTGCCACCTACTGGGGACCTGACCTGCAACCTAGGCATGTGCCCTGACTGGAAATTGAACTAGAGATCCTCTGGTTCACAAACTGGCCCTTAATCTCCTGAGCCATTCCAGCAAGGGTTTTATTTTTTATTGTTGTTCAAGTACAGTTGTCTCCATTTTCTCCCCATCATTCTCTCCCTCCCCAGTCATCCCCACTTCCTGCTCTTGATCCTAACCCCTTTTGGCTTTGTCTATGTATCCTTTATACATTTTCCTGACAACCCTTTCCATTTTCCCTCCCATTATCCTGTCCCACCTCCCTTCTGGTCACTGTCAGTTTGTTCTTTATTTCAATGTCTCTGGTTATATTTTCCTTGCTTGTTTGTTTTGTTCACTTGGTTCCGTTTGTAGGTGAGATCATATGGTATTTGTCTTTCTTTGTCAGGCTCCTTTCACTTAGTGTAATGCTCTCCATTTCCATCTGTGCTGTCACAAAGGATAGGAGTTCCTTCTTTCTTTCTGCTGAATACTATTCCATCATTTGAATGTATCATAGTTTTTTGATCCCTTCATTTACTGATGGGCACCTAGGTTGTTTCCAACACTTAGCTATTGTAAATTGTGCTACTATGAACATTGGGGTGCATAAGTTCTTTGAATTGGCGTTTCAGGATTCTTTGTGTATAGACCCAGTAGTGGATTGCTGGGTCAAAAGACAGTTCCATTTTTAGTTTTCTGAAGAAATTTCATACTGTATTCCACAGTGGCTGCACCAGTCTGCATTTCCACCAGCAGTGTACTAGGGGTCCCTTTTCTCCACAACCTTGCTAACACTTGTGTTTTGTTGATTTGTTCATTCTGACCAGTGTGAAGTAGTATCTCATTGTGGTTTTAATCCACATATCTCTGATGGCTAGTGATGCTGAGCATCATGTCATATTTGTGGGCCCTCTGTATGTCCTCCTTGGAGAAGTATTTGTTCATGTCCTTTGCCCATTTTTTAACTGGATTGTTTGTCTTCCTGGAGTGGAGTCATGTGAATTCTTTACATATTTTAGAGATCAAATCCTTGTTTAAGGTATCATTTGCAAATATATTTTCCTGTACTGTTGGTTCCCTTTTCATTTTGCTAATGTTTTCTTTAGCTGAGCAAAAGCTTTTTATTTTGATGAAGACTTATCTATTGTTTACTCTTTCTTTTATGTCCCTTGCTCTAGGGTATATATTGATGAAAATATTGCCATGTGGAATATCTGAGATTTTCCTGCCTACACTCTTCATTAGGACTTTTATGGTGTGGTGACTTATATTTAAGTCTTTTATCCATCTTGAATTTATTTTTGTATATGGTGTAAGTTGGTGTTTGAGTTTCATTTTTTTGCATGTAGCTGTCCAGATAGATTTCCCAACACCACTTCTTCAAGTGACTATTTTCACTCCATTTTATGCTTCTGCCCCCTTAGTCAAGTATTAATTGATCATAGATACTTCGTTTTATTTCTAGGCTCTCTATTCTGTTCCATTGTTCTATGTGTCTGTTCTTATGCCAGTACCAGTCTGTTTAGATTACAGTGGCCTTGTAATACAGTTTGATAGCAGGTATTGTGATACCTCCTGCTTTGTTCTTCTTTCTCAAAATTACTGAGGATATTTGGATTCATTGATGGTTCCATATGCTTTTGAAATATTTGTTCTATATCAGTGAAATATATCATTGGTATTTTGATAGTGATTGCCTTGAATCTGTAAATTCCTTTGGGTGACATGAACATTTTAATGATGTTAAATTTTCCAATCCATGAGCATGGGTTCATGCTTCCATTTGTTTCATTCCTTAATTTCTTTCTTCAGTATTGTGTAGTTTTGTGAGTATAGTTCTTTTACTCCCTTGGGTAAGTTTATTCGTAAGTATTTTATTTTTCTTGTTGTTACAGTAAATGGGATTTTAGTCCTGATTTAAATTTCTGATATTTCATTGCTGGTATATAAAAATGCCTTCAGTATCTGAATGTTGACTTTGCATCCCTCTGCTTTTCCCCATTTATTTATTCAGTTGAGTAGTTTTTTGGCGGAGTGCATAGGGTTTTCTACATACACAATCATGTCATCAGCAAACAGTGATAGCTTTACTTCCTTCTTTCAAATGTGGATGGCTTTTATTTTATTTTTCTTGTCTGATTGCAATGGCCATAACTTCCAATACTATGTTGAACAGAAGCAATGAAAATGGAAACCTTTGTCTTGTGCCTGATCTTCGGGGGAAAGCTTTTAGTTTCTGCCCATTAAGAATGATGTTGACTGTAGGTTTCTCATATATTGTCTTTATTATGTTGAGCTATGCTCCCTTTATGCCAACTTCGCTTAGTGTTTTTATCATAAAAGGGTATTGTACTTTATCCAGTGCTTTTTCAGCACCTGTTGATATGATCATGTGGTTTTTGTCTGTCATATTGTTTATTTGATGTATTACATTTATTGATTTGTGAATATTGTGACATCCTTGCATCCTTGCGATGAATCCCACTTGATCATGGTGTGTGATCTTTTTAATGTATTGCTGGATCCAGTTTGCTGATATTTTGTTAAAGATTTTAGCATCTATATTCATCAGTGATATTGACCAGTACTTTTCTTTCTTTGTTGTGTCTTTATCTGGTTTTGGAATTAATATAACACTGGCCTTTTAAAAACTGTTTGGGAGTCTTCTCTTTTCTTGGATTCTTTTGTAATCCAAGTAGAGCTGATTTACACAAGAAAAGCACTTATATAAGGTTAGATGGAGGAGAAATAGTGAGAGTAAGAAGTAGAAACCTAGCATAGTGTGTGAGAGAAAATAAAGTTTACTCAACAGTAATAAAGTTCAGGAAGATGGTGAAATGGATTTAGCCTAGGGGAAGGTGCTGTGTGAGAGTTGGAATAACAATAATAGGATATGATAAAAATATATAATCTGAATAAAAAGGGTTAAAAACTAAAAAGATGAAGAGTAGTGAGCTATTTGGAATATGAGTGAAGTGAAAGAACAATTAAAATGCAATATGAAGGGAAAATTAAAAAAAAACAACCAATAAAAACAAATAAACAAACAAAAAAGTAAATAAACAGAATGAAGATAGAGAAATAAAAAATGCAAGTTCAGATGAATAGCAAAGTGAAATTTGTCTCAATTGTTGGTGTTTGCCTCCTGATTTCTTTCTGTATCTGTCTGTGGTTTTCTCTCAGCTTCAGGTCTTACTGTCTTACTCTTGGGAAACAAAACAAAACACCCTGCTGTTTGTTAGGCCTACCTAGATGGTTTTGCAGGTCTTCCAAGCTACTGCAGGCAATGGGGAGTTGGGCTCCATTTTCTCTTTCCTATGGTTCAGCAAAGAAGGGGGCTCAGTCTGGGCTACAATGATCACAGGTGCCCAGTTTCCAGCCCACAGCCCTCAGAGCAATGTGCAGCCAGCATGCTCTGCTCTGTACAGTTGTGCCAGGCAGGCGCCTATAAACCACCTCACTTTGCACCCCTTTGATAAATCCATGAGGTGCACAGAGTGGGAGCAAATTGTGCCTACAAACCTCCCTCCTTGTTGGCCAGGCAGCTGCATCTGCAAGGTCCCTGCCCAGTGCAACTCAATTTCCTCTTTGAAAAATGTCTCTTTGGGAGCTGCTGCCACTCTGAGCCACTGCCAGCTTTCCACGTAGTAACTCTCTGGCAAGTCCAGAGTCTATCTAACTCAGTCATGCCAGTTGCAGCCCACCTCTTCTCCCAGCTCTCCCCCACTCTCTGGAACTGTCTTGGCCAGTGAACCCCACTTTAGCTTGTTTGTGCTGCCAGATGTGTATGTGCCTGTGTCACATTTTTTCCCCTGGTGACTTTATGCTTTCAAGTTTCTCCTGGCATGTGTTTGTGATTTGCCCACCCTGGGTTGGGAGGGAGCCCCTAGGCTGCTATCACTGACCTGGCTCTCCTCTGATGGGCTCTCCTCTGATGCTGTCCCCCAGCAGCCATGGTATCTGGCGCCATGCCAGAGGACTTTCCCCATCCACCTATAAAACCTCCGTACTGCTCATTTTTAAGCATCCTTTGCATACATTAGCTTCCAAACTTCATATTAGCTAAGATTCTGTTGGCTATTCACTTTGTCCTTCAGAAGATCAGCTAAGTGTCCCAGCTGGGTGCACAAACAAGTGGGCTCAGCTCCCACCTACTTCACTGCCATTTTCTCTCCCTAGATTACACTTTTTATGTTACCTCTGGAGGAAGTCTGTGGGAGCATTGCCCATGGTGCACTGCAAGGCAAAGACTGGGGCAACAGGTTTTCACAGATAAAAGAGTTTATTTGTCAGGCAGCCAGACAAGAAGACAGGAGATAAAATTCAGATCACTCTTCTCTAAGAAAGGCCCAAGGTAAGTTTAAAGGGATGAGGTTAAGTGGAGATTATACATATTTATAGAGGCTAGCTTGGAGGGGCCTGACTGGACAATTTTGGAACTTAGCCACTTAGGGTAAGATATGGGGGAAGGGCAAGAGTAAGTATAACGGCATCTGGATTTGACATGGTGTGATTGTTTGAAGTCATGGATTCTTTGTGGGTTTTTTGTTTGTTTGTTTGTTTGTTTTGAGTGAGTGACAGTTTCAGGTACCCTCCATTTCAAAAATGAGTTTGCAGACACTGGGTCTTTGCATATTAGTCCTGTGTGCAGCATGAATTTTGGTTCTTTCAAGGTCATGCGGGGAACTCTAAATTGTTAAATGCGTACATTCAGTTTAGGTCAGTTCAGCTAGGTCAGTTTAGCAGATGTTAGCAGGTTATGGTTGACATCACAGAAGAGATGGGGATCAACCACCTGTTGTGTTTGCAAGATACTTTAGAAAACTTGTCACCAAGGGGGTAAAAATCAAAATTAGTGTAATTAGTGTCTGGTTAATATCTGGTTTTACCCAGATAACATAGCAGCCTACTACCACCTAGGCTATATGATATCGCTCTTGCTCCTGGACTGCCAATCTGTACAGTGTGTTTCTGTACTGAATACTTGAAGCAATTATAACAATGGAATATGTGTATCCAAGCATAGAAAAAGTACAGTGAAAATATAGTATAAAAGATTAAAAATGGTGTATCTGTACAGGGTAATCACCATGAATGCACTTTGCAGACTGGAAATTGGTCTGGGTGAGTCAGTAAGTGAGTGGTGAGTGAATGAGATGGCATAAGACATTACTGTAAACTATATAAACATTGAACAGTAAAGCTATACTAAATTCATAAAAAATATTTTATTTCTTCAATAATAAATTAACCTTAGCTTACTGTAACATTTTTACTTTATAAACTTATTTTTATATTTTTTACTATTTTGTAATAACACTTAGCTTAAAACACAAATATATTGTACAGCTGTAAAAAATATTTTCTTTGTGTTCCTATTCTACAAGGAGAAAGAATGATCTAGAGACAAGAAAACACCAAGGCTTCTCACTGTTAGTTGTTTTTTGTTATGAAGCTGTCCATATAAAACCCAGGTATGAAAATGCTACACTATGGCATTTATATATTGTTCTACAAGTAGTCATAGACATTTGTTTGACTTAAGAAGACTTATCTTTTACATGTTAATCTTCCAGATCTATTTAGAATAAGAAGAAAATATTTATTAAAAATGCAGTGATGTTCAAGGAAATGAGAAGACAAGCCACAGCCTGATGAAACATATTTGCAAATAATATATTTGAAAAAAGATTGTTATTTAAAACATAAAAAAAACTCTTAAAACCCAACAACAAGAATCTGAACAATCTAATTAAAAATGGGCCAAAGAACTTGATAGATATCTCACCCAATAAGATATACAGATAGAATTAGTGCATATAAAAAGATATTTAACATCATATATCCTTAAGGAATTGCAAATTAATACAAAAATGGGCTATCACCACAGCCATTAGATTGACTAAAGTTGAAAATATTGACTACATTTTAGCTGACAAAGATGTAGAGCAAAAGAAATTATCATTTATTGCTGGTGGGAGGGCAAACTGATATAGGCATTTTGAATGATGGATTGAAAATTTCTTACCTAGCTGACACCATTCTTATTATACAGTCCAACAGTCTTACTCTTTGGTATTTACCTAAAGGCCCTGAGCACATTTCAAAGCATATAAAGTTTCAGTTATGTAAGATGAATAAGTTTGAGAGAGCTAGTATAAACCATGCTGACTATAATTAGCAATACAAAAGAGTATAACTAATTACACAAGTTACTTGAAATGTGTTGTATTCTCACCACACACACATACACACAGTAATTATGTGAGGTGATGGGTATGTTAATTAGCTTGTTTATAGTGATCACTTCACAGTGTATACATATAACTAAACAAGTTGTACACCTGTAAAATGTACAATTTTTGTCTATTATATACATAAAGTCAAAAAGGGAAAAGAAAACTCATGTTCACACAGAGACCTGTGCACAGATGTTTATAACACCTTTCTTAATAATTACCATAACTTAGAACAAAGAGATGTTCTTCAGTAGGTTGTTCAATAAACTGTGGTACATTCCAATAATAGAATATCATTTAATGCTAAAAGTAAATGAGCCATCAAGCCATAAATAGACATGGAAAAACCCTAAATGCATATTATTAAATAAAAGAAACAAATTTCAAAAAGTTACATATATATGGTGTAATTCCAACACTATAAGATTCTGGAAAAAGTAAAAACTGCAGAAAGTAAAAAGATCAGTGGTTTCTAGGAGTTATGGGTTAGAAAGGGATAAGTACACAGAGCACAGAGAATTTCTAGGGCAATGAAACTATTGTGTATGATCTTATAATGATAGATACATGCCGCTCATTTGTCAAAACCCATGTTATATGCAACACCAAGTGTGAACTCTAATGTAAACTCTAGCCTTACCACTTTTATGGAACAATTTCTAAAACTTAAAAAGAAACTTTTTATTTTTAAATAATTATATATTCACAGTTGCAAACATATTATAGAGAGTTCCTTTTCTCTCTTTACCTAGTTTTCCTCAGAGGTTATATGTTAGATTATTATAGTATAATGTCAGTCAGGAAATTAACATTGGTATAGTAGTGTGTGTGTATTCAGAGTCTGTCCGGAAAAAGTCCAGCCATTGTTAATATAATAAAAATGGTTTACATGACATCAATACAAACTGGCAGCCAAGGAAAGTGGACAGGAATACACATGCATGAACAGTGATGACTTCACTGTATCGGTGGTAGTTGCTGTTGAGTGAGCACGTGTACTGTGTGGCCATCACATTCAAAATGACAGTGCTAGTAGAGCAACAAATCTGCATCATATTTTATGTTAATCTTGAACATTTCTTGGGGGAAACTATTCAGCTGTTTCCAAATTCCATAGCTATGGGCAACTGGTGATTGACAGTTTCATCACAGCAGCATGCCTATTCATGTATCACATCTCATGCAGAGTTTTTTTGCAAAACATCAAATCACCCAGGTGACCAAGCCCGCTACAGCTCAGATTTGGTTCCCTGCAACTTTTGGCTTTTCCCAAAACTAAAATCACCTTTGAAAGGGAAGAAGCTTCAGACTGTCCATGAAATTAAGGCAAATAGGATGAGACAGCTGATGGTGTGATCGGGAGTACTGTGTGAGGTCCAAAGGCACCCATTTTGAAGGGGACTGAGGCTTCATTGTCTTACGTATGATGGTTTATCTTATATCTTCTTCAGTAAATGTCTTTGTATTTCAAATTACATTGCTGGACACCTCCTGGACAGACCTCTATATCGCATGTAGATTTTTGTAACATCACAGTAATCAAGATGCAGAATGAGTCTATCACCACAAGCAATTCCTTTATGAGAACCCCTTAAAATTATAATTTCCCCAACCCACCCCCCATTATCCCTAAACCCTGACAAACACTAATCTATTCTGTAACTCTATAATTCTGTCATTTCAGAATATTATATAAATGGGAACACATAATATGTGATCTTTGGGGATTTTTTTTTATTCATTGAACTGTCATTGACATCCATCCTAGTTCGTGCATGTATCAGTAGTCTGTTCCTTTTTATAGATAAGTAGCAATCCATAGTATGGATATACAACTGTGTTTAACAATTTACCTTTTGAGAAATATTTTAGTTGTTTTCAATTTTTGGCTATTGCAAATAAAGCTGCTATTAACACTCATTTATAAGTTTTTGTGTGGATGCAGTTTTTGTTTTTCTGGAATAAATGCCCAAGAATGCAGCTGCTGGATTCTTTGGTAACTGTATTTTTAATTTTTAATGAAGCTGATAAATATTTTCATACCAGCTGTTTCATCTGGTATTCCCACCAGCTATGTATGACAGATTCATTTCCCCATATCATTGGCAGTATTTGTTTGTACATATATTTTTATTTTAGCCATTCTGATGGATGTATAATATGTCATTTATATTTCCCTAATGATCAGTAATGTTGAAATTTTGAATAATTTTTATTGGCCTATTTCTGCTCTGAATATGTTCTTTAGAGAAACAACATTTTATTTTTCATCATCTAATTGTGTTTCTGAAACAAACTCCACATGCTCATTGTTTGGAAAGGGTGTCTGGAGTGAGGAAAGGTTTATTGATCAAGAGAGCACCAATAGCCCTGGCTGGTGTGGCTCAGTGGGCTGAGTGCTGGCCTGCAAACCAAAAGTTCACAAGTTCAATTCCCGGTGTAGGGCAAATGCTTGGGTTGCAAGCCAGGTCCCCAATAGGGGAAGCTCAAGAGGCAACCACACATTGATGTTTTTCTCCCTCCCTTACCCTCTTTAAAAATAAATACATAAAGTCTTAATTACAAATTTTAAAAAAGAAGGCACCAATAAAAAAGATGGGAGACCTAATAGTACTTCAGATTCTTGTTCACTGGACAAGGCCAAGGGTTATTTAAGGGGTTGGGGGAACAGGTATGCAGAGGTGCTGGTGAGTCAAGTTTTAATTGGAACACATTGGAACTAAGCCATTTATAGTAAAGGGTCACCAACACTAGATCTTTCTGTATAAGGGACTCTTGACTTTTGAAAGGATTCCGGTGTTCAAGTTCAGGATATGACCTGGTCCTTTGGTTCTGTTGGGGAGTTGTGGGGAGAGTGAGGCTTTGATTCTGGGTACATTTGGAAGTCAAAGTTCTCTTCTCTGCACATGCTTTGGCTACATGACTTGCAGTTTTGGTCTGTTGTCTCTGAAAAGAAACTCAGTATCTCATTTAAAAGGATAGGAACATTTTGAGCTGGTTCTGTGGTTAACATTGGATCTTATTTTTTTCCCAGATTTTATTTATTTGTTTTTAAACAGAGGGGAAGGGAAGGAGAAAGAGAGGGAGAGAAGCATCAGTGTGTGCTTGCCTCTCAAGCACCCCCTACTGGGGACCTGGCACACAACCCAGACATGTGCCCTGACAGGGAATTGAACCCACAACCCGTTGCTTTGCCGGCCCGCGATCAATCCACTGAACCACACCAGGATCATTTTTTTTTACTGTAAAATTTTTAGTTCTTTATTTATTCTAGATATGGGTCCTTTGACAAATGTATAGTTTGCAAATACTATCTTAAAGTTTGTAATTTATTTTTTATCCTCTTGAACAGTCTTTTGCAGAGTAAATTTTGTTTTAATTTTGATAAAGTTCAGTTTATTAGTTTTTATCTTATGAATCAAGTTTTTGGTTTTATGTTTAAGAAATCTTCTCCAAGCTCTACATCTTCTATATTGTTGTCTAAAAGTTTTATTGTTTAATATTTCACAGTTAAGCTTTCATTTTGAATACATTTTTATATAAGTTGTAAGGTTTGGTAAATGTTTATTATGTATTTATTTAAATTTCAACTATGGATATCCAATATTTCAGCACCTTTGTGTTCAAAGGTTATCTTTTTTCCATTGTTTTTTCATCTTTACAAATTAAAAAATTGGTTGTATTTGCATGAGGGCTGTTTTGGGTTCTCTCCTCTACTCCACTGATCTGTTTGTCTATCCTTTCACCTATATTCATGACTTGATTAAAATAGCTATGCAATAGGTTCCTTCCACTTTTTTCTCCTTTTCCAAGTGTTTTAGCTACTCTGGTTCTCTTAACCTTTGAAATAAGTTTTATAATATTTTTATACCCACAAAAATTCTTCCTGAAATTTAGATAAGTATAGCATGAAAAATATATATGTAAATTTGGGAAGAATTAACATTTTTAGTGTTTGAATCTTCTAATTTGTAAACATACTATGTCTGTATTTATTTAGGTCTCTCTCTCTCTCTTTTTCAATCCTCACCTGAGGATATGTTTACTGATTTTAGAGAAAAAGGATGTGGGGGAGAGAGAGAGTGAGAGAAACATCTATGTGGAGATAAACACTGATCAGTTGCCTCCTGCACATCTCAGCCAGGGACTGAACCCACAACCTCTGTGCCCTGACACAGAATTGAACCTACAACCTTTTATTGTATGGGACAATACTCCAACCAACTGAGCCACTAAACCAGGGCTAGATTTTTCTTATTATTTTTTCCCTTTGTTTACAAGTTAGGATACAAGTCCTTTACATGTTTTGATAGATTTGCCAAAGTATTTCATTTTATTGAGTAATTATAAATGGTAAATGGTATTTTATATTTAATTTTGGTTTCCACATTTTTCATATTTGCCTATTTAATTTTTATGTTTTCACCTGTTTTAATCATGCTTCTTATGGTTTTATGAAGAATTTTAGATGCTTTAAAGTTTTTATCATATACTTCTAACATTTGTATCAACTTTATGTTGACATCTATTAATTACCTTTTGTCATTTATTGGAAATGCTTCTGGTTCATGATATATTGGGAGATTTTTGACTGAAACATGAACATTTTGGGTACTATATTATAAGACTATGTTAGACCTTGTACTTTAGCAGGTTTCCCCTGGGACTTCCCAGGGCAGAGGGGCACTGTCTTGTTTTTGTCAGATTAAGAGTTCCAGGTTCTCCAGTCGGTTTCTATGACACTGCAGGTGAAAGGCACTTCCTTTTACTGATGAAGTAAAGGAGTCTAGGTTCCCCTCTAGGTGTCACTGATACCAACCTCAGTGTGGAAGGGGAGGGGTACTTAGTTACAGCAGTGACGTGGTGGCCATATTGCTATTTTTTTAAATTTTATCTTCTTCATTTTTTTTACTGGTGGTGAAAGGCCCGGTTTTACACTAGATTTCCCTGTATACACCAGACACCACCCTGTTGGAAAGTGGTATGGGCCATCATTAAGGTCAGGTGGAGGTGCTACTCATATGGTCTCCACTGGAGCATCTTAGGATGAAATTCTTTACTATTTAGAAAATATGAAAGTCTTGGCTGTTCATTCTGCCTTCCTCAAAACCATACTAAAGAGGGAAATGCCTGCACTGGCTGGTGTGGCTCAGTGGATTGAGTGCTGACCTGTGAACCAAAGGGTCATTGCTTCGATTTCCAGTCAGAGCACATACCTGGGTTGTGGGCCAGGTCCCCAGTAGGGGGTACTCAAGGGGTAACCACACGTTAATGTTTCTTTCCCTCTCTCTCCCTTCCCCTCTGTAAAAATAAATAAATAAAACCTTTTTTTTTTAAAAAAAAGAGGGAAATGCCTGTCACAACACCACAAGGATAGGTTTTTCACTTGAATTTTGCTAGAGTGGCAAAGGGTGTCTTATACAATATTTGTCAGGAGCAGAGTAACTATTTTCTCAAAGTTTTCTGTTTTGTCGGTTGCCACTTTTACTAGTCCTTTGGTTAGAGAAAGCAAGCTTTCTTTGGGGCTTTTTTGGTCTGTGCCTCCTGATATTTCTGGATTACCAGTTTTCTCTATACCCAGTCTCCCACATAAGGTATATAAAAAAAGATATTTTACATTATTCCCTTTATAACTGTATTCATGAAAAAAGAAAAAAAGTTGATGACTACTTCATAAAACTTGAATATGAGGAGAAACATTCTTGCCAAAAGTTTATTACCATGTGAAATGGGATTTTTATGATAATAGTGGATGAATACCATTATATATTTGTCAAAACCCATAGACTGTACAATACCAAGAATGAAAACTATTGACTCTGGGTGATAATGGCATGTTAATGTGGGTTCATCACATGTAACAAGTATTCTACTCTGGTGAGTGATATTGATAATAAGGGAGACTACACATAGGTTGGGACACGGGTTGTGAGGGAAATCTCTGTAACTTCCATTCAGTTTACTGGTGAACCTAAAATTGCTCTAAAAATAAAGTCTATTGGAAGTGAAAAAATTTGGAATGTTTATTACACAGCATGACATTTCATTAAAGTTAACTGCAAAAACTTCATCTTGTTTTCTACAAGCCTCTGGAGTTGTCCTGGATTTGAGAGAATTAGTTAGATGCTAAGTTGATTTAATTTGTTTTTAAATGGGATTCCATTTAAGAAAACAGAATCTCCCAACTGCTGTGGTAATGAATCATCGTCTCATGTTTATAGCTATTGGAAGAGTTACCAAGTTAGCCAAACAGAGCCTGACAGAAGCCAACCCATCCCTGCTGTATGACACAGTTGCAGAGGGAGCCGCACGTCAGCACAGCAGACTCGGCAGGGAAAGCAACTGAATCTCCCTTGTGTTGTTTCTCTTTTGCTTGCCTGTGCTTGGGATCATTTTTATTGCTATACATACTGGAGCAGATGGTGAGAATGAGAATTGCTTGAGAATTATAGGGATAACGTAAGTGATGACTACATTACTACTCCAAATCCCCCTTGTACCCCAGACTTGATCAGGAGTTTCCTAGAAAGGGAGTTATTTCATGATAGTACAATTATGCCCACCAAATAGCCCATCCTGACTAGAACTTCCCCGAAT
>CM052543.1:65599355-65618922 GCA_028533065.1 Trachops cirrhosus
AGCTAAATATTCAGTTTTATATAGATTTCCTTGGACCACAAGAGCCCCTACACCACAACAAACTGACCCCCCACTGCCCTATACTAGAGCTTGTGTAAATGGTTATTAGAGAAATTAGTTAGAACTGTCCTTTCCAGAGAAGCTTAAGAGAACCGGACCTCCTTGGTATTTTTATACACAGGTTCAAAAGGATAGGTTGTTCAGGCAATTGCTTAGGGCCTGGGCACATTGGGGTTAGACTCCATTCCTGGGAAAGAGAAAAGTATGGAGGAGACAGTTCCTTTATAACAAACAGGATCTCAATGCTTTTGGTGTTTATAGCTAGCAAAGCAGATTTAGAGGTGAGACACAGATATTAATCACTATGACCACAGACCCTGTATCCTCAGTCACTTGGCAAGATGCCCAGACTCAAATGTACCCATATTCTAATGAACTCATAGCTTTACACGTTAACCACAAAACTTACACCTAAGCTTGAAAAAATAAGTGTCAAAATAAGTAGGTGTCAAAAAATTAGGTGTCAAAATAAGTAGAAGGAAGAGGCTCAGGTAGAGAGATGATGTCAATATAGATAAGGCTTGCAAACTGCAAAGTATCTAACTGCTCAATTGTATTTTATATAACATGTATTGCTAATTATATCCAAATGTTATGTAATGCTTTCTATACAACAATGATAAAGTAAATGTACTCTGGAAAACAAAAAATTTTTTTGCTCCCACATTGCCACATATGCTTACCCCTGAGTATAAAATAAAGCACTCACCCCAGCAAGAGAGAAATGCCCAGCTGGTGAGCTTAAAAGCACCAAGCCCACTGTCATTATTCGCCGACGCCGTTCCTTCCATAGGGATTCCCTGGACCTGCAGGAGCTGGACTCCGGCAAGAGCCATCTGTATAATTCTTTATTGTTATATAAAGTAACTTTTGGGGAATGATTTATAGGAACTGAGTACCATATTTTTCAGGCCATAAGATGCACCTGTTTCCCCCCAAATTTGGGAGGAATAATATTTGTTAATGCTGCTGTTGAGCTATGTTTACCTTTACACTGGTGAAATACTATGTTATTTGTGTTATTAAACATTTTACCCCATTTTTTGCTTCAAATTTTTTTTCTTATTTTCCTCTAAAAACCTAGATGTGTCTTATGGTCCAAAAAATATGGTATATAACTTTTTTTCCTCCTGTGATCCCTGTCATTTTTATTTATTTATTTTTAATTTTTCAATTATAGTTTGCATGCGCCTCTATGTTCATTGCAGTGTTATTTACAATAGCCAAATTATGGAGCATCCCAAGTGCCCATCAATAGATGGGTCCCGTGGCCTCTTTTGAGGAATTTTTTTTCTGGATGAGATGCTCATTTATAATGTGTTTTAAATGACTCTTAGCTCCATATAACACTTGACCAAAATAAAAAAATTACTAAACTAAATATTAAAACTGGAAATATAAAAGGATGTAAGTTTTATTTATATTTTTCTGTAAATCATTAACTTTATTTTTACAGGTATTAAAACAAATCTCTTATTAATTGCTTTTAATTACACCAATACATTGGACAGAAATGTATCAATTGGAAACCACTGTAAAGATGGTATAATAGTTTCCATGTCATGCTACAATTAGAGAAGAGTCATAATTCCTTGTGTATTACATTTTAAATTTTCCTTGGCAAGGCAAAAAACAAACACACTAGTAGTCATAATTATCTTTGAATTGTCTATAAATTTAAACATGTGTGGCATCATGTATTTCTCTCTAATGTTTCTTATACATCATGAGATTGGCATATGATTAAGTGAGGATGAAATAAGAATAAAAGAAAAGTCAGTTAACTGTGATGCTGGGTTGAGCAGGAATTTGCTCCATTCTATCTTGCTATTAAATAATATATAACATGATAAACTATATTATAGATTCAAGTCTTAAAGAAGGTAATGGATCAGCTTCTTAGAGTTTGGTAAAGTTTTAAAATCAGCCTGATGTTTCCATCGATATCTTCTGGATTTAAGACACAACCCAAAACTTAAAATTAAAGAAAGAACTAATTCCTTTCAATGCCTTAAACATTGTCTTAGCCCTTTCTAAGCTGGAGAAAGATATTTTTATGAAAATGATTCACTTATTGATCTCTACAAGTAACATACATACATGCATACAGTAATTAATTTTTATTAATATATATTTTATATATAAACAAATTAATTATATCTCATGGAATTACTTCTCAGTATAAGTAAAATTTTCTAGTATGCTCTGCTTATCTGATAAATATTTTCTCTCTCTAACCATTTATCCATCTATATAAAACATATTTTAAGTCCTTATCTATAAAGTCTTCTAGCTAGATGCACAGGTTTACAAGAATTTACAAGCACTTATTTTTATACTTTGCCTCAGACACAGCTTCATTATTTCAACATGTGTTTTACCCTTGTATATCTCAGGATTTTTCTGCTCCGATTAAGCCAATACAACTGCAAGAAAATAATATAAATACTACGTGGCACATGGAAAAGCATAGCATTTTTAAAAGTAGGAATATGACCCTTTGGGGAAATTCTTTATGACTTCCAGGTATATTCTAATGATATAGGTAATGAATCCCCTGGCCAATTTTATAAATGCTTAACATTAAAACTCTCCTTACTAACATTCATGGATGTGATTTCAGGCCAGGGAGTCACATGCCTTCCTTTTAATCTTTGAGAAACTGCAGCTTCCCTATGCACCTCTAGAACTGTGTATGCACAAAGGACCTATTGAGATTTATAATAATGCATTCACTGGGACATTTCACAAAGTGCGAAGGGCACAACTATATAAATAAAATGAAATTATGTACTATCAAAAAGCTGTTTATATATTCCCAGAGATGCATTGCTTATGTTATTTATGTAGGAGTAAAAATAAAGTGTAGCTTTTTAAAGTATTAGTTAATATTTCAAGTTTAGAACCATAAAACAACCCAGAAACAGCAGATCACTTTTTTTTAAGTCCTTTGTCTTTGTTCAGTTAATCCTACAAATAGTAAATTACTCATAGTGTACACATTTATCATATGCTGACTGTCTGCCCAGAATAACCTAGTTAGAAGAAAGTGGGCAGAAAAGGGAGGTCAAGGGCAAATTCAAAGGAATATTAGAAAAATTATATGTATTTTCTTGCAAGTTTTTAAACAATTAGTTATTAAGTTCATTTTGTCCTAACCCAGATTTGATAGTTTTGTTCACTTCTAAAATGCCTTGAAAGGTTGCTTCTTTTAAAAGTTAAACAATATTTATATTGAGGATATAAGATAGTAGCTGAGTTCAGGTGTTCTTTTAAAGAAGTTTCTACTTTAGTTGCTGGCTTGATCCTTCCAACCAAACAGAAGTTATATGCTTATCCTGTTTTGTAACAATTGTACTTGCATTTCTTCATCTAACTATTAATGATTGCCTATAAGTGTAAAGTCATCTTTATATCCAAAACTGAACTTTTCTGAAAACATTATTCTTGTATCATCTAGATTTTAATAATTATTAATATTTGTGTTTACTTAAGCAATTTACTTAAGGGCTCCATAAATATTATCTTGTCTAATCATTAAACCAATTCTGCAATAATTTGAGCTTTCACATTAAAGTTACAGATGAGGAAATTAAGCTATGAGCAAGGTGATTCAAGTTTATTTTACTTTTTCACTTATTGTTTTCAGTTTTTATTTTTTAATTGTTGTTCTGTTACCATTGTCCTGACTTTTTCCCCATCACTCTTCCCTGTCTCATCAGCCCCCACTCCCTCAGTCAGTCCCCTGCATTGTTCACACCCATGAGTCCTCTATTCTTGTTCCTTTGCTATTCCCTGTGCCTTTTCCCCCGGTATCTTCATCCCCCTCCTTTCTGGTCACTGTCAGTTTGTTCTTTTTTTTAAAATCTCTGGCTCTATTTTGCTCATTTATTTTTTTGTTGATTAGGTTTCACTTACAGGTGAGATCATATGGTATTTGTCTTTCACCGCCTGGCTTATTTCACTTAGCATAATACTCTCCAGTTCCATCCATGCTGTCTGGAAGGGAAGGAGTACCTTCTTTCTTTCTGCTGCATAGTATTCCATTGTGTAAATGTACCACAGTCTTTTGATCCACTCATTTACTGATGGTCACTTAGACTGTTTCCAGCACTTGCCTATTGTAAATAATGCTGCTATGATCATTGGGGTGCACAGTTCCTTTTGAATTGGTGGTTCAGGATTCTTAAGGTATAATCCCAGCAGTGGAATTGCTGGATCAAAAGGTTGTTCCATCTTTAGGCTTTTGAGTAAATTCAATACTGATTTCCACAGTGGCTGCACCAGTCTGCAGTCCCACTAACAGTATACTACAGGTTTCCCTTTACTCCACAACCTCTCCAGCACTTGTTGTTTGTTGATTTATTAATTATGGCCATTCTTACCAGTGTGAAATGATATCTCACTGTGGTTTTAATTTGCATTTTTCTGATAGCTAGTGATGCTGAGCAACCTTTCATATGTCTCTGGGCCCTCTGTATGTCCTGCTTGGGGAAGTGTCTGTCCAGGTCCTCTGTATATTTTTTAATTGGATTGTTTGTCTTCCTGGAGTGGAGTTGTGTGAGTTTTTAATATATTTTGGAGATCAAACCCTTGTCCAAGATATCATTGGCAAATATGCTTTCCCATACGGTTGGTTCCCCAACCATTTTGTTAATTTTTTCTTACCATGCAGAAGCTTTTTAGTTTGATGTAGTCCCATTTGTTTATTCTTTCCTTTATGTCCATTAACCTAGGGGATGTAATGGTGAAAATATTGCTGGGTGGGATATCTGAAATTTTACTGCCTATGTTTTCTTCTAGGACTTTTATGGTGTCATGAGTTATATTTGCCCTTTATCCACCTTCTGTTTATTTTTGTGTATGGTGTAAGTTGGTGGTCAAGTTTCATTTTTTGTGTGTATTTGTCCAGATCTCCCAGCACCATTTATTTTTACTATATTTTATATTCATGCCCCCTTTGTCAAATATTAACAGACCATAATGACATGGGTTTATTTCTGGGCTCTCTGTTATGTTTTATTGGTCTGTGTGTCTGTTTTTATGCCAGTACCAGACAGTTTTTGAAGTCATACAACTACCATTTGGCAGAGCTAGAATTTGAATCACACTGAGTCCTGAGGCTATGAGCTTAATTATTCATAAAAACTGCTTCTTTACAGTTGTATTTCCCTTCAAATGGATTATTGAAGTAAAAGTTAAGATCTTACATAACTATAGACAACCAGACATTCTATTAACATAATCTGTGGTCTTTTACAAAGCTAGGACTAAAATAAAATCATGGAAATTCCTCTGAATACTTTGGCCTTGAGCCAACCCAAGTCTCAGAATGGAAATGATTCAGCCTGTGCCTTATAACCCAGTTCCAGAAATAGCTTTGAAACTTATAAAGAACTAATGGAGTACATTCTTTTGCAGACAATGGGAATACTGAGATTCCAATTAATCATATGGAAATAAAAATTATTCAATATCTTAGCATATTTGAAGATATAAATATACTTCTAAAATATGAATTGTTTCTGCTTAGTCATTCATATTATTCAGTGATTTGTCTATAGCTCTCCATAAAGTGAATATATTCTGATCTATTTTTCATGTAAAAAATATGAAAAGGATTTTTCAGCAGAAAAGCCATACCGTCTCCTATAGTCCAGGGGAATTATAGGAAGGCTGTCTGATAGAGTCATTGGAGAAGTATGCATTATAGAACACACACTCTGCCACTCTTGAGCAACAGAAACTGAGACCAACAAACAAGAAAGTCTTGTCAGGATCCTGACATCATGGGAATTTATTAGGTTTACTTGACTCCATACATATTCATTGGTAACAAACATTAGCAGTTGTGGTTTCCTGACTTTTCTGAAAAGAAAGTGAAGAGGAAGACAAATGTTGTTGTTATGATGTTAGTTGACTTTGAGATTACTTTTGAAATGAAACTTGCTTTTGATAAAGACCAAATCTGATGTCAGTGCACATAAAATGAAGACATGGCAAGTATGTTTAAAGAGAACTATGATTTAGAAGTCAGAACATGTATAGTTATGGTTGTAGAGATTAAGAGAGTTAATTGTCTTACAAACTTGATTGAATGCACAGAAAGAAAGTGCCCATTAAAGTTTAAAGGCCAATTTGAGACACAACTAAAGCTTTTACTAGAAAATCTCTGTGTTCTTTTATGACATGCCAGTGAGGTGGGAGAGTTCCTTGACTTTAAACTGAGCAGAAATTCAAGGAACAGAGAAAATCATAATGAAAAGAAATGTCTGAAATTGTATCCTCTCTGGAAAATATCAATTTTTATAACCATGTAGCTTGAGCATGAAATGTACAAATTTAAGAGTTATGCTAAAGCTACTTATCACTCTAATGAAAATTTGGAATGGGAATGAGAACTCTTTATAAGCACTTTATATTGTTACAGCTTGATACATTCTGAAAATTTTCTTTACCTAACAGCCTTGTCAACAAAAAAGTATATATGTTAATAATAGAATTCTTTCTTTCCTTACTGCAGTATGAGAATACAACAATATATATTCTAATATTTTTTCTGTTTATTGATCCCAAACAGTATTATTACTGTTATTCAATCCTTATTGAAAGCACATTGTGAATGAAAACTGTTCTGTAGAAAGAATAGGCACAGGACTGACATTTAAGTCATTTTGAAATATCCAGAACCATTCAGGTATACTTTCCATTTAGTATAATTTAACATTTATAAATCAGAGCTTAACATTTTATGCTGGCATATTTGTTTTAATTTTTATATTTGTTTTTCTAGCATGTGTCATATTCTGTTTATTGCATAAACCAGGGAACTTAGAGTTTGCAGAACTGGGTTATAACATTCATATCTGGGATTGCAGAACTGGGTGGGTTATAACATTCATATCCGGGATACAACATAACAGCTTCTCTGTGTTTATAACAGATTTAATATACTAAAGAGCAGTTAGCATACAGCAGACACTTAAAATATTTGTAGAAATGGAAAAATCTACGCATAAACTTGATATCGATCATTGAAACACATTAATTTATGAAATTTTAAGTTGATTGAAGAATTCCAAAAGAATTCTTCCTTTTGGAAGAATATTGTGAGATGATTCTTTATTGCATTTCCTTTGCACATCATTTCTCTATATTTCACAGTTCTAGAATAATTTCTCTCTGATGGAAATCTGTCTTCTTTGCTCATGTATTTTTCAAGAAATTATAACCTCATTTTATACCTTTTAGTCTCTCAATTTATTTCTATTTAAACCCCTCTGTTGTTTACTTCCTCTCACTGTGTACATACATTCTAACACAATCTTAACCCTTCTGCTTCTAATAAATTAACTACAGTATGACGTGGATTTGAAGCAGAAGATAATATGCATGCAATTAAAGGTTTCTTCTTCTTATGTCCAGCTACACTAGCCTCAAAGTCTAAGAGGAAATACCAGCAAGAGAAAATGAAATGGAAATGGAGAAAGAAAAATGGATAAGCATGAAACAAATGAAAGCCATGATAAAGATATGCATTTAGAAATGCAGGGGAAGCAGAGGAATCAAGACAGTGAATGCATCAGAGAAATAAAAGATAAGGAACAGTCAATTACATTTTTAAATTGAAATTTCCCTAAGGAATAAGGAAGTTCCCTATGTTCTCTCACATATAGGGCACTACAGGAAACTTGGTTGCTAGATCCAGAAAAGTAGTTAACATTTCCCTTTAGTTATATACTTGGGTACTCAGGTTAACTAGCAGTGAATTAAATGATGACCCTTCCTTAAAACAAAAAAAAAAAAAACACATCCTAATCCCTGGGCACCCTGTTTGTGATCTCATTTGTAAAAAGGATCTTTTCAAATGTAACTAAATTAATGATTTTGAGATGCAATAATTCTGGATTAGCCTGATGGCCTCTAAATCCAGTGAAAACCATCCTTCTAACAGATAATAAAGGAGAAGAGATGGAACAAAAGAGAAGAAGGTCATGTGAATATGGAGACAGAGATTGGTGTTATTGAGCCACAAACCAAGGGATACCTAGGGCTGCAGAAGCTGGAAGAAGCAAGGAAGGATTCTACTGTGTAGCCTTCAGATAGAGCACCTTGATTTTCTACTTCTGGCTCACAAACTGTGAGAGAATACATTTCTCTTTTTTTAATTTTGTGGTTGTTTTTTACAGCCATCCTAGGAAACAAGTCCATTACCTGTACTGTCTCTCTAGTGATGAGTTATAAAAAAAAGCAAGAGTATGTGAAAATTGTTATATGCTAACATTAATACCTTAATTTTTTTTCTTTCTGCCCACATTCTCATCAGGATTCCTTATTTCTGAGATTCCAATGCCCTAACACACTCATATGCCAGAAGTAAACAAAATCCCAGAACAATGGAAGAAAATAGAGATTGAGAGGCTTCTAAAATGAAGTGTGCACAGCATTGCATCATCTCTGAAACCATTTGATATGTACCAATTTAAAATGACAACATATTGAAGACAGCTTGTACTCTGTTAAATCTGAAAGATCATTTATGAATGATGAATAGGTTCTCTATCCCCTAAAGTATGTCACTTCATACATTTCTGCTTATCAAGGAATAAAACATCATTAATGCTATAAAAAATGAGAGAATGAGAAATAATAACTGAAATCATAAAGGTTTTAGAATACACTGCTATATTCTCTTTGGTTCATCAGCTACTTTTAAACCAGTTGAGAGGGTGCAAAATTTGGTAAAAGCCTGAGCAAATATATTTTGACATCCAGATTATATTGTTAAATTGAATAAAATTTAAAAATTATATTTTTAAATGGAATAAAATTGGAGTTCTGTTTTTCCCTTTAATATTATGAGCAGGTTCATCCAGAATCAGCTTGGCTACATCTGGAAGCAATTAAGAATATGCAGGAAGAATTAAAGTTCTAGGAAACTGTTTTTTTTTTTAAAATCTCTAATAGACCGCCAGCAGAGTTAAATTGTGAATTGGTCACAAGAGAAAACTTGTCATGATGACTCATGTAAATTACTGAAACTGCTTTCATTTGGGAAATAGACCTCATTAGTCCTTAATTTTACCTTATGATTTTCCAAAGTAACCAAATATCATTGCTTATACTAAGTGAAGCTCTTGATACCATTTGTTTCAATTAAATATTTTTGAAAATATTTATATTTTTTAAAAAATATGATATTAATGCTTTACTTTGGTCATAACTCAAAACTAACAAAAGATATAAGGAAATAAATGGTCTCATGTATACCTCCTTGTCATGGAATCGTAGTTAAAGACATATTCATAGATAATGGGAACATAGTCAAGGTGTTCCATGTGATGCTTTGCTCCTGTATCTTGGACATAGATATCTGTCTTTTAGTTCTTTAAGTAAAAGAAGAATATTCATTTTCTAGCGATATCCATGACAGCCAATTTGCTCATAAGCTTCCAGAAGATATTATTTTTTTAAATAGTAGGTAACATATCCTTAGAATTTCTACAAAAGGCTTAGATGTGTATTTAGAATTTCTTCATGTAACATATATAAAAATTAGAGAGCTAGGAGGTTGAATTAACATCTCCAAACCCAAGTTACAAAATAAAACCTACTTTACTGAAATTAGCATTAAGCTAAGCTATAACTTCATCATGAATTAGAGTATAACAGCATTTTCAATGTCCATAAGAGCATATGTATTTGTAAAAAGAAATTTTTCACTCACAAATATATATGAAAGCAAAATATTTGAAAGAAGGGCAAAAGGTAAATAAGAAAATTACAGAGTTATGGAAAGTTTTCTTGATAATTCAACAAAAGCTTTATTTTCCCCACACTATTTTCCTGGTACACATTAGATTTAGGGACTTTACCAATGAATAAGACACTGTTTCTTACCTTAAAATATAAAACATCATGGTATATACTGGTCAACACACTATTTAGTTAACAGTCAGAGATAAAGGATGCTATGGGAGTAGAATAAAAGATTAATTATTTCACCCTGGGGAGAATAGGGAAGATAGTCTAGAGTTGGAAGCTTCATTGAATCTAGATGAATAGAAGTTAGATAATTAAAGAAAAGTAGGAGGGCATTCTTGAAGAAGGAAGCAATATGTAAAATAAATCCATTTAAATATGAAACAGTATCAAGTTCACAGAAAGCCACATGTATATTTTTTCTTCCTTTTTAATCCACTGGACTTATATTAGGGAAGATGTATGGGAGATGAGTATACAGAGATGATGGCAAGTAATCATGGTTCTTGTACACTATTCTAGGAAGTGTATTCTTCAGAGTACAGGTAACAGATAGCACTAAGTATTTAGACAATAGTAGCAAAATTATTATTTTTAAATTGTAGACAGTTTATTCTAAAAGCCATAATCAAGATGAAATCAAAAGCAAAGACACAGTATCAGACACACCTTAAAAATGAGAGCAGAAGGAATGGAATAGAAGCAAGGGGGGAAATAAGAAATGTCAAAGATTAAGTTGTAAATAATTTACTAGACATGATAGTAAGAAAGGGGAAAATTCTTGATTATTATATTTTTTAATTTTTTTACCTTGCATGACTGAATAGTGCCATCAACTGAACTGTAATACTCACGAGGAGCATGCATAGTATAGGAGATATTGAGTTCATTATTAGGCATATTGAATTTGAAGTGATTGTGAGACAAGTTAAGATGTTTAGCAGAATTGAAACACATATCACAATAAGGGAGACATGCTTCTGAAATTTAAGAATTCAGTTAGGAATGGAGATTCAGATTTGATGGTCATCATTTTTCTAGCTGGTAGTGAAAATAATTAGAGAAATGAGATTACCCAAAATGTAAAATGAGATTAAGATCGACTAAAGTCAGAATTTTAGTGAACACAAAGACTAGTGGAAAGGCAAAGAAGGAGACAGAGGAAAAGTGAGAGTAGGAAATGTAACCGATCACAGGTCCAGCTGCCTGCTGCTATAGAAGCCAATATTTGAGAGGCAGGTGTTGGTGTAAAAAGGAAAATGATTTATTTTCAGGTGCTGCCAACCTGTAAGATAGGGGACTCTCATCTCAAAGCCCATCTCCCTGGGAAGATGGGGTCTCTTGTCTCAAAGCCCATCTCTACATCTCAGTGGAGGCAGAGGTTTTTATAAGGAAAGAGAAGGGAGTAGAACAAAGAGATCTTTGGAGGCAGAGGAAGAGGGTCAAAAAGTTCTGCACATGCACAGTCCATTCTGATAAGTGATGGTCCAGTGTGCATCATCCTGGATTCATGTCATCTTGACTTCACCTCATCCTGAATTTACATCATCTTGGCTCTATGGTTGAAGGTCAGCAAATCTGGAGCTAGGGTGCCTAAAGGTTGGAGTCTGTACCTTTTGAAGTTAGTTCCTAGGATTCTTATACAAACATGCTGTTCATCTACAAGCTACATATTAGTCAGAGTCAGCACTCATAGAAACACTGTCAAAAGAATGTCAGGGTAGGTACAGTTTCCCACTGTTACAATTTTCCAGTTACACAGTTAGAGAATGGAGGTGCTTAAAGAGAGAGTAGAATTTTTAGAAAGTGGTGTATGGTAATCAACAACATGTCACTGGAAAGAATCCATTGGAACTGGCAAAAGAATAGTCATTATTGACTTCTCAAGAACATTTTCATTGGAGTAGGAGAAATATAAAACATATTGTTGGAAAATAAATAAGAACTTCCATTTATAAATGGTGAGTTGACACACCATGCATTTCTGGCCCTCCTGGAAACCCAAATAAATGACAGTGAGTACTTTTTAAATATGTAAAACCAAAAAGACTAAGGAAAAATATTACACTACAGTATTAAATTTTATAATATAGAAAACATATACATGAATAGCCACAGACTCTGTAAGGGAAAAGGGCAGGACATGACAGACAATTAGATGCCAATAAACCACATGATCATTTGTGTGGCAGAGCCAAGGAAAGTTTCAAGAATTGGAGGTACAGGTAATCTCTGATTGTGAAGTAATTCTGGCTTCAAAGAGGGCTAAAAGCAAAAGATTTGATAAAAGTTAGTTTTTAGTAGTAGATAGCTTCACAGATGTTCTCCCTCAGTCCATGATAATAGGTAACTGCCCTTCCTTGAGCTCTGCAGAAAAAAAAAAGAGGTTTATTATCTGGAGATATTTAATCACAGAAATTCTGGATTGGAGACACATTGAACAACTGAAGTAAAAGATGAGGCATTCTCCTCGAAACCTGGAATCAAGTGATTAATGGTATGCTGATGTTCTTGCCTCAGTGCTGCCTGCTTCCCAGGACTCTGGCTTGTGTGCTTTTACTGTGGGGGCACATGATTGAAGGAATGCTTTCTGGGGAAAATAATAGTGCCCTGAATAATATTAGAAAACCATGAGTTGTATTTAAAAGAACTTGTACCTCAAATGATTCAAAAGCAATTAGAGACAGAGATGAAAGAGAGAGAGAGAGATGATAGAGGCAGAGATGGAGATGGAGATATATTCCCATCAGAATTTTAAAGCCTACTTCTTTATTTACTTGGAAAGAAAAGGATCATCAGATATTTTTTTAAATGCCTTTAAAACAAAAGATACATATGAAAATCCCAAATAGGAAGAAAGAACTAAAGAACAACAGAGAATAAAAAATATTTACATGAAATTAAAATTCTTTTCAAAGGTAAAAGAGACTCTTGTACATTTATGAATTAAGAGTGTTCAGAAAATAAGAAAAAAATCTTAGAAATAAAATTGTGTGACAAAAATAACAATTGAAATATTATAAAACAATGTTGAGAAAACACTCTTAGAAAGAAGAAAAAATAGAAGAAAAATGTTTTTAAATGGCTCAGCCTCAAAGGCTAATCAATAAGAGGTCCAAATGGAGAGAGATAATGATGGGCAGGATGTTATGAAAACATGATAAACATGATTTAGGAAAGTTGTAAAGAATAGAAGGATATAATTTTCCAGGTTGAAAGGTTCATTATCTACCTACATTATAGCTCAGTTTTATTAAACACTCATATATCAATGCTTATCCTGATAAAATTTCAAAATGCTGGGGAAAAGTCCTAAGAATATCCAGAGAGAGAGAGAGAATAAAAAAATGGGTTATTTACAAAGGATATAAAGGATCACAAATAAATAAAAATATCAAATTCTAAGTAGTAGCAATCTAAACTAGCTAACAAAGGTCAGAATAATGTATTCAATTGTGAAGCAAAGTATTGTCCAACCTGGAAATCTATGAATCTCAGCCATTATAAGTTAATATAAGGATAAAGATCTTTTTCAAAGATGTGAGGGCTGAAATTAGTTTAATCCTCACATAATCTCTTTGGGACATTATAAAATAACTATACGAAAAATAATTAAGTTTCCAGGAATCAGGGAATTGAACACAGAAGAGACATAAAGGGAAGACTAATGAAAATTCTGTTCTCACTGGAATGGTAGAAGTGAGAATTTTAGGAAGGACATTTCATATACACACACAAGGAACTTATAAAATATTTTGTGTGTTTGACTCCAAGGATAGCAGTGTGTGAGTGTGTGTGTAGGAGAAGCAGTAGTAACACTGCAAGGAAGTAAAAAAAAAAAAAAAGCTATATTTTCACCATCCATGCTAAGAAACCAACAGATAATGTAAAAAATTGAAAAATAGTAGTAAAACTCAGTATTTAAAATATGGAGTTTATATGGTTTATAAGCTTATGCACATTTTATGGGGAATTATATTGGGATATTTAGAAGATATACCTAAAATTTAACATCCCTAGGATTTCACTGTCACTTGAAAAAATGTATAATATATATCTCAAAGGATAGCAGAAATTTTCAAAACTTTAAGCCAAAATGATAAACATTGACTCAATTGTGATTTTCACAAAACCAGACTATCAATAGATACCAAAAACTTGACTTTAAATGATATAAATAGTATTTTCTATAGTTCAGATAACTAAACTGATTTTATTTCATCTAGAATATTTCTGCCTCTTTTCCCTTCATTGTTCGTCCCCTCTCAGAGGCAGAGTCCACTAAATGTGCACCAATATCTGTTCTTAATTTTTTCTATAACAATAGAAACTCTGGTTTTTACCTAGGCATGTGACTTTCCAGATGCAGAACAAATTTCCATCATCTTTTTGCCACTATATTTTGACTGCAAACAGGAAAACTTTGCAATGGTACATTTAAGTGTCAACTTGACTGGGTCATAGGTTATCCAGCATTAGGTTAAAAATTATTCTAACTGAGTCTGTGAGGGTGTTTCTTGGTGAGATTAACATTTGAATTGGTAGACTAAGTAAGCAGATTGCCTTTCCCACTGTGTGGGCCTCACTGAATTCACTGAGGACTGAGTAAGAGATAATTTGCTTTCTGCCTGATTGTCTTCCAGCTGGGACATCTGTCTCCATTGGTCTTCTCCTGCTTTCAGGAGTGCTTTCAGACTACAGCTCTAAAATATACTATCAGCTCTTCTGGTCTCTTGAGACTTTTCAGTCTGCATAAATAGCATGAGCCAATTATAATAAATCAGTCTCTCTTGGTCTCTCTGTCTCTCTTTGTCTCTGTGTGAGAGGGTTGTGGGGGTGTGTCCTATTGATGCAGTTTCTCTGGAGTATGGTGACTAATACTGTGACTAACATAGGCCTTCCAGAACTTAGAACTATTGGGATACATTTTAAAAACAAATGTTTTGACCTTCTGTGTACTTAATATGGGTATAATAGATAAAGCTCAAGCTGTCATCCTTGTCTATTTTGGAAAAGTCAAATGCCAAGACAAGTTAGAAGGAATTTGGTACATGGTACCATTGGATGACATATCAGCCGGACTACCTTCCCTGTACTTCTATTATGTGGAAGAAAAATAAACTATATTATTAAAGCCAATGTCATTTATTTTTATTTTCTTCCACTCAAATAAACTTCATTCTAACTAATACATGTTCCCAAAAGTGATCTCATAAAAGCTAGTATTTGTAATACTTGGTTCAGTTGAATATGATTAAATGTAGTGAGATTCTTTAATGCTGTACCTTCCTTAATATGTTAACTAGAAATATATAAATATATAAAATATATATGACTCATCTTCATTCATATATATGAATGAAATATATATATATATAATGACTGATTGAGAAAACAGGATATTCCTTTATGCCAATTAACTAATTTTATACTTAAACAATATGTAAGCACAAAGATGGAGCATAAATCAATGTTAATTTAAAACTAGTTTTTCCTCCAAAAAACGTATTGTCTGTGTTTATATATACACGCACACATACACACATATTTGTATAAAGTGGCCCATAACCACAGAAAGAAATAAAGAGGGAAAAGGTCACATTTTTATTTTTATATATAAGACATTCTTTTCAGAAATCAGCAGTATTGTATATGGGCCAGTTATATAATGGTTGAGTCTGGCTCCACTTGTGCAAATTATGCAACAAAAAGCATCACATGAAAGAATTCAAATCTCAAAAATACCAATTAGCTCTGAGCTACTACTGTCTTAACCTTTGAAAGCCTATTTTCAAATGTGTGAAATGGGAATAATAACAGTAACTACCCAAGTTTGGTTAGTTGCCTGGATTACAAGAGATCATCATGTAAATCATTAGCATAATGATTGGAATATGACAAGTAGCTAGTCATCGTTATCATTAACATTAGTAGTAGACTATGCAGCAGACATTTATGCAGACACTTAGCTCTCAGGACTAAAAGGATTGGTCACGAAGGCTAATACTTTTAGAAATACATGTAGTTAAAGGCCATAAACTTTAAAATTTGACTTGCTCGGCCTCACAACATCCCAGAAACCTATGTGATATGTACCTATAAATTCTATCATGCTCTCAAGGAGTACTTTTAAGAAGAAAAAGCCTCTTAAGGGCCAACATACAGCAAGGAAGGGGCAATAAAAGTGAAATGTCAAGACTAGATGTTGGAGAGCTGTCCTACCAAAGATGTGGTGGGGGAGCATGGGGCAGTGACCCAGTCACATGAAAACCAGGCAGCAGAAGAGCTCCATCAGGGTGTTAATAGGAGTTTCTGAAACAGGCTGAGGAGCTCATGTGGAGTCAGCTTGTATTGTGATACTCTTACATAGCACTGGCCGCTACAAGATTTGAATAAAGTTTTTGGGAAAGGCCTGAACAGCCATACTGTGAAACAGTGAGTAAAAAGTCACCATTCAACTGTGCGTGAACAGCAAAGGCACCACCAAACACTTTCCACTGCTTTGGATAGCCTCTCAACAATTGGAAACCCTCACTTCTTTTCTACCTTGCCATATAAACTGAAGCGTATCATCACTTACCATTGAAAATGCATACTAAACCCATTAGGGGACTATCTTAACATGAACAAAGGACTAGTCTTAACATTAGAATCATAAGAGTGACTCTTAGGCATTTGCTAATTGTTTTCCCTTCTGTAGATATTAGCAATGCCTTTTATCTACATTTGCATGTACATATGCTTGCATTGCACTGATCTGTGCCATCTGCACTTATAAACAATTACTTCATGACAGACCTCCTAAATAATTGAACAGTCTCACTCCTGGGAGTGCAACCATACCTTTTCTCATCCCCTCTCACTTGCCACTGAGAAACACAGGAGAAAATAAAACAGATCAACTTAAAGATGTGTTTCAGAAATCTAATTGTCAGTCCATTTCTGCTGCTGTAAATTGAGATTTGTCTGGGCACAATGCCACGTTTTTATTCAATCTTCTGTTCCTGTATTCTGTTCTGATTCTCCATTTCTATCATTCAATGATGTGATTTTGTTTTAACTCTGGAACAACCTTGCATATGTTTATTGTTTTAAAGAATAAGTGTTTCTCTCTAGGGAAGGGCTATAAGAAGCAATAAATTTAAATAGTACTTTGTTCAATACTAACTGGGGAACTAGAATGCTGACCATGCTGAATTAAGACAGATAAAAAATATCCTTTAGTTTTTCTCTTGATAGAACTATAAATAAGTCATACCCGATTGTTTTAAACAAATATTTAGTAAGAATTAAATAAATTGCCAGGCTCTAGGGATTCTGCTCTGATCAAGATACTATCTATAGACCCAAGTGGTGGGAGAGGAAGATGGCAGCGTGGGAGGAGGGAGCACATTACACTTCCCCCTACACACAGGAGAAAGACCTAGCTGATCTATGGAGGAACAGAGCAAACAGCCAACATTATCACAACATATATGAAAATAAGAGATCAAAAATTGTAGTGGACATTGAAAGACCAGACAGTAAGGAGACTACTTCAGGCTAATAAGGGCCCAGGGATCAGCTCGGGGACCAGGGAGGTTGCAGCCCCTACCCCGGAGCTCTGGGGTCTGCCTCAGGGCTCTAGGAGGAGAGCTGGTTCAACCACTCCTTCCCCAGCCAAACAAGGACTGAACTGCACCATCCTCCGATTCCCAGGCCATGAGCTCAGGCGGAAATGGGCACCCCTCAGGATCCACAGAGTTCACACCCATGATCCCTGAAAAGGCCTGGGTGCCCCACAGAACACCAGAGCCCGCCCATGGCGGTGAGCTCCAGAGAGAATGTTTAGAAGCGCCCAGACCCCACACCCAGGACCCTTTGGAGAGGCACCAGACTGGCTTTGGGGAGACCGTTGCCCAGCTGGTGAGACCAAGGAGAGACCTGGCCAGTGGCCTGGCTGTGCGCCCGCACCCCAACCCAGAGAGAGTGTGGTTTTGTGGAAGACCCAGAGCCCACAGCCGTGAGCAAGGAAAAGACATGGGCATTCTGTGGGATCCTGTGTCCAGGCCGTGAATTCGGGGGAAGTGTGTGACCCTTGGGATCAACAGAGTTCACACCCGTGCACCTGGAAAAGGCGCAGGTGCTCCATATTGAGCTCCGGAGAGAATGCCTAGGAGTGCCCAGATCCCATACCCAGGGCCTTTCAGAGAGGCACCAGACCTGGTCTGGGTAGAGTACATGGCTAGCCTTGGGGACAGTGCACCAGGGGCTGACTGAGTTCTGAACAGGAAGGGGAAAAAAGCAACAGCATTCCTCACTCAGCCTGCTGAAGCCAGCAAGACCAGAAAAACTGGTTTGGCTAGTCTGAAACCAACAAAAGGTGTTTTGTTCTTGTTTTTGTTGTTTTTTTTTTTTTTTTTGCTTGATTTTTTAAAGTAAATTTTCATTTTTTAATTCTTATTATTTTTATATCTATCAATTCCTTATACATCTATTTCTTTCATTCTAGTATTGATCCTGCTCCCTTTCCTTCCAAATTTATTTCTTCTTCCTTCTTCTGCTTTTTTCCTTCTTCTTTTTTTTGAAACTGCAAGTAATTGCATATTTGTATTATCATTATTTCATTATTCTTACACTTTTTCTTTTAATAGTATTTTGGTATTCCTCTTCTTTCTGTATAGTCTTCTTTGCTTGGCAGGTTATATTGTATCATTTGATAGGTTTCCCCTCTTATCTCATTCATACTGTATTGCTAATTTAATGTCCTTCATTTGTGTTGCATTAATACACTACTCAAGGTTCTATACTCCCTATTCTTGTTATCTAGATCTCATAGATTCTGTCATATGATTGTTGCTCTAATATTACTCTAAATAACAGCTATTCCATACAATTGTAAATACTACAAAACACCCCTCCCAGATCTGAGACCACTTCACAGTTTCCTGAACTCTATTACTGGAGTGGTTAAGTCTATTTTCTCACACATTACACTTATTTACTATTCTTTACTCTCACCCTACCTTGGAATCTGACCTCCCACAACATCACTGCTTTCTAGACCCAACTCACAATCTTTTCCTTCCTAACAAGAGTCTTATCTTCTTTCCATCCTTTCTAAAAAGTGGCTAGTGGGGTGGAAGATCATGGTTAACATGATACATAGCCAAAGGATGTACTATCTCTTCTCTACTGACTGCTACTATAAATATCATAGAATACTCTCTTGCTGTCTTAAACCATTTTGCCTTATTCTTCCAACTGATCACAAAAAAGAGTAGGTGGAAGCTGAGAACACCTGGATACACAAAAGAGACTGCACCACAGAATCTCACAGGTATTCTGCCACAAAAGTTCACACCACAAACCCAGGGAGCCAGAACAGATCAATTTAAGAAGCTGAGGCTAGCAAGAAGAGTCTCATGTACAATGAGAAGACAAAGAAACAATCCCCAAAGGAAGGGAAAGGAGGAAGCCTCAGAAAGAATGCTAAATGATTTATTTCTGGGCTCTCTGTTCTGTTCCATTGGTCGATGTTCCTGTTTTTACGCCAGTACCAAGCTGTTTTGATTACAGTGGCCTTGTAATATAGTTTAGTATCAGGTATTGTGATCCCTCCTACTTTACCCTTCTTTCTCAAAATTGCAGCAGCTATTCGCGGTCGTTTATGGTTCCATATAAATTTTTGAAGTGTTTGTTCTATGTCTGTGAAATATGCCATTGGTACCTTAATAGGTATGGCATTGAATGTGTAGATTGCTTT
>CM052543.1:65619422-65643198 GCA_028533065.1 Trachops cirrhosus
CTGACAGTGACCAGAGGGGAGAGGGGAGGGAATTTCAGGGGAGAAGGGAAGGGTTTATAAGAACAAATATAAAGGACACATGGAGAAAATCTAGGGGGGTTTGAAATGGGATGGTAGAAAGGAGGGATGGGTGGGTGGGCTGGAATGGGAGTAAAGGATAGAAACTATACTTGAATAATGTTTAAAATAATAATATAAATAAAAAATAAAAAAGATACTATCTATAATTTTATGCCTTGGTCTGGGAGCTCCCAATTAATAGTATATTTAACAGGAACTTTTTGGTTACCTACTAAATGAAATTACAGTTCTGAGATGCAGAGAGAAGTAAGAGTGCACTTATGTTCAAGGAGCCAATATTGCTGGCAAACACTTCAAATTGCAACCGATAACTGCTACAATAATTCTGTGCACAAAGGGACCTACCGGAAACAAATGGGAGGAAACTTTAATCCAGATAAGAGGTCAAAGACATTTTTTTGAAGTTTCCAATGCCTGGGATGTATTCTAAAGCTGAATAAGAAATATAAAATGTAAGAGCAGGTGGAGTAGTGCACGTGAGGGTTTGAGCTGACACAGACCATGGCTCTTGGCCACAACACACGTCCCTCAGCCTGGCTGGTGCATGAGGGTGAAGGTGAGCCTGGAGAGGGAACGCTGAGGTAAAAGTAGGTCAGTTGTTGCTTCTCACATGGCCCTGCTTGGGCGGCACCCATTGCCATGGTAGAACCGAGAATCCTACTTGGTTTGGAACACTAAGGAGGCCTCAGCTTCTCAGAAATGTCCCCGCCTCATCCCCTGCATCTATTATTATTATTATTGCAATAATACATTCAATTACAAATAGTTCATTTTCAGTCTTGAACCCATTCTGCCTTTTTCAATTCATTTTTGTGTATCTCTTTTGTTCTATTAAGTTCTACTCTCTCAGTTTATCTTTCAAAGCTAATGTAACATCCTCCTTTCTAAGTCTTTGGGAAAACCCTCGTTGAAAACCCTGATATGACAACATGGCAACAGTAGTTAGTGGACTGCAATCTGTAATGCATTCACCTGTTCAAAGTTCCCAGGGCGATGACAGTTTTGACCCCAGGGCAAAGGTGACTGACTCCTCCTAGAGTAAGGATAGAGGATTTCTAATTTTTTTAGTATATTTAGTTTTGAAGTGTCTTAAAATTACTTATAAATATGGCCATAAAACTTTTTGTGATCCCCACCCCAAAAAATAGTGTTCATCCAGAAAATTTACAAAACTTGGGAAACTATTTTTCCCTAAAAAATCACCATGTTAACAGTTGACTCTCATTATAACCCTAAGTGTAGGCTGAAGTAATTCCCATAAATGATGTGCACTTTAGTAAATATAAGAGTAAGAGATAATCTGGAAGCTAGTCACGGTCCCGTTAGGCTGTGTAATCATTTGCAAGCCAGTTCTTCCTGGTTATACAGATATCATCAGGCAATATGCAAGGTGCTTATCAGTAATATCCAATCTTTTTTAGGGCAAGAAAAACCTGATAGCTTCTCAAGCTTAAATAAAAAAAGGATTTAATATCATTTCTAGGTAAATTAAGTATTTTACTGAAAAGAAAGTAGTTTATTTTTAATTTTATTGCTATGACATTAACTATTGAATTTATTGTACTTACCTTCAAGGCGCACAATATAGGGTGGAGAAGACGACTTGCATCTTCTATATGGTTTGTTATATATTTTTAAATACTATGTTTTGCTCTTTTATATTGACTTGATTTTCCTAAGTTATTATATTCATTTATGTGAATAAATTATATTCATTCAGTTATGTGAAAATCATCCCAGAGATTTAGGAGTGACTTCCTAAGAAAAGCATTACATTTGTTTGATGTCTATAAATGAACCAAGTAATAAAGGAACTCATCTGTCAGGGAAGGATTCTCCGTGTACTTCTGCCTATTGTTGTGTACCTCACAGGAAAGATTCCTCCTCCACAGAACCAGAAAAATAGTTCTATTTAGTAATGCTTGTCTGTGAAGAAGAAAATGTTACCTTGCATTTACATTGTAACTGAGTAAAAACTTTCTAGGGGGAATGTAATTTATTGTGATTTGCCTGGGACACGTGCAGTGCTGAATGTATTTCACCACAAAGGGAACAAGGAAAGGTTATGTTGATATCAGGCTACATTGGACCTCCTTGCTACTAGCATTAAATACAATTTTACCTGTGTTATAAGTCTGTTTCACTCCCTCCCCTCATTTTTTTTCTCTCCACATGTCATTTAAGAAAAGCTTGGGTTTTGCTCCTAATTTGCATTTTATGCTTCTGAAAGTTTATACCTGGAGCATTCAGATAGTAAACCCTTGTTAAAGATAAAGATGTATTTCCTAAAGTTTTCTAAATTTTAGTAAGCTGCCATGTCATGCCTTGTTTAGTGTCAACAGCTGCTTAGAGAACATGAAACTTTGTATTAGTAGGACCTGAATGATCACCATGTCCATGACCACATCTCCTGTTTGACACTTGATGAGAGTCCTGAGGTCCTAAGAACTTGATTTGCCCACGGTCCCACAGCTAGTCATTAAATTAAATGATCATTATTAACTAGAGTTTAGAAACAAGGATTTCTCCCTCCAATTAATTTATTGTACTGCTTAGGTTCTGTTCCTCTCTCTAAGCAAGTTTGGCAGAACAGGAGCATGGTAAGGGTTACACGCTTAATTAGTTGCAATTTTTCATCTGTAATTTAATGCTTATGTGGGCATTAAGTTTATTAAGAGTCCATCTGTTCTTTAGATTGTGAGTAACTAAAAGAGGTTTTCCCCTTAGAGGAGGATGTCCCCCCACACGTTTCTAGGCAACAAGTATTTCAGTCCACAAATAGAGTATCAAATGTATATTTCTCACCATGAGGATGGGTGCTGGGCTCCAGACACCTTTGCACAAGGACATGTGAGCTACCTGAGGGCAGAGACTCTCTCTTACTCAGTTTCGTGTCAGACCTAGGATCTGGGAGTAGGTGAATTATGTTAAACAGAACAGAACCCATAGTTTAATAAGTCAGGACTAAGGAGTGCTATGGATATGCAGGAGAATGGACTATTTGCTACAGAAAATACTTTGCAGACCAATTCTTCATCCTAGAGCTGAGTAGACTAATGCCTGCCAAAAATCAAAACTTGATCCAAAATCACAGAAGGGCTATAACTTAGAATAAAGGTCTATTGTGGTTGTCACATAACCAAAGCACTTGCTTAAACGTTGACCTCACTTTGGTCTTTTTTAGAATCACCATTTACTGACATGTGCTGTTGGATTATCTCTTTTTCTTAGATGCATGTTTTTCCTAAAACCTTTTCTTAGAAAAGCATATACCTCACTTGCAATTGTTGCATTTCCAGGTGGCTGCTGTTGTGGTTTTATTTGAACTTTAGTTTCAGTGAATCATTAAAGCAGTTATTTGATCGGCCTTACTTGCCTTGCTGAGGTTGACACAAAGAGAAGTTATGTTTCTTTTACTCTAGATCTTTGTGAACTTTGCCCAGTCTTCCAATCTCCTTTATTCTGCGTAAAATCAATACAAGTCCCACCTATAATAAAAATAACACTTTGACCCATGTTCTGCAATAAACCAATATCTTTCCTCCATCAACACACAGATCTTGGGGCCATTCCATTATTTCATAAAAAAGGAAGTCTCATACATGAAGGAGAAAACCTGTTCTGCACTTTCTTTAACAACAGACACAGCCAACAATTCCAAGCAGGGTAATCACACTTTACCTCACAGAAAGTCCTTCAATTCTTAGTTATCATAAATAATATCAAGTATTTTAACAAGAATGCCTAATTATACCCTTCATGAATGAATTCAGAATGATGAAGGCAATTATAGCTATCAATACAGAACTCTGGAAAAACAAGGTTCTCTTTTTTTTCCTTCCAAAAAACAGTACTTAACAATTTTCTTCAACTACAAAAACTCTGTGTCTGGTTTCTTTTTTTTTTAATTTAATTTTTTTTAATATCTGTGTCCACTTTGTAAGTGAGCTTCGGTGTATCTGGCATCTCCTTTCTCCAAACAAATTATTTTCTAAGTCCTCAATTCATTCTCAATGTTTAAAATGCAAAATCATCCCCTATGCCAGGTTTATGAGGCTATGTTGCTGTAGCCAACAGAAGAATTTCAGCAGTTTAGCACAACAGAAGTGTTTTTGTTGCTCAAGCTGTGGTCACCATGGTTGCAAAAGACTAAGAGATCTGTCCTCCATGAAGTGGCTCAACAATCTGTGAGGCTTTGATCTGCTACCTTCATTACAACACATCCTCTTATCCTTTCTATGGCAGAGGAGGAGACAGTTGAGGGGTTGAGTAACAACACTGAAATGCTTCAGGCCACAATGACCTGTGCACTTCTACTCCCAACACATGGGTCCAGTTTGTTGTATGTCCATGACTAGGAAGCATAACTCTACATAGAGGTGAGGAAACTGAATACAGATTAGCATGATAAATCTTGATCACATAATAAAGTAGTGATTGAGAATAGCTAACTGGAAGCCACAGATACAGGGATAGTAACATTTTTCTTATCTTTACATCATGTTCTAAAACACATATAACCAATAACATCTACCAACAATTTCTAACATGTTTTCAGGTGATATGTAATCCTTCTCTCTTAAGTGGAATGTTGTCATTATGAATGTCTAGGAAGAAAGTGGTGGAGATTGGGTAATATAATCATCAGTTAATAAGCATACAAATGCAAATGCTGATTTCAATGGCAACTAATTTACTTCTTTTGCATCATACTTTTAAATATAACTGATATGTTATTTATTTTATATTCTAAGTCTTAGGAGTTTTAATCAAGTTGGCTGATCTCTTCCATGTTTGTTGACATCACATGTTCATTAAGTCTGAAAAATACATTTAATACTTTAGAATTCAATGTTAGGTCACTTACTTAATATTATTTTCAAGCCAAGAAGCAAAGCTGATAAATTTTGCCACCACAGAGAATCATTTTCTGCAAAAATTGTTGAAAGTTAAAAATATGTTTTTAATATAACCCTTTTCTGAGACTTATCTATTGTATAATGTGGGTGCACTGTGCTTATGATGATTGCATTAGCATCATCTTTGGTAAATGGGAACATAAGTCAAAAATGTTTCTGACTCCTCTCTAGAGTGCCTATTTATATCTGTTTAGATGATATATTGAAAATAATAATACTGAAGTTTTAAAGAATGCAGAAACTTTCAGACAATTTTACAAAAATAGGTCTGTGGCTCTTATTTTTATAGGATTTTAAATATAAACACATATCAAACAAAGAGGCCTATTTTTCATCAGTAGAGTAGTTTCATCCTCTAGAAATCATTTTTCTTTACTGTACACATCTCATATCCACATTTCACTTTTTTAAAGCGTATTTTTAAAGGTTTTATTTATTTATTTTTAGAGAAGATAAGGAAAGGAGAAAGAAAGGGAGAGAAACATCAATGTGTGGTTGCCTCTTGCACGCCCCCTACAGGGACCTGGCCTGCAACCCAGGCATGTGCCCTAGACTGGGGATCAAATCAGTGACCCTTTGGTTTGCAAGTTAACACTCAATCCAAGCCACACCAGCCAGGGCTTCACTTTTCATTTTTGTACAATATTATTATTCTAGTTCCACCTAAATTAAACTTCATTCAGCTATTGTTGCTATTGGCCCTGGTACTGCCCATTATTACCACTCTGTCATGTAACTGATTTTTAAAGATAGACTGGCCAGTTGCAATATCTAAACAAATAAACAAACAAACAAAAAAAGCTTTAAAATAACAGAGGATTCCCAATACCCTGAGCCAGAACTTATTTTGTCTCAGGTTGCTTTTAACCAAGTTTAATACTGGCCATAGAAGGACCAAGGTAAGCTCCTATAAATCCTTGAGATCCAGTCATATTTTGTCATGTGGGTCATAATAATCAGAGTGTATTAGAGTTCTTCAGAGAAACAGAACAATAGGATATCTGCAGTCAGCAAACTGGAGACTAAGGAGAGCTGAGGTACAGTTGCAGCCCAAGTCTGAGAGCCTGAGAACCAGAGGAGCTGATGGTATAAGTCCTAGTCCAAAAATCAGCAGGCTCATGACCCTGAAAATCAGTGCTTTAGTTCAAGCCCAAAGGCAGGAAAAAACTAACTCAAGGAGTCAAGCAGGAGAAGTGCCCTGTTCTTTGAGGGAAGTTCAGTATTTTTGTTATAGTAAAGTCTTCAATTAATTAAATGAGGCTCACCCACATCAGAGAGGGCATTCGGCTTTTATACTCAATTTACTGGTTCAAATACTAATCTCGTCCCAAAATCTCTTCAAAGGCATACCTAGAATAATGTTAGACCAAATATCTGGGCAACCTTGCTCCAGTCAAGTTGACATATAAAATTTACCACCAGGTACAGTCAGTTAAACCTGTCAGTGTATTAAGTGATTTCCTTGGCTATTAGTTTGAAGAATATTAAAATATACATGTGTTAGTCATAGTTTAGGTTTAACAGAACCCAAGTTATATCTGTCCATTCATATTAGAACAAAAAATTCTAGTCCAGGAAGCCTAAAATTGAGGGGATGAGAAGCAGAAATTTCCAAGTGGATCACTGAGAACGATGATGAGAGATGGCACTCACAGCCCTTCCCCTCAGACTCTTCAACCATGTATTCCGACTATCACGTACAAGTCACCACCATCTGTCCCAATTCCACAGGGCATGGTCACCAAGCACCAAGTCAGTTGTACCTTTGGAGCATTTCAACATTTTAGTAGGCTGGAAATTACTGGACAGTGTGGTATGTGGTATAACTAGTGGATTTCATGATTACTAAGTATCTTTGCCCTTCCATTACTGTAAAGTGGCATTGAAACATATTTTGCAAGATCCCATAACATTAAGTTACATATTATGTGAGAATTCAGGCCAAGAATTGCTGGCAGTCTCTATGCATTCATTCCCATCGATATTTCTTTCCAATTATGCAAAATTATTGGAAAGAATTGCACAGTGCAAAGTAAGAATGGTAAAAATGATCAATTTGCTACTGGTGGATCTCCTAGAGAATCAACAACATCAAGATCTCAGTGTCAGTGTATATCACTAACAGTTTTGACACTCAGCAGTGTCACCACCCACTTCAGTCTTGGTTAGAGGGATCTCATGGTATTGGCTCTTGCCTAGCCTCCATCTGTATCTCCATGGCTGCCATGCTCACAAACCCAATAGTGAAAGTGCTGAGGTGGCCAAAGGCAGAGACTGGCTGAACACCACCAGACAGGTTATCCCGTTCAAGTAGTTCAATGACTTGTCTGCATGGTATATTTTTTATTACAGGTATTATGTAGAAATAGAGATATACACATTTTGCCCAGTCCTATAGGTCCAACTGCATGCTTCCTTCCCAGATCTCTGTCATCAGTCTTCTTATCTTGCTCCTTCTAGGATCCTGAATAACTACTGAAGCCAGTGGATAGGAGTTTTCAATGTCTTGGCCCAAGTTATTTGCCCTTCTCCACCATGCTGAAGACTAGGTGTACTGTTCAGATCTCTGCCTGTGGGAGACTTCTCACTGCCCACCACCATCTGGGATGTGCTTCCAGGATCCTAACTCTCTGACACTTCTGGCTTGTCCTGCTTGTGCACATAACATCTTTGTTGTTCAGAATAACACTCTTTGAGTAAAGAATCACAGGTATATACCATATGTAGTCTAGGTTTACAGAGGTAATTGCCAGGGAGATATTGGCAGGTATGAGTATTTGCTTAAGCAGGCAACATCTTCATCCTGCCTGCCTCTAATTTCTCTCCTAAATGTTTCTTAGTCTCTAGCACACTATGCATTGTAAGTGAAATATCTGTATCTCACCCTAATCTCTGTATACATAATCTGTTCAATCTAATGATTGCCTTATTAGATTTAATTGCTCTTCTTGAAAAATGATAAATATTTGATTTTCATTCTCTAATGCCACTTAACATATCTATCTTGTTCAGATATATTTCAACTATATCATAACTACCACATATATGCACTCATTGCAAATAAATCATTAGCTTTTTGAAGACTAGGATTGTTTCTTATTCATCTCTGCATTTCACATTTCATAATGAGTACTTGATGCAAAGTAAATGCTCATTAGGTGAATATTTGCTGAATTATATTGAAATGAATGATCTAATCTTTTCATTCCTTCAAGTAACAATGAAAATGTCAAATACAGAGTAGATACTCAAAATTATCTGTTGAATTGTGTTGCATTAATAATCCTGAGCTATAAATTTTATTTTCTTTACAGACTTTCAGTTAACTCTTGATTCCCTGTTAGATTCTCATATTCACATAAAACAAATCCAAAAATGTTTATTTTGAAGTTTTACTGTTCAATAAAAGTTGATGCAAGTAGGTGAAAGCTTCATGTGCTATTGATTGTGCAATTGGATAAATACAGTGATATGGAATGTTTAATGACACAGCAAAAAAAGATTCATAATAGAGAACAGAATCCAGCCGAGTTCTATTATAAAGCTATTGCTATTCATTACTTTCATAAGCCCTAAGTTCCACACGAATAGTACTTTTTATTTATATTGGCTTAAAATAATTTTTTAAAGAATATTCAGTAAGTGAACCTTAAATTTTCAGTCACCTGCTCTTCTTACACTAAATAATACTCCTCACACCACATAGCCACTTGCTTTCCATGAAGCAGAGATGTTTCCTTAGGATGTCACATGTGTAGAGGGATTATTGATTTATTTGGCTATCTGCTGTGGAAACCAAGTCCCAAGGTAAGCACACAACTTTAAACTACAGTGGCAGCATAATCAAGATTCTTCTTTATGATTAGATCCAAAAATGAATATCTACAATATCAACTCAGATATACCGGGTCCAGCACAAATAACACTCCTTTTTTATTACAAAATCTTTTAAAGTATGCAGTTCTGTAACATAGCAATATCATGTTCAAGCACACCATGAGACACTTTAGTTGAAATTGTCAAATTAAAACTATAAATTATTACCCCCATATCATTACCCTACCAGCCACATCCAAGCAGGTGTTACTTCTGCTGGACCTTGTCTTAACTTATAGTTGGATGCTGAAAACAATATAATTGTTACATGCAAAATCATCAAATAAGTATAAGTTATGAGGCATTTTGGTAGAAATACGATGTGTTCAGAAATACCTGAAAAATACTAGGCAATAATGATTTACTTCAGATCTGACCAATTACACCAGAGCATTTAGCCAACACCCTCTTTACCACTTGTCTTCAATTTTATGCTTCACTTTACTTCTTAATTTTTTCTTTTAAAGCTTTTTTTTTAATTTTAGCCTTCCTTGCTACTCTCAATAAACTCATTATTTCTTATCTATATTTGCCATTCATCTATTCACCTATAATCTTTCTCTCTGATGTTTCCTATTTCTTTCATCTCAAGGTAAAGCCTGTAACTCTTGACCCTAAAGCCAGTAATATGTGCCCCCAACAGAAACATTATCACATATGCTCTCCAAAGCAATTCTGTAGTTATGGTAGCTCATCCATGCCTTTTCTTTGTACATATTTGGAAATAGAAGCTTAAAATTAAGCAATTTACCTTATGTTGAAAAATATTTTTTAAGATTTTATTTTTTCTTTATGATAATTTATTTGTTTATATTGTTTAGAGATAGGGGAAAGGAAGGAGAAAGAGAGGGAGAGAAATATCACTGTGTGAGAGAAACATGATCAGTGCCTCTCACAGCCCCTAATTGTGGACATGGCCTGCAACCCAGGCATATGCACTGACTTGGAATTGAACCAGCGACCTTTTCTTTGGCAGGCCAGCACTCAATCCACTAAACCACACCAGCCAGAGCTATTACAAAATATTTTAATAACACTGTCAAGATCAGGAATAGATCTGTTCAATTTCAGCCTCACTAATGCTTAATTTTTGCATCTCTGGCACCTTGCTCAATGCCTGCCAAATAAGTGTTCAATAAAGTATATATTTTGTTAATTAATAAAACATAAATAAAAATTTTAAAACATTAGATTATTTAATCAATTATTTAATCATGTTTTATTTCTCTTTTATCTTGCAAAGGTTATATTCGACATAGAATGCAATTTAATAGTCTTCAAGTAAAAGGAGAAGTAGCAAAGTAGTTTAGAGTAGTGATCTCCAAATGAAATTGCTTGTATATCAGGAGGTGTTCAAGAGATACTATTATGGTATAGAAAATATATTAAGATTTTATATATTTTTATTTGAACAATATCAGATATTATTTAAAATTCAAATAGTTCAGAAAACTTTAATAAAAATATCAGTAATCCTCACTTCCTTTTCATGATCCATATCTGTTGCCCAAAGCAAATATTCTATTAACTTAGTTGTTTTTGTCAATGTTTAGCTCCATATTTCTATTTGTATTTGCCTTATAGTTCATCCTTCTAAATTTTCTACTAGTGTATTTAAAAGTTACATAAAATAATATGATGTGACATTTATATACAATTTATAGATACATATACATACATATACATAAATGCACATATACAGGTATATACTGTGTATATACATACATATGCACATGCATATGCATATACATATACATATACACCCTGAAGGCACCTACAATATTGTGATCTAGACTAGAACGTGATCCTCTTCTAATCACAACTATCACATAAGTGTTTATCCAGAAAATGAACAGAAGCAGAAAGAACATTTACTTTTTGAGCCCTGGCTGGTGTGGCTCAGTGGATTGAGTGCCAGCTTGTGAACCAAAGGTCACTGCTTCAATTCCTAGTCTAGGGAATATGCCTGGGTTGCAGGCCAGGTCCACAGTTGAGGGATGTGAGAGGCAAATGATCATGTTTCTCTCACACATTGATGTTCTTCTCTCTCTTTCCCCCTCCCTTCCCCTTTCTAAGAATAAATAAATAAAATCCTTTTTTTAAAAGAGTGTTTACTTTTTGAAATGTGCTCTATGGAAAAGTCACATTTCCTCTATATGTATAAAGATCTTGGGAAATTGGTATCAGAATTTCTTAGATTCCTTTACCACTTATTTTGTGAACATCTTTAAGTGAACTTAAACAACATAAATGCAAAATCAACACCAGGGTTTGGGATCGAATTTCCAGTAAATGCACTTGTCTTTCAGCCAAATGTGTATCACTGCTAATTCTAACCCAAAGGCTTTCTTTTTTCTTTAATCTAGTCTTTTTCACAAATTCAGGGTGTGTGAGTGAGTGTTATGAATGAGACTTGTCAGGATCCACAAAGCTGCAGGGGAGCAAACAGTTATTAATAGTGTACATACTCATAAATTTATTTCTTTTACATAGAATGCCTGTAGCCTTGATTTTCCCCAGCTTATTTAACTAGAATCAATTTATCATATGAAGCTTTCTAGTATATAATTTTATTCTCAAATAATTTCACTAAAATGAACATCTTTTTAAAAGACATTTTATCTCTCTTTTATCTAATTTTTAAAGAACCCTTACTTATCAGTATACCTCATTTCCAAAAAAATAAATAATAGTTCTAACAGAAACTTATTTTTAAAACCTTATTATTCTTACTTGATCTAGAAGTTCAAGGACATACCAATATATTCCAATCAAAACTCAGGTAGGTTATTGTCTGGATATCAATAAACTAATTTTAAAGTTTATGAGTATATGAAGAGGCAAAAGATCCCAGAATAGCCAATACAATATTGAATACAAATAAAATTGGAGAACTGACCATACCCAACTTACTATAAATCTACGGTATTCAAGAGAGCTGGTATTGGTGAAACAATAGACAAATAGATCAAGGAACAGAATAGAGAACTGGGAAATAGACCCTATAAATATAATCAACTGATCTTTGACAAAGAAACAAAGAGAATATAGGCATATCTTAGAGATACTGCTGATTCAGTGCCAGGTCATTGTAATAAAGCAAGTATTGCAATAATGGAGGTCATAATTGTTTGCTGGTAGAGGGTCTTTAATTTGTAAAAGATACATCTGTGAAGTTCAATAAGACAAAGTGCAATAAAAAGAGGCATACCTGTGCAATGGAGCAAAGATTGTCTTTACAACAAATGGTGCTATATGCATATGAAAAATAATGAATCTACACACAGGCCTTAGAGTTTTCATAAAAATTAACTCAAAATGGATCACAAGACCTAAACATAAAACACAAAACAATGAAACTCCTAGAAGATAACATAGGAGAAAACCTAGAGGACAATAGGTAAAACAATAATTTCTAAATATAATATCAAGGGAATGATCCATGAAAAAAAGTTATAATTACCTGGATTTCATTAAAAACTTCTACTTTGTGAAAGGCAATGTCATAGACTGAGAGAAAATAATTGCAAAAAATATCTGACAAAAGATTTCTATCTAAAATATAAGAAGAACTTAAAATTCAATAATCAGAAAACAGATAACCTAATTTAAAAATAGGTTAAAGTCCTTAATATTTCACCAAAGAAGATAAGGAGATATGAAGTATGCATATGAAAAGATGTTCAACATTACATGTCATTTGAGAATTGTAAATTAAAATGGGACACCATCACATATCTGTTAGAATGGCCAAAATGCAAAGCACGGGTAACACTGAATGCTGGTGATGATGTGGAACACCAAGAACTCTAATTTATTGCTGGTGGGAATGAAAAATGGTGTGGTCACTTCATAAGAGAGTTTGGTAGGTTCATACAAAACTATACATACTTTCAGCATATGATCCAGCAACAGCACTCCTTGATATTTACCCAAATGCATTAAAAACCATGTTCACACAGAAATTTGCACTTAGACATTTATAACAGCATTATTTATAACTACCAAAATGTGGAGGCTACCAATATGTTTTTCCATCGGTGAATGAATATACTGTGGTACATCCAGGCAATGGATTATTCAGCACTAAAAAGAAATTACCTCTCAAGCCCTAAAAAGAAATAAGGGAAAATTAAATATATGTATTAATAAGTGAAAGAAATCACTCTGAAAATACCACATCCTGTATGATTTCAACTAGATGATATTCTGAAAAAAGCAAACCTATAGAGACAGTAAAATGATGAGTGATTGCTGGGGGTTGGTGAAGAGGGAGGGATGAATAGGTACAAAGCAGAAGAATTTTAAGGAATTAAACTGCTTTGTATAATACTACAATAATGGATAGATGTCATTAGACATTTGTTAAAACCCACAAAATGTAAAACACCAAGAAAGTACCCTAATGTAAACTATAGACTTCTGGTGATTATGATATGTCAATGTAGGCTAATCAATTGTAATACATGTATGACTCTGGTGCAGGGTGTTGACATTGGTGGACAATGTGCATGTGTAGGGACAAGGGTTGTATTAAACATCGCTGTACGTTCTGCTCAATTTTGCTGTGGACCTCAGACATCCCTTAAAAAATAAAGTTTAACAATTAATAAGGAAACTAAACAGCCAGAACAACAATGACAAAAAAACTCTACTAGTTTGGGTTATTTTGAGTAAGGAAGTGAAATATGGTAAAAAAAATATTAGCAAAAGAATCATGCATGGCCTCTACCAGTACCTGTCTCAGATACAGTGTTAAAAATTCAGACTTGAGCACACAACAACACAAAATCTGTGGGACACAGGGAAAGCATTCCTAAGAGGGAAATTCATAGCATTACAGGTCTACCTAAAAAAAAAGAAGAAGAAAAAGCTCAAATCAAAAATTTCAGTTCACACTTAAAGGGACTAGAAAAAAGAATAACAAACAAAGCCCAGAGTGAGTAGAAGGGGGGAAATAATAAATATCAGAGCAGAAATAAATGAAATAGAGTCTAAAAGAGTGATACAAAATGTCAATGAATCCAAGAGCTTGTTCTCTGAAAAGATAAACAAGATTACAAACCTTTAATCAGACTCATCAAGAGAAAGAGAAGACCCAAATAAATAAAATCAGAAAGGAAAGAAGAGAAATAACAACTAACACCAAAGAAATATAAAGGATTGTGAGAAAATATTATGAACAACATATGCAAAAAAACTGGACAACCTGGTGTCCTAGAAACATACAATCTTCCAAAACTAAATCAGGATGAATCAGAGAATCTGAATACACAGATTAACCTAGTGAAATTGAAGCAGTAATCAAAAAAACTCCCAACAAACAAAAACCCTGGATCAGATGGCTTTACAGGTGAACTCTACCAAACATTCTGAGAAGAACTAATGCCTCTTCTTCTCTAACAAGTTGAAAAAGTTAAGAGGAGGGAAAAATCACAAATTCCTTTTATGAGGATAGCATTATCCTAATTTCAAAACCAGATAAATGTACTATAAAGAAAGAAATTTATAGGCCGAAATCCCTGATGAACATAGATGCTAAAATTCTCAATAAATGATTAGCAAACCAAATACAGCAATGCATCAAAAAGCTCAGACACCACAATCAAGCAAGATTTATCATGGGAATGCTAAGTTGGTACAACATTCTTAGCCACAGTAATCAGTCAAGAAGAAGAAATAAAAACCATCTGAATTGGAAAGGAAGAAGTAAAATTGCCTTAATTTTCAGATGACATGATACTGTACATAGATAATCCCAAAGATTCCACCAAGAAACTACTAGAACTGATAAATGAATTCAGCAAAGTAGAAGGATACAAATTAATATCCAGAAATCAGTTGCATTTTTGTATGCCGATAATAAACATTTTTATATGCCAATAATGAGGAAAACATTCCCATTTACAATTGCTACAAAAAGAATAAAATACTTAGAAGTAAACCTAACCAAGATGTAAAAGACCTGTACTAGGAAAATATAAGACACTGAAGAGAGAAATTGAAGAAGATACAAATAAGTGGATACTATGTTAATGGTAGGAATAAATAACATTATTAAAATGTCCACCCTACCCAAAGAAATCTATAGATTCAATGCAACTCCTATCAAGATCCCAATAACTTATTTCTCAGAACTAAAACAAATATTTCAAAAATTTATATGGAACCACAAAAGACCCCAAATAGCAACAGCAATACTGATAAAGAAGAACAAATTTGTAGGAATCATGCTACCTAATAGAAACTATATTATAAGACCATAGTAATCAAAACAGCCTGGTACTGGCATTAAAACAGACACATAAATGAATGGAAGAAAATAGAAGAGAGCCCAGAAATAAACCCACACCTTTAGAGTCAATGAATATTTGACAAAGGAAGCAAGCACATACAATGGTCTAAAGATAGTTTATTCAATAAATAGTGTTGGGAAAATTGGACAGATATGTGGATGAAAATGAAACTAGACCACCTTCTTAAACCATGCATGAGAATAAATTCAAAATAGACCAAAGACTTAAATGCTAACCATAAACCAAAACCATAAAAATCATAGAAGAAAACACAGGCAGCAAAATCTTGGAAATTGCTCATAGCAATATTTTATCAGATATATCTTCCACTCAAGGGAAACAAGAAAAAATAAACAAATGGGACTATATCAAACTAAAAAGTGTTTACACAGCAAAGGAAACCCTCAACAATATAAAAAGATACCCCACAGAATGGAAGAACATACATCCAATAAGGGGTTAATATCCAAAATTTATGAAGAACTTACAAAACTCAACACCAAATAAACAACCCACCCAATTAAAATATGGGCAAAGGACCTGAATAGACACTTCTTCAAAAAGAATACAAATATCCAATAGACATATGAAAACATGCAAAATAAACCAGGCAGTGAAAAACAAATAGCATATGATCTCACCTTTAACAGGAACCTAAACAACAAAACAAACAAACAAGCAAAATATAACCAAAGACACTGAAATTGAGATCAGGTTGACAGTGACCAGAGGGAAGATGGGAGGGAATTTCAGGGGAAAAGGGGAAGGGTTTACAGGAACAAGTGTTGAAGACACATGGACAAAAACTAGGGCAGGGTGGAAATGGGAGGGAGGTGGGGAGGGCTGGGAGGAATGGGCTGGGATGGGAGTAAAAGACAGAAAACTGTACTTGAACAACAATTAAAATTAAAAAAAATAAAAAAAAGAAAACATTCTTAATGTTACTAATCATCAGGGAAATGCATATTAAAACCATAATGAGATACCATCTCACACCTGCCAGAATGGCTATTATCAATAGGCCAACAAACAAGTGTTGGCAAGGATGTGGAGAACAAGGAACCCTAGTGCATTATTGGTGGGAATGCAGACTGGTGCAACTACTGTGGAAAGCAATATGGAGATATCTCAAAAAATTAAAAATGAATCTGCCTTTTTACCAAGTAATCCTACTTCTGGGAATATGTTCAAAGGAGCCCAAAACATTAATTCAAAGGAACATTAGTACCCCTCATGGTCATTGCAGCATTATTTACAATCATCAAGATATGAAAGCAACCCAAATGTCCATCAGTAGCTGAGTGGATAAAACAACTATGGGACATTCACATAATGGAATACTACTCAGCTGTAAAAAAAGAAAAATTTAGCCTTTGTGACAACATGGATGGACCTTGAGAACATTATGCTAAGTGAAATAAGCCAGTCAGAGAAAGACAAATACCATATGATTTCACTCATATGTGAAAGCTAATGAACAAACCGAACTCACAAAGAACATAGAGACAAACTCATAGATAGAGAGCAGGATAACAGTTAAGTGGGGGAAGGTTAAGGGGTGGAAAGAATGAGCAAAATGAAAAAAAGGACTCATGGACATGGACAACAGTGTGGTGATTGTGGTGATAAGGGAGTCTAATAGTACTAAATGATAATGGAAAAAATACAATAAAAATTTCTAAAAAATTCAGCCTCTATCAGCATTTCTTCACCTATATTGCTAATCAAAATGTTATCTTACATTTGGGGTCATTATAAAGGTCAAGTTAAATGTTATGTATAAAGCCTTGGCTGGTGTGGCTCAGTGTGTTGAGTGCCGACCTGTGAATCAAAGAGTTGCTGGTTCAATTCCCAGTTAGGGCATAAGCCGGGGTTGTAAGCCAGGTCCCCAGTAGGGTGCAAGTGAGAGGCAACCACACATTGATGTTTCTCTCCCTCTCTTTCTTCTTCCCTTCCCCTCTCATTAAAGTACATAAATAAAATCTTTTTAAAATGTTTAATGACGTGTAATAAGGATGAGCTATAGCAAAAAACTGGTGTTTGTTAATAAAGTGCATAATGACTGTGAAACAATTGGCTCAGTAAATGACTCTCAGTGGAAGCTGGATCTACAAAGATATCTAACATTAATTGCCCTTAGGTAAGTTACTGAGCATCTCAGTTATTGCACCTCTCAGTCTTTTCAGATATATAATGATGATATTCGTCTAGATAACCTTAGTATTGCTAGTGGCTTTATGATCTGGTAACTTCTCAGAGCTTCAGAATTTTTATTAAAGTAACTTACTGTTGTTCCAGTTAAAATTCAGGAATCAACTAAGTAAGAGTAACCTCTTGTACCACATAAGCCAGAGTAACCAGACTCTTCTAGAGTTTAGGTTTTTGTCTAGTTTTAGACACAACTGTGCTTTCATAGTGTGATATGAAACATGGTATTAATTGGCGAAGTAGGAACTCCAGATATCTGGTGACAACCTTGGAGCAATAACATGACATTTGACCACTGGCCGCTTTAAAATATTGATTATCCTCCAAAGATATGTATTTACCAAGGAAGTAAAACACACAATTTTGTTTATTTATATTTTTCCTAATTATAATTTGTTCTTTGGGTATTTGCCAAAATTGATGTTTTCTGACAATGATTCTAACAGAACATTTGAAAGAAAGAGATGGATGTTCTACTGCCACCTCTGAGTAACTCCTGAACCTCTTCTCTGCCTCTGGGTATCAGATTTCTCGTTTATTCACACATGAGAGAAATATTATTAAGGCCTCCTGAGCTGTAGATAGAAAGAAGAACCAGACAGATTTTGCCCTCAAGAGCTGAACGTCTGGTGAGAACGATGGGAAAGGAGGAGCCCCTGAATGACAACACGGTATATGCTACTACAAGTCCAGGGAAAAGTGATACCAGCGAATGAAGGCAGAGAAAGCATCTAATGCTCTCTGAGTGAAAGGTTGGGGATTCAAAATGGAGTAGATATTGCCATTGGGTTGTAAAAAGTGAAAATAAGTTTCCCAGTCAGAAAAGTGGGTGAGTTTCCAGGCAGAATGACCGAGTTGCAACATATAATAGCGGCTATTTGATAAACACTGATTACACGCCAAGTACTTTTCACAAATGGTTCATGATGTTAAGACCCTGATTATTGCATCTATTTTATTAACCAATATCATCATGAGTTTCAGAGAGAGAGTGCCATGCAGCCAAAGTCATACAGTTAAAGTAGTTGAGATTGGATTTGCAAGTAGGGACATCTGACTGGCTCTGATCTTACACTTTTCCAAACAGGGTACTGACTGTCTTTCTAAATCAGTGTCAAGTTTCCTTCCCACTGAAGATTAACCTATTAAATTTTCAACATGCAGAGACATTGCCAAAGTGATGGAAAGGCACAGATCACTGCAATCCTGTTTGAATACTATACTCTTTCTGTCTGGCAACACTTTATTGATACCATATCTGTGGGATTTAAAGCACCACATTGGGAGCCTGGAGGTTTAGGCTGTTGACTGCATCTAAATAGACACAGAATAGTTTATACGAAGAGATTTTTCACTGAACATCTTCATTGTTATGTATATGTACTTCTCTGGTTAATTTAGCATTCATGTAGCATCCAGAGTGAAGGTTATTAAAGCTCTTGTTATCATCCATGAAGTTACTAATTAAAGTGAGCCATTTTATGCTACCCAGCTAACTAATGAATAAATGTTTGAGATGTATACAACAAGCTTCATTTGCTGTCCTAATCAAATTGATTACTTCCTATCTGGATAGCAATTGTAATAGTTTGATAAGCAACATGCCTTCTGGATTTGGAAATACTTGGGTTTTCATACCACGTCTGCCATTTTCAAAATGTGTAACCTGAGCCCTGGCTGATGTGGCTCAGTTGTTTTGGCTGGTCTCATAAAGGGGAATGTCAACCGCCCCTGTCCGCTGCCAGGGCACATGCCTAGGTTGCAGATTTGGTCCCCAGTCAGGGTGCATATGAGAGGAAACTGATGAATGTTTCTTTCCCTCTATTTCTCCCTCCATTCCCCTCTCCCTAAAAATAAATAAATAAAAACATTTTTAAGAATCTGTAACCTGAGACAACTAAATTAGGCTCTAAACATAACCTATAAACTGGGAATTAGATTTATTTCTTGGACTGCTATGAGAGTTAAATAAAAACATCCAGACATCTAGTATAAGTATCAAAATTTTAATTTATTACTTATAAAAAATAGTTATTTCTGCCCTGGCTGGTGTGGTTCAGTGGATTGAGTGCCTACCTGTGAACCAAAGAGTCACTGGTTTGATTCCCAGTCAGGACACAAGCCTGGGTTGCGGTTCAGGTCCCCGTAGCGGATGCATGAGAGGCAACCACACATTGATATTTCTCTCCCTCCCTAACCCTTTCTCTAAAAATAAATAAGTAAAATCTTTAAAAATATAGTTATTACTAATGATTATTTTTATGTGAATAAACACTATATCCAAAATTAACTTTCCCCATCAATAGCTAGTTAACTTTCTGCTAAAAGAAGTCCAGTTACTCAACCAAATATTTATTAAGTATTCAGCATTGTGTTAAAATTCAAAACATTATATCATAAAAAAGCATTTTTACTTGTTTGAAGAAAGTTGAAATATACAGAAATAAATCTCCTAGTGCCAAACATCATAAAAAGAATTGGAGAATTAAGAAAATAAAAATTAAAGCCTGTTATGTTCTCTGGAATATAAGCTCCATAAGGGAAGAGATATTTTACACATTTGTTCACTGATGTCCTGCAAGCACAAGGAACAGTATCAAACATATAATAGGTACACAAAAAGTATGTGTGTGTGTATATATGTATGTGTGTGTGTGTTTGTATATATAAAGGGCAATGGCCTGCAGCATTTTAGGCTAAACTACAATATAAGTCAGAGAAAAAGAAAAGATCATTAGGGTAATTATTTTTTACATTATTTTGATTGTATTTTTTTACATTACCTTTTATCCCACCTATATCCTCTTCCACTTCCACCCACCTCCGTCCCCCTGCGATCACTACACTGTTGTTGCCTGTTATGAAAAGTTTTATGGAGAGGAGACTTGAGCTAGGTTATAAAGGAAGAATAATTTTTAAGGAAAAGGCATTCTTTGATGAATGAAGCGAAGCAAAGACATTCCATTCCAAGGCAGGGCAACTCCAGAATTACATCTGTTTATTGGGTCAAGGCTCAGTAGTGAATTATGTAACAGAAGAGGTTTATATTTCTAACTTTTTTTAGACAGAAATAGAAGAGAAAAAGATTAAAAGAACAGAGTACATTATCTGTGTTGGGGTTTTTTCCTACAGATTTATTCAGATAATAATAAAATATTGTGAAGCCACCAGACATTGTGAAATGCCCATTAGGATTGGAATCAAGTTCAGCCTAAATGGCCCATTATATATCTGTGTGACTTTGGATAAGTCACTTTCTATGAGTCATTCTTAGTTTCATCTGGAAAATGGCATCATCACACATATTTTCAGATATTACTATGGAAATTTATCAGGATAATGTGTTTAAGTGCCTAGGAAAGATCACGGGTTCATAGTGTACAACCTTACTGGGATGTACAGGGATGTTCTGATGATTTAACAAGACATCATTTCCATACGATGTTTCAGCACACTAGAAGTACCCCATAACACATTTGATATCACATTGTTATGACTTAAAGTCACTCTAAAAACTTTGATTTTACCCTTAGAAATAATATACTATAAGTTATATCATATTTTCTTTACTTTAAAACATTAATTATTTTATTCCTATGGTCATTCATTCAATATTTTTAAGCATCTAAAACATTCTACATACTCTTATAGTATGTGTGTATTAATATGGAAGTAAAGAAAAGATAATAATTCTGGGTTTAACATTTGACCTAAATCATGAAAGGTAAATAAGATACCAGCTCTGGCTGCATGGGTAGAACAAGGGGTTTTGTATTCAGAAGGAGTCCATGTTTGTTTAATGTTCTGTGATATCACTGACTAGAAAACTTTAACAATTTTATCTTTGGCTTATATTTTGTAAATGAAATCTGATAGGACAATGCAGATGTGTATGAGCCGAAGAGATATGTAAAATATATGTGTTTGTTGTTTTTTGCGGACTTGTTCACATTAATATTAGAGAGACTCCATGAACTTAGAATTCTTGGAGACCGATGATCTGTGGAAGCTCAAAGGGCGCACAAATTTAACACGCTATAACTATGATTGAGTAAGCAGAAGCGCTGACAGCCCATAGAAGCTATGTTCTCCACTAGAAACAGGACTTGCTTCTGATTTGGAAAGAAAGCAATGACATAACTTTAATGATTAAGGTATCCTATCATATCTTTTCTTAATCATGTTATTTTTTACGTTAGCTAATCACATATGCTGAAAATGAAAATAAAAAAGATAGAGAAAGATTGGGCAACTGATAGTTTCTTTTCCCTTTTGTTTGATATTACTCATCAGTGAGCTGAAAGTAGAGTGTTGGTAGAATGTACATGAAATAAAAATAGATGAGATGGAGCAAAAGAAGCAATTGATCAAATAAAAAGACAACTACAGAATGGGAAAATATTTGCAAATGATATATTTGATAAGATGTTAATATTCAAAAAAAGAACTCATATAACTCAACAATAAAAAAATCCAATTTAAAAATGGGCAAAGAACCATAACAGATATTTTTTTTCTCAGATGATACACAAATGGCCAATAGGCACACAAAAATACACTCAACATCACAAATACTTTGGAAAATGCAAATCGAAACCATAATGTGATGTCACCTCACATCTGCCAAAATGTTTAAAATGAAAAAGATAAAAGGTAACAATTGTTGGAAAGGATGTAGAGAAAATGAAAACCTTGTACACTATTAATGGAAATGTAAATTGGTACAGCCACTGTGCAAAACAGTATACAGGTTCCCCAAACTGTTAAAAATAAAACTACCACCATGATCTAGCAATTCTTCTGGGAATATATCCAAAGAAAATGAAAGCACTATGTCAAGGAGATATCTGCAACCTTGTGTTTATAGACTCATTATTCACAATAGCCAAGACATGGAAATAACCTAAGTGCTCATCAACAGACAATGAATAAAGAAAATGTGGAATATAATGGAACATTACTCAGCCATAAAAAAGAAGAAAATCTTGCCATTTGTGACAACATGGATGGGCCTTGAGGGGTTTATGCTAAGTGAAATGACTCAGAGAAAGATGGAAACTTTATGACTACTAGAGGTAGGGAGTAGGGATGGATTGAATGAAGGCAGTCAAAAGATGAAAACTTCCAGTCATATGTTCTGGGCATGAAATTGTAATGCATGATATAGTGACTGTAATTTACATTCCTGTATGGTATATTTGAAAGTTGCTGAAAGTAAATCTTAAAAGTTCTTATTACAAGTAAAAAAAATATTTTCTCTTTTATTGTATCTAAATGAGATGATGGATATGCTAAATTAAATATTTGTACTTTACTTAAGACATAAAGTAGAAAATAAAAAAGTAAAAAAAAGGAATATCCAGAGAAAGACTGAGGAAGAAAGGAGAAGTTTTACATCTTAACAACATAACTATATATTTTTTCTCCTTTTTGAACAATCAGCCTCACATTTTTGTTTTTCGCTGAGCCAACAATTTATGTAAGCAACTCTTAAAAGGATATATATTTACTATGTTTCTACAACATCATGTTGTGAAAAGAAGGAGGCATGGATTATGAAAAAGCCATGCTTTCAGGAATAGACTAAGCAGGTGGACAAGAAAAGGTTGAAATTGCCCTAAAATTTATGTTCAATACTTAAAATGTTCACTCAGGACTTTTCAAGCTATTTAAGAATTAAATTCAGGACTTCTGTTCAAGATGAAGGCGTAGGTAGACACACTGTGCCTCCTCGCACAACCAAAATAAGGTCAGCAACAATTTAGAAACAAGATAACAACCAGATCTGACAGAAAATTGAACTGTATGGAAGCCTGACAACCAAGGAGTTAAAATATACACATTCATCCAGACCAGTAGGAGGGGCAGAGTTGGACAGCCTGGCAGACAGGGGTCACAGCACAAAAAGTGGTGTCTCTGAACACATGATGTGTCTGGGCACATAAAGCACACTGAGTGCAAGAGCACTGGTGGCTGGCAGACCCAGGGAGTCAGCGACTGTGAAGCGAGGCACTGTGTGCAAGGCACCTGGCCATCTAGGCCACATTCACGCGCAGATAAACCAGGTAAAATTGGGCAGTGAGACATTCTGAGCAACCCAGGGTCCCAGAGCTGGGAAATAGAGGCTCCAGGCACTGATTGAAAACACTTCAATATCACAACCTATCAGAGAGATGCAAATTAAAACCACAATGAGATACCACTTCACACCAGTAAGAATGGCCATCATAAATAAAACAACAGACAACAAGTGTTGGAGAGGTTGTGGAGAAAAAGGGACCCTAGTGCACTGTTGGTGGGATTGCAGACTGGTACGACCACTGTGGAAAACAGTATGGAACTTCCTCAGAAAACTAAAAATGGACCTGCCCTTTGATCCAGCAATTCCACTGCTGG
>CM052543.1:65643698-65657711 GCA_028533065.1 Trachops cirrhosus
AGAGAACACATGGACAAAACTAGGGGGGTTGGAAAGGGGAGGGAGGAGGGGAGGAATGGGTGGGCAGGCTGGAATGGGAATAAAGGATAGAAACTGTACTGAATAAACTAAAATAAAAAAATTAAAAAAAATAAAGCCCTGAAAAGAACTTGAAAAAAATAAATAAATAAAATAACGTTTTTCAAAAAAAAAAGAATTAAAAACTCTTTAACTACAGAAAAAAAAAAGAAAACACCTGTGGGGGTTGAGGCACAGGGAGAGACTCCCAGCCTTGCAGAAGAGTGTGTTGGAGAGACCCAGGGGTTCCTAGAATGTATACAAGCCCGCCCACATGGGAATTAGCACCAGTAAGGCTCAGTTAGCTTGGGGGAAAAAGCGGAAGGGACTGATATCTGAAGGAGAGAGGAGCAAGTGCCAATGTCTCCTCTTGGACCCCGCCCCCACCTACAATATCATAACCCAGCAACTGGGTTGCCTCACCCTGGAGAACAACTAAGGCTCTGCCCCTCTTACATAACAGGCTCGGCCAGATTAAAAAAAAAAAAACATGGCTCAAATGGAAGTACAAATCAAAGCCTCAGAGCCAATACTTCTAAGCGACCAAGAGATAGTCAACCTATCAGATGCACAGTTCAAAGCACTGGTGATCAGGATCCTCACAGAATTGGTTGAATTTGGTCAAAAACTAGATGAGAAAATGAAGGCTCCAATAAGAGAAATGAAGAAAAATGCACAGGGAACCAACAGTGATGGGAAGGAAACTGTGACTCAAATCAATAGAGTGGACCAGAAGGAAGAAAGAAACAATCAAACAGAAAAGAATGGAGAAATAAGAATTCAAGAAAATGAGGAGAGGCTTAGGAACCTCCAGGACATCTTTAAACATTCCAACATCCGAATTATAGGGGTACCAGAAGGGGAAGAGGAAGAGCAACAAGTGGAAAACTTATTTGAACAAATAATAAAGGAGAACTTCCCCAATCTGGCAAAGGAAATAGACTTCCAGGAAGATCCAGGAAGCTCAGAGACTCCCAAAGAAGTTGGACCCAAGGAGGAACACACCAAGGCACATCATAATTACATTAACCAAGGTAAAAATGAAGGAGAGAATCCTAGAAGCAGCAAGAGATAAGGAGGTAGTTACCTACAAAGGAGTTCCCAACAGACTGTCAGCTCATTTCTCAAAGGAAACCTTATAGGCAAGAAGGTGCTGGAAAGAAGTATTCCAAGTCATGAAAGGCAAGGACCTACATCCAAGATTGCTCTACCCAGCAAAACTTTTATTTAGAATGGAAAGGCAGATAAAGTGCTTCTCAGATAAGGTCAAGTTCAAGGAGTTCATCATCACCAAGTCCTTATTATATGAAATGTTAAAGGGACTTATCTAAGAAAAAGAAGATAAATAATATGAACAGTAAAATGACAGCAAACTCACAATTATTAACAACCACACCTAAAACAAAAACAAAAACAAACTAAGTAATCAACTAGAACAGGAACAGAACCATAGAAATAGAGATCACATGGAGGGTTAGCAACAAGGGAGTGGGAGGAGTAGAGAGGGGGGAAAAGGTACAGAGAATAAGTAGCATAGATGGTAGGTAGAACATAGACAGGGGGAGGGCAAGAATAGTAGGGGAAATGTAAAAGCTAAAGAACTTATGACACATGGACAGGAACTAAAGGTGGGGAATGTGGGTGGCAGAGGTTGTGCAGGATGGAGGGGAGTGAAGGGGGTAAATGGGACAACTGTAATAGCATAATCAATAAAATATATTTAAAAATAATTAAATTCAATATTAGATATTAGTAAAAGTTTATGATAATCAACTTGAGAAATCTCTCTCAAGATGCAATGATTTGGGGGGGAAGAAGGAATGTGGCCATATTGTCATGGAATTTTTTTATGTCACTTCTGTTTTAAGAATGTTAAAAAATAAGGTGATTCATGAAGATTGAGAAAGTTTAGAAATGCATGACAAAAGACAGAGGTGAGAAATGGGGGGACTGGGAAGAGTTTAATTGCATATATTGTTTTCCTTTAGACTCATTTTCCTGAATAAAACCAGCAAACCTGAATTTCTGCAGTACAGAAGTTATCTTCAGTCCTCTGTATAATGGTGCTTATTGAAATGGGAAATTATTCATTTATAAATCAGTCTACAGGCATAGCAAATTAATGATTATTCAACCTTGAGGATTATAAAGCAAGCCATTTTTAATTAAACAAAACTATTTAATGATGTCAAAACAGAAAGGCACTAGTGCATTTTTAAGACAAATTACAAAGGAGTGTCATTTATTGAAACTTTAATTGTCAATTTAGAAGCACTATTGTTTTCCAATCCTCCAAGAAAAGACAATCTATTTTAACCTGATAAAAATATTGGTGATTAAATTAAAGTTTTCCTCTGGGAAGCAAAGCTGAAACCCATCATCAACCAACTGTGTAGGGGGTAAAGAATTTAAAAATTATTTTTCATTACATCTCACCATAGAACACTTTCTCAGATATAAATACTCTGCATTAATATATTTTTGGTGATTGAGTAATTTTGTGTGAAAGATGTTGATAATGAAAAGCAAACCAATATTTAGTATTTATTGAGAGCTTCTTATATGTTAAACATTGTGTTGAGTTTCTAACTTTCATTATAGTATTTGATACTCATAGAACCAATTAGGTTTTAAGATGCTAGTATTATATCCATTTGTATAAGAGATTGAAAATAAGAGAGATTACTCAAATAGACCTTGTTTATGATAGAGGATTTGACAATTAACTATCTAGTCATGATCAGATCTCCTAACCTTCTGGTCTACTCACAACAAATTATTAGAATTTCTACTCCAGGGGGAGGGATGGGTGGTTGGGCTGGGATGGGAGTAAAGGACAGAAAACTGTACTTGAACAATGATTAAAATAAAATTAGAAAAAAAAGAAAAAAGAATCTAAAAAAAAAAAGAATTCCTACTCCAGTTAAAATATCTGTGAATATATTATTTATAAGCATAAAAGTAGCTTATTTTGTATGAATATTATAAAGTATAAATTTATTCATTTTAGAATTATGTAACAATTCACTTCTATAAATTGCTAATATATTAAGATTAAAAGTAAAAGCTTCCATTTAAAGCATATGTAGTGAAGGGTACAAGGTGGCTATGGGAGAGTTCAAGAAAAGAAACTTATCTAAAATATTAAGTTCATAACTACAATAAAATACTTAGAGGAGGGAACCTTGAGGACAAAGGGCTAGTGGGAAACCCTACAAATCCAGGAAATGGTAAGACTACCCTCATGCCAGGTGAGGAATTCCAGGTTATTAGCGCAGTTCATTTGTCAGAACTGTCCCCTTGATCACGGTCTCCCAAATAGAAGAGTGTCACAAATGACACCCACTGTGCAATTAGAGGTGAGACAGAAACCAATGTGCTCACTTATGTGCTCACACAAATCCTTTGGACTTGCCATAGCATTACATATGGGAGCATTTGTCAGGTACACTGGGAACTGAAGGAAACAAAACCCTGTCTCCCTATCTCTTTATTCTAGTGTTGATTTCTTGTCAAATAGACATTTGTTTAAAAACATTTTTAAAGAAGCCATTTTTCTAAACTCTATCTTCTGGGTTTGTTTTCTTTTTAAAAAATAATATTTGTACCTTCCAAATAATCTAAAAACTAATTTATCCTTTTGGGCCTCATTTTTAAGTATTTTTCTTTTAAATCTGGAGTTTATTTTAATCATAGGGAAGAGGAGTAGATATTTATTATTATTTTTCTTCTGAAACTGCTAATTGTCACAAAGCGTTTTATTGCATAGTTTATCTTTCCCCCACAGCTTTTAAGTATTAATTTTATCATGTGCTTAATCTTTGTATGATTCTCTGGATCTATTTCTGGACTGTTAATTCTGTTCCTTTGGTGATAATCTATTCCTGGCTGGTAGCATGTTGCTTTTATTATTGTACCTTTGTTACTTATTTAAATATCTGGTAGAACTATTCCCTCACCTTTGTCCAGGAATATTGTGAAGAAGTAAAGTCATTTTATAAGGTTGCTTTTTGCATTTGAACCCTATAATCAGCTTTCTCTGATTCTTAAAAATCCTTACACATTTTGTTAAATGTTGATGTTCACTGCACTAAAGCATAAGAAGCTCATCAGCTTAGGTTTCTATTTATGTGCATTCTTCTTGTGCAGAAATCACCTTTTATCTTTGTTCTAAAGTTTTATTATTTATATGTAAATATGCACTAAGATATCCCTCCATGAAAAGGACACAATTTCTTTTCCCTAAGATTAGATACATGTGGGCTGGCTGAGGAGACTAAGCATATGGAGAGATATGGAATAGCAGGTAAGGAGGAACTCAGCTCAGAGCAGCCCGTTTCCTGTGTTGTGGCCATCCTCCTCCACCATGCATTCCAAGCAGTGAATAGGAAGAGCAATTGGGATTTTGTTTAATAAGTTGCAAGTACCAGGTTTCCACAACTAAAATGATGGTCAGTATAAATGGAAGTCTTGGACTAAATATATGTGTAATATATATTCATGCACCAGGGGATTTGAAATCTATGGTAGCTGGCTTAAAGGGTCTAAGCCTGGGTGCTCCCTACTCACCCTTAAAATTAGGCATAACCAAGAATACAGGACTTGGATTTTGTCAAAACTCACAAAAAACAAGAACAATCCATTAATAAAAATTAATAACCCATTGTGCCTAGACATTTGTATTTATTAAAAATACTATACTATTTATGTAACTAAATATATGAATATGCATTACCACATTATAATTTAATGATATCTTTTTTGCTACAGAAATAATGCTGTAGACCCCAAATGGAGCACCATTCAGTTTACCGCTGTCCCTCTTTTATTCCTTCCATCGCTCAACGACAATACAGTAAGTTGGACCATGGTGGACCAGTGACCCAAGCTGGGCCAGTCAGAGATTCTTCCTAAGGATCCTGAGCTTAAAACACAGAGAAAAGCAGTCTGTCTGGGTGATTTGATACATGGAACATAATCTCACAAACTTGGGATCCGCTTTGTACCTTACACATTAAATAAAGAAGCAGTGAATACTGGTTCACTCACAGAGGGAAATCAAGCAGGGGCAAAAATGGAGTCAGGATGCAGTGAGGAGAGCCAGGATAGATACCGAGGACCCTGGTCTGAAAATCTTTTTGAGGATTAGGTTGATCTTATATTCTGTAAGACATATCTGAGTTTTTTCACTAAGACCCATTTCTTTTTAGTTTGGCTTAAACTTGCTATGATTTGCAATCAAAAGAGCTCTCAGAAACCTAGGTAGTGATTAGATTAACAGTGCTTCAGACCTGGGTACAAATCCCAAGCCTATGATTTGGGAAAAATTGCCTAACTTCTCTGACAATTGAAAGTCTCTAGCAGTAAACCTGATGTTAAAAACCTATGTCAAAAATTATAAAGAAGACCGTAGACTAATTAGTTATACTCAGACAGGCTTCTACCAACTTCTAAAAGCCAAGTGTAAATATTCAAAAAGTATGCTCCTTGGTTATTAATCCTGTTAAGAGCTTGAAATTGGCCATGGTGGGAGTATTTATACCACAAAAGAAAAGGTAACTGATATTTAAATAGCTGCTTTAAAATAACAGGTTGTTTACCAGTACACCACGGATTATAATAATGGATGTAAAGTACTTAGCATACTTGCTGGCCCATTATAAACATCCAATAAAGTGTTATTATTATTGCTAGAAAATTATACTGTATATTCTACATCAATGAGACTAAAGCCATCCAACAGTTTGTATTATGAAAACATACAGCAAATAAGGAAACAATGTTCATTATAGTTTAAATTGAGGAGAAGAGAACTGGTTTAGGTCTTCCAAGAAGCACATGACAAGGAGGAATTAAAATGTAAGGACTCTATTAGAGAAAAGGTTTGCATGAAGAAAACAGACAGGAAGACTGGGAGAGCCATCAGACTCTGATGCAAGTGGACCTAAGTGAGGCAGAAAGAGAGAAAAAGGGTGGGTGGAAGCATACTAGACTGCCAGGTCTTATAAGAAGGTTTGACAGAGGACCCTAGGAGGTCCTCAAGGCAAAACTGACCCTCAGAGGAACACTGCTTCTCCCATGGTTGGGTCTGCTTTGTACCCCTGCAATGGTGGTCATTGGCCAGAAGAAGCTTAAAGGAGGAATGACCTCAAAACCAATGCAGAACTAACTTCAGAACTCAGCACTGAAACTGTTGCTCACTGCTGCCGCCTGCTGCTGAAGGTCAGCCAAGCACAGCTGCCACAGGATGTGCTTTCATGCTAGCTTTAATGGTACTGTAGCTGTTCTCAATTTCAGTGTGCTTAAATATCAATAGTACTAATTAAATTATAGATTTTTTGGTCCCTGACCTTGAATTTAGATTTTTATGATATAGTGTAATAGTTTTATATATATATGTGTGTGTGTGTGTGTGTGTACAGAGAGAGAGAGAAAATTTAAAATTATTAGGTTATTATAATCACCTTAAGTCCTTGCAAATATATTGTATATATAATAAGACTGAAAAATAATAAGACTGACCTTTGGGACTTACACAGGGAAACAGCAACAATAAAATCCGGCTCTGCGTTTGGTGCCATTGCATTCTTAGGGTCCGTGTGTGTTTTCCCTGTCTCAGTACATTTACTCCAACCTGGCTTTCAATGCCTGCACTGGAACAGTACTCCCGTGGAGTGAGTTTCATTTCCCTGTTTTCTTCCACCAGTTTCCTTCTTTCTTTTCAGTGATCTTGCTTTTCCTACATTTGTTGTTTTGATACCTTCATTTGATCCACAAAGGTAGTGTTTTTCTCTTTTTCTACTTTCAGAGCTACCATACTCATCCAATTTTTTACCAAAAAAGTTATTTTTGCAATATTTCATTAGTGGCTTTCTGATTTTCAAGATTTTTGTTTTCTCTACTTCATCTCAAAAAGAGCTTTCTTGATATCTAAGCTGGATCATACAAATTTCCTACTCAATATCTTGGCATTCTAGTGTAGAGTTTGAATGTCTTTCTACTTGGCATGTGTATATATGTGTATATATATGTACATACATATATATATGTGTATACATATACACACACACCTGTATATATATTTTACTTGGCATGTATAGATCAATATTCCTTAATGTGTGTCTTACAAAAAACTATTTAATAAGGGTTACTGTGGTCAAACATTTTTGGCAAATGATGGGCTGAACAAAAGTTAACAGCTTAATTTACTTAAGGCTTCAGCCCCTTTAATATGCTAATGTGCAAGTGGATTTGTAAGAGTGATACACAATATGCCATTTCAAGATTAGTGGTCTGCAGAAACACTTTTGTAAAAATCAATCAAATTTTTCTCTTGCCATTCCCCACAGGAACTAAAGCCTTCAAATGCACCTCTTCTGCCCATCCTCATCTTGATTCAAGTGTTTTTGTTTAAATATAAGATTGACCGAGATACAGAATGTGACTTTAATTTTATGATACTGACTCAGACAAACTCTCTCTCTTACTTATATTTCTGGGTTTAGTAATTTTGAAAAGCTTTTTGAAAATTACCAGTCAACAATGACATCGACTTGATCCTTTATTGACATTTTATCTATAGCCAATGAAACTTTTTGATTCCACTTTATTTAGCACTTTTTCAATTGGTTCACTTGGTTAATTCTTGCCTCCCCTAAAAGACTATGCACATATCAAGAGTGCTTTCACAATTTATTTATGTTCTCTATTGTACTCAGCTGAATGTAATGTGTGATGTATGAGTGGGGTTTGCTAAATTGGGAAGGGGTAGTGGGGGGAAGTTATGGGAAGATTCAAGAGTCATAAATGTAAGCAGAGGAACTCAGAAGTTGAGAAACTGGGATGCAATGTCTAGCTAAGCAGAAAGTAGAATGGAACAGAATGACGAGTCTACAGTGTGCAATGGATCACATGGATGTTTCTGTAATGCAGTTACTTGGCCATCTTCCCTTTGCATTGCATTGTCAAGTCTTCCACTGTTCACATACATTCACTAATCACAACACATAGAAAATAAGCTTTTCTCTATAGTAGCTCCAAATATTCCAAGCCAATGAAGCCCACCAAAGCCTGTCATGACTTAGTTTCTCTCAGAGTGACACTCTCTGTCTCTGAGTTTGATCCCAGACACAGAGGTTATATTTTTAGTATACCGTAAAGAGACACAACCTCCCTCTATTTATAGTAGTTGTAAAATGCTGCGCCCTGGCATGCGCAGGGGCTTTAGGGAGAGTACTAAGACAAAGTAAAAGAGTTTTTAGATTAAAAGGTTATATGTGAAAAAAAGGTTAACACATACTTGACCGAATGTATTTTTTAAATGCAAACTAGCAATCATTACAACTTCAATGTGTTATCCCCATAATAGCCTAGCCAATAGCAGCAGTGTCTATGTGATAAGATCCTCAAAAAAAGGTGAAGCAAAAGTCACTTAGTAAGTGAGGAGTTCTGTATAACAGTTCTAAAAACAGTGAAGGATCCATTTTTTGCATTTTAGTTCATTTGATTTAAGAGGCTAATGGTCAATAAGGAGATTGTTACATAACCTTCAAAAGTTTCTCTTGTTTTAATATAGAAACATTGGAATTATGAATTATATGAAACTATCATAAACTCACACAAACTCTAAGTGGAGTGTTATAGATGGGATGAAGTTAAGAATGTAGTATTTGACAGAAAACCAATTTCCAGCTTCTGTCTTCTACTCTTTGCCCAATCCCTAAGTATATTCATATCCAACCACTGGGTGCAACTGGTAGTGAAAGACAGATTTAGACAGGCCATGGAGACTAGCTGCAGATGATGAGAACAATAGCCCATCCTGCTAGCCTATCAATTCTGCTCACAAGGAAGGTTTCCAATGAGCTGCAATAAACCATTCATAAAGCCCCTATACTTAAACTGGAAATGGTTAGAGCTAGTAATAAAAGTGCATTAAAAGGTCATTATTCCCTGAGGTCTCACTCACATTTTGAGTCTCACACATTTTGTAGTGAACAGAGGCTTATCAGGATCCAGTAACAAGTGGAAGGAGTAGAAAATGATAGTGGTGGAGCTTTTGTTTTTCAACACAGCCTCACATATGCTTCTCATGGTAAGACTCTGCTTCAAGAAACTGAGACCTTGTCAATAACTTTGACCTCAGTCAGTGAATGAGAGAACCCTGGGAAGAGCTGTAGAATCCTTTGCTCTGGACTCCTCTTCATGAGTGCAATATGGGAGCAGATAAAAAGAGGAGCATTGGTCTCCCTCTAAAAGTGCATACAATTCTGAAATCCCAATAGACTTACTTACCTCTGGAATTTAGCATGTGCTGTTTTTGTATACACAATCTTTTCTTTTTTTCTTTTGTTAACTCTGGTTCCTTAACTGTTGTGGTTTATTGTGTCCTAACATGCACACTGCTTCCTCTGAAGTATTCCTGACCACCAGTGCTACAGGGTGCAGCCAAGAGGGGGACCCCAAATAGGGATTTGAAATGGGGTCCAGAACTCAAGGTATTCAGGAATTATTAAGATGTCCTCACTTTTTCTCTTTCAGGTGTGAGTTGGGGGAATGGGACACATGGAGCAGGGCCATTGAGAGCTGTTTTGCATAGCAACAGCTTTGCAGCTAACATCTGGTGTGGTCATTTAACAGATCTATAACCTTTAACTGGTTACATAGATATGTTAAATAGCTGTGGCCCTGCCCTGAGTCAGGGGAATGGAAGTAACTTCCCCACCAAGATGTAACTGGGGGGCAGGTCCCCTGAGTTACAGCATCTGCATGAGAGCTTGGAGATGACTGGCTCCATGACATGGGGCCACACCTGCCCAGACTCATGATGACAGCCCAGTAAAGCTGGAAGGATATGACAGTACTCACAAGTGTAGCCAATTGTGGGGGGAGTTGGAAATGGGGCTGCAGAGGAAGATTGGCGCTGGGATTTAAACCAAGACGCAGCAGCCATTGAGGGGAGAGACTCAGTAGCCATCGAAGGGAGAACCACACAGTTTTGGCAGAGTGGAGACTCTGGCAGCCATTGTGCAGAGAGGACCACGTGGCTTTGCCTGAGTGGGGACCCCTGCAGCTTTAGAAGGGAGAACCACCACCCGGCTCTAGCAAAGATCCCAGTAACACAGTTGAATGTGCCGGGAACTGAGGGAGGCCTACCAGCTGTGCACAGATTACTGGGAAGAACCGGGGGCTGCCTGAGCCACAGACTTCTATTCTTTTCCTGAGATATGGTACCCCAGACTGGGTAAAGGGGGAAGGAAGGACTGTGTGTGTTTGTGGGTGTTTTAAGGGACTTTGAGATTTTGATATAGACATTAGGTCACTACTTTAAGTCTGTATAGCATTAAATGAACATTTCCTTTCCTTTTCACGAGTCTCTGGCATTGAGAGATGTCTTTCCTATAAGGCAGTGGACATAATGAACCTGGGGGGTTCCTTTCAGTAATAGTATATTGCCTTTGCCCCCCGCCCCCGTGTTCTGTAACACCAGCACTTTAATTCCTATATTCTGTATTTTTTTTTAGCAATCTGAATTATAAGAAATATACAGCTTTACAGCTTGGCATCAAGTATTTCACAACCTGAGTTCAAATCTAGATATTGCCACTCAGCTATGGAAACTTAGAAAGTTACTTTATCTCTCTCAGATTTATCTTCTGTAAACTTGGAAGAATAATCCATACATAACAGATTTATAGTAAAAAGTTAATTGAAATACACATATAAAAACTATGCACAGTTCCTATAGCTGTGATTTTAAAGTAGTATTCTGTTATCTTTTTTTAATGAATGTAGACAACCCTAGTTTGGTCTGGCAATAAACCTCAGTTCCTTCGAGTGCAGCCCCTCTGCTGAATCACAGATCCTTGGTGCTGAGGCATATATATTCTAAATTCTTTTGAGAATGTTTAACCAGGAGAAGCAAATTGAGCAGTAAACATTTCTGATTACCCAAATCCTCAACTCCACAGTGAAAAACTTTGTTGGCACAACCCAAACATATTTCAGAGAACAAGGTGCCATAAGTGTTCAGGGTGACATGAAGGCATTTCCTTATGCCCCTTTACCAAGTGTGTAATTTCATGTTCACATGGCTTTATGTTTATTAAAATATGACGCTATATCATCCTCCAATTTTGCAACACAGAAGGCACACAAGCTGATTAGCTGGAATGTGCAGATATGATGCCCATTGCCTTTTTCACCTCTAGAAAGGCAGAAACTCAGTTCTTGAATAGTGCTGGTAGCCTGTGATTTATATGTGGTTGTCTACAGTATCCACCTCCATTAATTTTTTGTTCAAAGAAAGAACCACTAAGAAGTCAAATAACTCCCAAATTTTATTTCCAATGGAAACTGTGTTAAAATAATACATCACCATTAAGCAGAAGGCTGCACTAATGTCATTAGAGGGAGAGGTGTTTTGCTGCCTGAAGAGCAGATAAAATTATTTGATGTTGATAAGGTATTTGCTTTTCCTGGGGAAGTAAGCAGATAAATTTCTCTTGTAGCTAATTGGAAAACTTTAAAAATCAAGTTTGACTTAAATTAGTAGATATTAGTAAAAAAATCAGCAATGTGCTTGAAATGCCACCAATTTGTTGTGATGAACCTTTATGTGATGCTTTAAATCTAAGCAGATTATTTATTTTAAGGACTCTATGAAGCAAATAAACATTCACTGTCTCTGCCTTAGAAATAAAATAGTTCTCAGATATCTCGATGCAATAAACCAAATCTTTCACCTCAGTAAAAGGAACATTCATTCTCTTATAGTCCATTTTAAGAAATTTAGTTTGACAAAATAGATGGAATCTTATTTCTGTTCTTACAACTAACCCCATGCAACAGGACACATATCATATTCAAAGGTTACTTGTAGTTAAATGCTTCCAACATTTCTCTCTGGGCCATAATCTTTTTATGAATATGCTCTGGGGTTTTTAGCAGTTAGCCTTTTAAACAGAGATGTGATATTATTTTGAAGATTTGTTTTCAAATTTTGATAACAAATTTTTAAAACAGAGATATGATGTTGTTTTGAAGATTTGTTATCAAGTTTGGATAACAAATCTTCAAAATACTGAAGGTATCTTGACGGTACTTGTGAGGCCATCCTGGTGTCTCTCACTGTAGCCTCACTGTGTTCTCAACATGGCTTCATTGTCTGGGCCATATATAGTGGTTGCATTAAACTTTGGAGATGTGTTAACACTAGCTTATACTCCAGCAGTTCCTTGACAAAACAACAAAAACAATAATAAAGCCTCAGCTTGCAATAACAATATTAAAGACTATAAAGCATCTACCAAAAGGATAATATAATACACAGTTTTTTTCCTGCTTTTCTAAAACCATAAAGAAACAACATAATTTTGGCCTGAAAGTGGTAATTTAACATAAGAAAGAACATTTATGATTATGCGGATTGGTTGGTAGACACTTGGATGATTACAAACACAACCTGAGACCTCCTGCAATGACCTGAATTCTATTTACCCAAGATTAGAACTATGAACTATGTGGTCACTTCATGCTGTTTTATATTCTAAGGATTTATTTTTTAGATCACTGTTTTTATTATTCTATGGCATTCTTTCTGCCTAAAACTTGGACTTTTTATAAGCTAAATGATCTATATCCTCCCCACCACCACCACTACCATTTGTCAACACATCATTGTGACAAGGGTAGTTTTATAGTAAAAACCATAATCATTTCAAAATGGAAGCATGGGATAATTAGTGTTTTTCCTACAAGCCTTCCTTAACCTTAAGGAAGGCTCAATAGTAAGAGCTTAAGGAAGCACTTACTATTAATCTCTTTCCTACTTTTTTAAGGATGCTTCTCTCTGTAGCATCCCCATATATTTTTATAACACAATATTTTCTTTTCCTTATTTCCCACTACCAACCATCCAGGAGATACAGAGTATGCAGTAGGATGTCAATTCATCTACAATCTCTGAGAAGCATGAGATCTTTCCTGGTTTCATTTTTCATGTGGAAAAAAGTAAAACAAAATAGCCCCATCCTCCTGGATGTTGTTTTCAAGTTATGTACCTAATAACACACTTTTATTAATGATGACTCACAAAAAAGTTCACTAAACTCTGGTGAATGAGCTGGTGTTAATATTCTTGGAGATCCAGTTACATGCACATGTTTAAGAAACTTGGCCCAACCCAAAGGATTGGATTCCATAGAGGAGCTGAATGTAGCAGTTCTCAGTGGAGACCTAAGTACAGTGTACTCATCTGTACTTAGCAACTCTGAAACCAGGAACCAGCAACTCCAAAATGAATGCTTAAACTTTTTTTTAAAATACATTTTATTGATTATGCAATTACAGTTGTCCCATTTCCCCCCTTTACTCCCCTCCACCCTGCACACCCCATCCCACCCACATTCCCCCCTTTAGTTCATGTCCATGTGTCATACATATAAGTTCTTTAGCTTCTACATTTCCCGTACTATTCTTACCCTCCCCTTGTCTATGTTCTACCTACCATCCATGCTTCTTATTCTCTGTACCTTTTCCCCCTCTTTCCCACTCCCCTGTTGCTAACCTTCCATGTGATCTCCATTTCTGTGGATCTGTTCCTGTTCTAGTTGTTTGCTTACTTTGTTTTTGTTTTTGTTTTAGTGTGGTTGTTAATAATTGTGAGTTTGCTGTCACTTTACTGTTCATATTTTTATCTTTTTCTTAGATAAATCCGTTTAACATTTCATACAATAAGGGCTTGGTGATGATGAACTCCTTGAACTTGACCTTATCTGAGAAGCACTTTATCTGCCCTTCCATTCTAAATGAAAGCTTTGCTGGATAGAACAATCTTGGATGTAGGTCTTTGCCTTTCATGACTTGGAATACTTCTTTCCAGCACCTTCTTGCCTATAAGGTTTCCTTTGAGAAATGAGCTGACAGTCTGTTGGGAACTCCTTTGTAGGTAACTAC
>CM052543.1:65657811-65713194 GCA_028533065.1 Trachops cirrhosus
ATTCTCTCCTTCATTTTTACCTTGGCTAATGTAATTATGATGTGCCTTGGTGTGTTCCTCCTTGGGTCCAACTTCTTTGGGACTCTCTGAGCTTCCTGGACTTCCTGGAAGTCTATTTCCTTTGCCAGATTGGGGAAGTTCTCCTTTATTATTTGTTCAAATAAGTTTTCCACTTGTTGCTCTTCCTCTTCTCCTTCTGATACACCTATGATTTGGATATTGGAATGTTTAAAGATGTCCTGGAGGTTCCTAAGCCTCTCCTCATTTTTTTGAATTCTTATTTCTTCATTCTTTTCTGACTAGATTTTTCTTTCTTTCTTCTGATCTACTCCATTGATTTGAGTCCCAGTTTCCTTCCCATCACTATTGTTTCCCTGTACATTTTACTTTATTTCACTTAGTGTAGCCTTCATTTTGTCATCTAATTTGTGACCAAAATCAACCAATTCTGTGAGGATCCTGATTACCAGTGTTTTGAATTGTGCATCTGATAGGTTGGCTACCTGTTTATTGCTTAGTTGTATTTTTTCTGAAGCTTTGATCTGTTCTTTCATTTGGGTCATTTTTTTTGTCTCAATGCACCTGTTATATAGTGAGGGGTGGAGCCTTAGGTGTTCACCAAGGCAGAGTAACCTGCAACACTGGATTGTGACGCTGTATGTGGGGAAGGAGTCTGAGATGGAACAGTGGCACTTGCTCTGCTCTCTGTTGAATTTCAGTCACTTCCCCCACTTCCCACAAGCAAATTGGGCCCTTCTGTTGCTGATTCCCGTGTGGGTGGGTCTGTGTACATTCTAGAACCCTGTGGGTCTCCCCACAGTTGTTTTCAATCAGTGGTTTGAGGCTTCATTTCCCTGTGCTGGGACCTTGGAGCATGTGGTCCATCTCACTCTCCCTTTGTTTTGCCTGGTTTATCTGCATGAATGTCTGTCACCCGGTCTGCCAGCCGCTGCCCTGCTGGTCAGCTGCAGCCTTGCATGCCCCAATCCACAATCCACCCCCTCGCTGGGTCCACCAGCCACTGCCTTGCGCTCCCAGATCTGCCAGCCTCCACCTTGCCATGAGTCATCTCAGCCCCAGCTGCCTGACTCCACCCCTCCTGCTGGTCTGGATGAATGTGCCTTCTTTAACTCGGTTGTTGGACTTCCATGCAGTTCAATTTTCTGTCAGTTCTGATTGTTTTTTTGTTTTTAAATTGTTGTTGTCCTTCTTTTGGCTGTGTGAGGAGGCACTGTGAGTCTACCTACGCCTCCATCTTGGCTGGAAGTGAATGCTTAAACTTTTCATCACCCAAACTGGACAACATTGCCTGCTCACATAGTCATCCACTTCTTGTATTATTTTTATTGATTTGTTGGGGTATGCTGTATACTGACCCATTCTTTCCTACAGATGTTTCATATATCTTCTAGTCAGACACATATTTTTGAACTTTATTCTGTTGTATAAAACCTTTTGACTTATGACTTAGTCTATTTTATGTTATTAGTTGTGCTTTCAATATCATGTTTAAAAATACTTCTTTATACTTAAGTCATAAAAAATTTCATGTTACCTCATAGACCTTTATTTTTTTAATTTCTAGAGATATTGAAACCCTAATGTTCAATGAATAAAAGAAAGGTGCAAGGGATAACTGAAGGATATTTCCAAAAATCTATAAAAGACTTTGATGTACAACACACACACACTCAGTAAAAATACTAAAATATATTCAGGAAGGCACATATCAAAACCATATTGTGGTTGAGTCTAAAGCAGTAGGGAGGCAATAACACAAAGAGTAATGCCACATTGTTTTATATTTCATAAAAATATTTAAAGGAAACATATATTGTCAATATTTGCTAATTCGAGATAGTAACAGATGTTTGTTATAGTCTGTATTTTCAGTCTTTATTAAAATTTGCACTAAATTGGTGAAACAAAATATTTAGGAAATTGATTTTACTTAAGCCTGAGTTACATTTTCATTGTGCCTATAATGTAATGAATAACAAGCTCAGAAGAGCTTGTATGATGGTGGAAATCACAGCAGTAACAATAATCACAATATTGATTAGTACATATGTTAAACAAGTTTCAAATATTTTTCTTGCCTTGTATTAGTTAATCTAATACTGAGATGAATGTTATTATTATATATGAAATTTTATAAATAAAAAAGTCCAGGATAAGAAAAAATTAGTTTAGTTTCAAAAAACTAGTGATTCTGCAAGAATTTGAAAATTAGACCAAAAAATCTTGCCTTAAATGTTGATGTAGAAAACAGAAATTCCAAAACTGGCCCCCAAAGATGTTATGCCCTAACCCTGAGAGCCTGCACATACTATGAAATCTCATTCCTGTGATTATGTTGTGTTATGTGGCATAATTGACTTTAATATGGGGAGAGTATCTGAATGGGTCTAACCTAATACATGAATCTCTGTAAAAACACTTTTCCTCAGCTGGTGGTGGAAGAGGCAGGTTAACAGATTAGAACACTGGGAATAATTTAATTTGGTGTCACTGTTTTGAAGATGGAGGGGGCCATATGAGAAGAAATACAGAGACTGGCCCCTAAGAGCAGGAAATAACACCCAAATGAGAGCCAACAAGGAGCAAGGATCTCAAATTTATACCCACAAAGAAATGGATTATGCCAAGAACTTAATTAAACTTGGAAAAAATTCTTTACTCAAATCTCCAGATAGGAACCAAAACTTGTTCCCTCATGATTGGGCCTTGTGAGTACACAAACAGAGAATGCAAGCAAGTTCACCAGCATATGTGATCTACAGAACAAGGAGAGAATAATAACTATGATTTTCAGCTTCTGTGTTTGAGGAAACTTATTGTAGTAATAATAGCATATACAGTCTATTTCTGGAACTACCATGTGACATTGCCTCCTTATAAATGTAAGCTCCAAAAGTCTGCCCATTCGTGTTTAATTAAACTTCAAACATTATACTTACCATTATCACTAATACAAACTGTTATTTGCCATTTGAACTACTATCACATAGATGATGATGAGTACTACTATTACCACTAAAAGTGTCTTATGTATGTTTACCATGAGCCAGGAACTAACCAGGCCCCAATTACCAAGATTCTGATCTAAAAGGTCTGAATGGGGGTGGCAATCTTCATGAGTATCCAGTTCTTAAGAAAATACTGTTAAATAGGTTTTGTTCTATTATAGATTGAATTGTGCCTTCCCAAAATCCACGTGTTGAAGCCCTAACCCCCAATACCTCTTAATATAACTGTATTTAGATAAAGGAAGAAGTCACCATGGTTCATTGGAGTGGGCCCTAATTCAATATGATGGTATCCTTATAAGAAGAAACAATTTGAACACACAAAAGACAATAAGCATGCACCCTCACAAAGAAAAGATTATATGGGAACAGGCAAGCCAAGGAGAGAGGCCTCAGAAGAACTGAATCTGTTAATACATTGACCTTGGACTTGTAGCCCCTAAAACTGTGAGCAAATAAATTTACATTGATTAAACTACTGATGTGCTGTATTTTGTCATAAGAGCCCTAGCAAACCAATACATTTGCAATATATCAAATTTTACTATTTTTTTGTCCTCGTTTTATAGTGGAGGCAGTGGAAGATCAGAAAAGTGTCAGCAATTTCCTAAAACTAATTTCATCTAGGTATTATTATTGAAGACTGATTCACACTCAGTTTGATTTACTTTCAGAATCCAAGTATTATCTCCTCCTTTTTTTGTCATGATCCAAATTTCCTACTGACAAAGTACTGATGATAACTTATGCAGTTTCAAATTCCATGTAGTACTACCTTCCAAACATACACAGAAAATAAATTTATATCAACTTGTGAATGATTGGATATCTCATAGAACTTAGAAATTTGTTAAATAAGTCCTTGAGTTAACTTTTTAAATATGTAAGTTTCTAATCTTTTTTTAAATTCAACATCAAAATTTAATTGTGGTATTTCCAGGGCTGACAAGCACAGAAAAGCAGCATTTCATGCATTAACTAGAGGAAACATAATAAACTCCCCAGAGTCATTTTATATTGAAAATATACTCTTGTCATGGCTTATGTGAAATATTTAAAATACAGGAAGTAGAAAACCTATAAATGATCAGAATGATTTTTTTCTAAAATAGTGAATGTCAAAACTATAGAATAGTAGAGTTATATAACTGAGAAAATCTTAAGACAGATCAAGGGAAATTATATCTATGAGATGAGAACTTCATTTTTTTTTTTAAGAAATTATTTAAAGTAGACACTTTGGAAAGTTCCATGTTTACAATTCTATTTTATTGTCATAATAATCTAGAATTTATCAGAAAGGTTTTCTTTGGGTATACTATTATATTCAATTAAAACTTTATTTTTAATTAAATATAACTGCATTTTTAAAATAACCATTTTTCACATTACAAGTAAAAATACAAGTCTTTCACTTAATCAGCTTTTTTAGCATATTATTATATTTATGTTCCCATTGCTGTGAGCTTATGTTCAAAGTCTGTGATTAAAGCCTTTGAAAGAAGTGGTGATAAATATAAGAAACCCTGAGATCCTAGGTTAGTCAACAGAGCACAGAAATCAAAAGACAGAGCAAAATTTTTGAAAAACATTGCTGAAATAAAAATGCTTTCAAAGTTCATTAACAGGTAAATTGAAAAGAGTAAAAATAGACTTAATTTCATGTAAAAAATAGCAACATTTAGTCCATGCTAATGCAATTTAAGTAGTTTACTTAGAAAAAAATCTGCTATTAATTTTAATGAACAAACTCATAATTTCACCAACTATTGAACATGACATATTATTATGAGTTCAAATTTTAAATGTAGTCTATTTATATAAGACAGTCATGTGCATTGCAGTTTGCCACTAAATACAGTTAAATTTGACTCTAGGTTTTTTTGTCTATTATATATGATTTAAAAATGTGACTAAAATATACATTCTAGCTAAGAGCAAAATGACCTCATCATTCCCTCATGCCTATAATGTATTTATATTTGCAAACTGAAATCATCATTCCAAAATTTAAAGGTAGTAATATTTGAAGCAATCTTTAGCATATATGTAAAATTCAGCAAAAAGAAAAGAAAAAGATATTACAAAGACTGCGTCAATTATAGATTGCCATAAAAATCTATTTTTTTTGGAGTAAAATGCCTATGTTCTTTCTTCTAGCTATGCCAGCTACATGCCATTTTCAGCTTTATAGAATTACTTTAAGAGTTCCATAAGCACCTTTTGAATCAAATCTTTTCAAGGCTTCACCACATATAGTCCTTTAGAAAAAAATAAGGAAACTCCAGAGATTCTACAACCATGAAATATTAAACATTGCAGGAAGTATCAGTCAGGATTTACTTAGAGAAGCAGAACATAACAAGTATGAGGGGAATGAGTGACTTATTATAGGAAGAAACAAAAAACTAAAAGGGAGACTTAGAGAATCAGAGAAAAAGACACTGACAAATGTACCAGAAGAATTAGTGCAGGTAGTTGCATGAGAGCTTGCAGAAAGATGCAAGAAATCAATCAACCTGAGCCATAAAAGTAGGACCGTGAAAGGTAAGATGTAGCAAGATCTAAGAAGAGTTCTTGGTATAAGGATCTTGTATGGAGGCCCCAAAGTCACTGTTGTTCAATAGGGTCAGTAATAGAAAAGACAAGCTGGAGACAGAGCAAAGGAGAGTGATGTTAAGCTGGGATGAGACCTGTCAGTCCCCTTTGTATCTGTCCATCATTGCATCCAACCACGTTGACTTTCTGAGATTAATAGCTGCTCTTTTACTTACTTTATTGCAGCTCACAAGCACACAGTGAAGTGGATTCTGGAAAATGTAGTTCCCAGTCTTAACCAAGTTGATAGAGCACAGTCCTTCACAAAAAAAGTAAGAGATTGTGGTTAGGTTAGATGTCCTAACATATGCTCAGACGCCAAGTTGTCCATACATTAGCTTAAGAGTGTTTGTGAAACCATAAAATTAAAATTATATAAATATGTATATGAATGGATATGCATTTTTTCCTTGGGAAATGTTCCAAAGATTTCATCAGATTATATAAGCAATGGAAGTGGTGATGGAAGGAGACTTGATTTGGGGTGATGAACACACATTACTGTGTACAGACAATGTGTTTTGGGGTTGTACACCTGAAACCTGTATAATTTTGTTAACCAGTGTCACCCTAATTAATTCAATAAAAAGAACAAAAACAGTACTACCACACTTCATAGAATATAAGACACTATGGTCTGAGATGCAAGAATATTTTATGTACCCCAAGAAAAGGGGAAAACCTGCAAATTAAATTGTGATGTAATGTTTTATTATAGATTGTAAGATGCATCCCAATTTTAGAGATGCTACAATGTGAACAAAATAGGATCTTCAAATTGAATATATAAGGTAAATATATTTTATTGGAACATGTTTATGTAATAAAACAATAGAAATGGGCATAAATATGAAAAAAGTTGCAAAGTGAGTAGATCCTAAAAGTTCTCATCACAAGGAAAATTTATTTTATTTTTTTACCAATTTATCAAATATAGAGTTCAAAGTAATGATTATAAGAATACTGAAAAGCATGAAAAAAGATATACAAACCATAAAAAAGGACCAGTCAGAAATAATGCAATATCTATATGCAACATCTATATGAGGTAATAGATATTTATGAAAGTTATTGTGGTAGTAATTTCACAATATTTGTAAGTCAAGAAATTATGCTATATACTTTCATATTATACAGTGGTATACATTAACTATATGTTAATAAAAATGAAAGAAAATAAATAAATAATATACCAACATACACTCTGCATGTGTTAAGAAAAGAAGGAAATCCTGCAATATGTAACTACATGGATGAACTGTCAGTGCATTATGCTAAGTGAAATAAGTCAATGACAAAGGACAAATACTTCATGATTTCACTTATATGAGCTGTCTAAAAGAGTTAATATCACAGAATCATAGTAGAATGTTGGTTTCCAAGGGGTGGAAAAAGGAGAAAATGGAGAGTTTCTAATCAACGGACATAAAGACTCAATTATGCAAAATAAGTAAATTCTAAAGATTGGTTGCACAACTTATCCCCATTTTTAACTGTACTGTATTGTACCCTTAAACTTTGTTCATGAGGTAGATTTAATGTTGTATTTTTACCACAAAAATCTTAGAAAAAATAGTATGTACTTGTTCTATTTTGACAATGGAATTTGAGGCAATAAGAATAGTGTGTATAACATAGCAGAGAGAAGCACATTGCATTCACATATATGGATGGTATAGATGGCTAAAAATTTAGCTTCAGCATAAAACCTGAGGGTAAAATTATGTTTAAAATAGATGTTGAGAAGAACAAGAATATCCTTCACTCTCTCACAACCTAAGTGTATATCATTCTGCCTATAACAACATAATGTTTAGAATATCTAAAGAAAGTTTAAATTGTGAAGTTAAGGATTGCATGCATTATTTTATCTGATACTCGTACTAATATACAAAAATAGGACAGTGGTTAAATATTTGAACCCTGGAGTCAGACACACATGATTTAAATCCTAGATCCATGATACAGTTGATAAGAGACATTAGGCAATTTACAACCTAAACAGTTAACTATCCAGTGTTTTCTAGATTTCATTATCTATGTACTTCAGATGAGTACATTCAACTCTTTAGGCCTCAATTTTCTTATAAAGAAAATTAGAGTTATAAAGCCTGGTTTCTTAAAAATCATCTTTTAGATTTTTCCTAGTTGAAAGATGAAGCATTTTAATTTGAATACACATCAAACTTTGCAAATTAAAGAGCAGGCTGTGTAGTGATCACATGACTTTCATAAGGAAAATAGTGATATTCTGCTAATTTATTATGTCTTTATTCATTCATTAATTTTTAATCTTGTAAATTTCAAAAATAATCCTTATTGACTAAGAAGTCAATCAATGGTTTATAATAACTTAGTCAGCAAAAATACCCCAAATTAAGACTTACTGGTAATTCTGAATTTTATAAGCTAAATTATAGTTAAACTTCTACTGGAAAAATACTCTTTCTTTCATTTGACACTAATTGGTAGAACGTTGAAAATTTAGCAATGAATCAAAAGGGTACGTTCTTTCCTACAAATGTACATAACACACAAGAGTAAAATATCTTTAGCCTTCTGCTGAGGTACTTATTTTGTGCATGGAAAACTAAACTTACTGGATTGTATGTGTGACTCCATATATTTGTTTATAAAATTAGATATGAAAAATATATTTTCAAGTAATATAATAATACATATTTATTGTAATATTCTTTAAACAACCAAATTCTCTCTTATTAAGAAATATCTAAAAGACTGGAAATAATTGAGCTGACTTTTCTAAACCAGAATAGCTAGGCTCAAATTAACCATATTCATGCTCTAAAAATTCTGATTTTCTGATTGTATCCAAGAAATCCTAGTGTATTGGTCATGTCCTGCTGATGACAAAAAAAGTTTATACATTTGTTTGGTCTAATATATTATGGAAACATATCTCTTTAAAGGTCAAAAAAGTCAGTCATGGTAATTATGATAATAGAGTTGTATTTAAACTGTGTACAGGGTGCAACAAAATTAGGCTTGCAGCTGTTTATATGGAAAATAATATAATAATGTTAATATAAGAATAATCTCTGTGCTTTGCACACTCACAGCTGTTAACCTACTTTTGCCCAATCCTGTATATTATAACAGTATTAATATATCTAAAACATATAAATTTAGTAATTTTACCTCTTCAGCTATCATTGAGAAGAAAAAAAGGCAAAATATGTAGTTATTTCCACTCTTTACTCACAAAAAATAATTCACTATTTTACTTCATGTACAGAGTTTTCAAATATCATATATCAAATGTTAAAATTAATAAATTGTATAAAATGTTTATAAATTATCTCCTCAGGACAACTGCATAAAGACTAACAATTATTATGAAAATAATCCATAAATAAATAAAATCTTTAAAAAAAAAAAAAAAAAAGAAAATAATCCCTCTGTTTTGCCTAACATATTCAGTAAAAAAATGCATATCCTTACAGTCACCAAAGTCATCTGACCTCAGGAAACCCAATTAATGACAAAATAAAAGTAGTAACCACATGTCCTTTGCCTAAAGCAAGTAACAGAAAGAGAGCGGAAAACTAGAAACAAAGGGAGGACCACTCTAACTTCAAATTATGCCTAGTATGTTAGTAGTTGTATATTCATTGCAAGCATTAGTGTTTACTACTACATACACTTAACAACAGATCCATGAGGCTCAAATAAATCTTGAGAGCTTAAGAAATCCTTCTCTCTTCGCTCAGCTAAAACAGTTTTGAGATATTATAGAAAGATTAAAAAACTGCTGGGCATTACCTGTCTTACTTAAATAACAATTTTCTTCCTTGTGAAGCCATAGAGGGATAATCATTACAGAAATCTTCAAGGGCTCATAGAAATGTGAAGCATAAGTAGAACCATTGATATTACTGAAAGTTCTTGTGTAGCCACTTACATGGAAGCAGCAAAGAGGATTCAGTAAAGCTCACCTGGAAGAAAATCTTCAGGTTTATAGTGTTTGATGTGTTTATTTTTTATGGTTTTATTTGTCTTTTAGCTTATCTTTTATAAAAGCAGTTTTAAAATTGTTTTCACCACAAAAATATTTGGGATATATACCAATTAATTTGTTGTTTCATTTATTTTTGTTTCTGCCTTTTATTTTTTTAATCCCTGCATTTTGCCTTAAGACTGGTGTCTAATGATAAAATTAACAAAAATAAAGTATTAATAGAGATAATATTAATTATCTTGCCATTGTCACACTTCATGCTAGTCTTTACATCATTGGCTCCCAAATGTTGTGATACATTAGAATCAGCTGGGAAGTTTTGCAAAATCCCAAAGTCCACATTGTACCTCATAGCAGCAAAATCAGAATATCCAGGAATGGAAACCAGGCATCAGCATGTGTTGGAAATCACTGATGTGTCATACTGCACCTTCTTAACCTCTCTTCTGAAATAGTGTAACTATGCTGGCTGTCTAGGGCTGGTAAGCATCCCTGCTCTGGAAGATCCAAGGTGATAGCAGAGTAGGTGAAAGTTACACTAACTCCTCCCAGGACCAAGCTGGAATTACAAGTAAAATGTAGAGCAATCAGCCTGAATAACCAACCAAAGACTTGTTGAACAAGGGGATTGCAGAATAGATAAGAGTCATGTGAGGAGAGACTGGGTTTTGGGTCTCTGGGGAGAGACCTGAAGGACAGGGAACCAGTGTCCCATAGCTAGGTCTCTCTCCTACTCCACAGACACCATCTTTCTTGGGTCAAGCACTCCCCTCCATACAGCATCATCATGAGGGAATACAATAGCCCCACCCTCTGAACTCTCTCTGCACCCCGTAGAGCTCTTACTCTGTGAAGCTGCCTGGGTCTAGGGTATAGAGATCTGGGTGGACTGAAAGGGTTTCAGTGACTGAATTGTGTGGCTCTTGCATGGGGACCTTCCCTCCATCTTCCCCTGAGCCTGACAGGGGTTACCACTTCATAGGAGATCCACTAGCCCCACCCTCTTAACTCCCAGAAGCCCCATCCTGCCAAGCTTGAGTTCTCCAGCAGGTCTGGGAAGAATCTGAAACAGACTTTACTCTGTGGCTCTAAGACCAGGATCATTTTTCCCTCACATGCCAGACTGGTATAGAATTCTCCATTCACATGGCAAAAATCATAGTCCTTTTGAGCGTGATAAACTGTTGGCCTCACCCTGGCAGGTGGCAGCTAGTATTGGTATGCCCTGGGACATTTACCAGGGGATCTCAGACCCAGTACCTGCACTGAATTTGAACCTGTATCAGTTCAGTGAACAACACTAACCCCCACCTGGTGATTCACTGAGAATCTACCTCAGTGTACCACCAGAGGCTTTTTTAGTGACTAAGCCTAACAGGCAGCTAACAGGTGGAGCCAAGCAGAGGCAGACATTGGGGTGCCTGGGCCTTTGGCTGACCTGTCCTGGGATCAGAGGTAATATAAGCCAGCCTTGGTATAAAACTTGTTCCTTCTCAAACATATCAAGGCCCAGCAGAGGCAGCCACAAGTATGGAGCACTTTGTAGCTTTTTGCCCAAGGCCAGTTACAGGCAACAACTGACATGGATCTGCACCAATGTCCTTCCCAAGGGGCCCAAGAACCAACACACCCAGTGGTCAGCTCAGAAAACATCACAGCAGGATTCAATTAGCTCTACAAGCAGTACATACAAAGGCAGATCTTGGCAGTCACCATACCCTGCTGAGGCAAATTCCACTTTCCGTGGTCAGCATCTGAATGGCAGCTCATACACTGTGGTTGAGGTCAATCCTCATAGTCAGCAGGTCTAAGGGTCAATTCTATGAAAGCACAGACCAACAGTAATTGAGACGCCATTATAAGGAGGGTTTATATAACCCACACAAGAGACATTCCTGGAGTACCAAGCTCAGGTAATCATGGAGAATGCTTAGGTAATCATGGTAGTCATGGAGAATCATGGAGAATGAATCACTGGGTCCCATAGGACACCAACTACATAATGCAACTCTACCAAGATGAGGAAACACAGCCAATCTACCAAATAAACAGAAACAAACACAGAAAGGCAACCAAAATGGGGAGACAAAAAATCATGCCCTAAATGAAAGAACAGGAGAAATCTCTAGAAAAAGGAACTAAATGAAATGGGAGCAAGCAATTTACCATACATAGAATTCAAAATAATGGTTATAAAATAGCTCAAGGAATGTAGAGAAAAATGGATGAACTCAGTGAGAACTTAAACAAAAGGCTAGTAAGCATGGAAAAGGAAATAGAAAACCATAAAAAAAACAGTCAGAAGTGAAGAATATAATCTCTGAAATGAAAAACACACTGGAAGGAAAAAATAGTAGTTTAAATGTAGTAGTGGATCAAATCAGTGATTTGGAAGACAAGGTAGCAGAAAACAGCCAATCGGAGCAGCAGGAAAACAATTTGAAAAATGAGGATAGTGTGGGGACCTTACAGACAACACAAAGCATACCAACATCTGCTTCACACAGGGTGGGGGGGCAGCATGCTTACAGTTGTGAGTATGTGAAACATGGAGTTTATTCTTGTATTATTATTTATTAATTAGTGCATTATTTTCATACCATTGGAGTACTAGGAAGAGAAAAGAGAGAGAGCTAGGGATAGACAACCTATTTGAAGAAATAATGACTGAAAACTTCCTTAACCTAGTGAACAAAAGAGACACACAAGTCCAGAAAGCACAGAGAATCCCAAACAAGATTAACCCCAAGAGGTCACAACAAGACACATCATAATTAAAATGGCAGATGTTAAGGATAAAGAGAGAATCTTAAAAACATCAAAAGAAAGACAGTTACCTCATAAGAATGTCAGCTTATTTCTCCACAGAACCATTTCATGCCAAAAATATTCAAAGTGATGAAAAACAAGAGCCTACTATTAAGATTACTTCACCTAGCAAGGCTATCATTTAAAAATGAAGGAGAAATTAAGATCCTCCCAGACAAGAAGAAACTAAAGGAATTTATCACCACCAAACCAGTAGTACAAGAAATGGTAAAAGGTCTTCTTTAAGAAGAAGAAGAGGGAAAAAGAAAAACAGAGAAACATAGCTAAGAGAATAAAGTTGTAATAAACATGTACCTATCAAGAATCACTTTAAATGTAAGCAGCTTAAATGCTCTAATCAAAAGACATAGAGTAGCTGAATAGTTAAGAAAACAAGAACCATAAATATGCTATCTACAAGAAAAAGATATATCATGCACATGGAAACGGAAAGAACCTGGGGTATCAAAACTTATATCAGATAAAATAGACTTTAAAACAAAGGCTCTCATGAGAGACAAAGGAGGACATTACATAGTGATAAAGGGATTGATCCAGCAAGAGGATATAACACTTGTAAACATTTATGTAACCAATATACATGTACCCAAATATATAAAGTAAATCTTAATAGACATAAAGGCAGGGATCAACAGTAATGCAATCATAGCAGGGGATTTTTACACCCCATTGACATGGATGGATAGATCTTCCAGACAGAAAATCAGCTAGGTAACAGCAGCATCAAGGTAGTCACTAGATCAGATGGATTTATTGATAGCATCAATAATTTCACCCCAAAGTTACAGAATATACATTCTTCTCAAGTGTGCATGGAACAGTGCCTGGGATGGACCACATGTTAGGCCACAAAAAAAGTACCGGTAAATTTTAAAGATTGAAATCATCTCAAGCATCTTCTCTGACCACAATGGTGTGAAATTAGAGATCAATACCCACCAAAAACCTGAAAAACACACAAACATATGGAGGCTCAGTAGCATATTACTAAACAATGAATGGGTTAAGAATTAGGTAAAGGAAAGAATCAAAAGATACCCTGAAACAAAGGAAAGTAAGAACACAACCCAAAATCTATGGGACACTGTGAAAACAGTCCTGAGAGGAAAATTCAGAGCATTGCAGGCCTTTCTCAAGAAATAAGAAAAACCTCAAATGAACAATCTAATTTTACACTTAAAGGAACCAGAAAAAGAATAGCAATAAAACTCAAAGTGAGTAGGAGAAAGGAAATAATAAAAGTCAGAGTAGAAATAAATGTAATAGAATGTTATAAAAAAACAATACAAAATATCATGGAAACCAAGAGTTGGTTCCTTGAAAAGATAAACAAGATGGATAAACCTTTAACCAAACTTATCAAGAAAAAAAACAAGGTCTTATGTAAAAAAAATCAGTAATGAAAGAGAAGTAACAAGTGACACAACAGAAATACAGGATTATAAGAAAGTATGTGCCAATAAATTGGACAACCTGAAAAAAATGGATAAATTCTTAAAAACATAAAATTATCCAAAGCTAAAACAAGAAGAAACAGAAAATCTAAACAGAACTATGACAGCTAATGGTATTAAAGCAGTGATCAAAATACTTCCAACAAATAAAGGTCCTGTATCAGATGCCTTCACAGGTAAATTTTACCAAAGATTTAAAATTCTTAAAAGAACTAACATGTCTCCTTCTTTAAAAAAAATGCTCTGTATGACACTGATATCAGGCTCCATTTTTTATGAGTTCTGTAATGTTAAACACAACCTACCTTTGCTGTGCACTATGCCTAACATTTTTAATTTGTAAATTGGAAGTAATAATTTGTAGCTACCTTACAGTGTTTGTTGAAGGGTTTATACAATGACTGTAAATGACTAAACATCAAATGGCTATATTTATTACCCTATTTCCATTTTGTAGATGAAGAAAAAAATTATAGAAAGTTAAGTAACTTGCTCAAGTTTGCACAAATAAAGGTCTTGGACAGCCTGAAGGAATATAAGCCTCCATTAAGGCCTATGTATAGATAGCAACCATTCTTTGAAAATATATAATTCTCACTGATATATGAAAAATGGCATAACCTAGAGATGGGTTACCTGGAAGTCTAGGTTAAAATGTCCAGGGGACAGTAGTTGTATTGATCTAGTTCTAGCACCTTTTACCAGGTGACTGCAGAGGTAGCTACTAGCTGCTCACTTCTCACAAACCCAAGTCAACTATATAGATTTAAATTATACTTGTAAGTACTCAGGAAACATGATCATTTTGTTAACTTGATGCTAATTCCTTCTTACCCCTGTGAAGTGTGGGCAGTAATTATGAAGCCTGTGGTATTTTTATCTTGTGTCCTTGTGATATTATATAACTGTCTTTAATTTTCAGATAAATATGAAAAAGTAACTTCCTTGAATGTAAGGCTGTGAGGAAAGTGTCACATATTTCTGAGTGGCTTTCAACTACAGAATCAGCAGAGTAGGTATTTTAAAATTTTGATGACTGTACCTCATACTTAGAAAGACTGATTTAATTGATCTTGGGTGGGAGGGGTCCAGGCTACTTTTTAAAAACTTTTAGAAAATTTACACACGTGACTCAAAAGCAAAGTCAAGGTTAAGGATCACAGTAACAAATATAAGTTGTGAAGCTTCATTATTTTAAATATATGCTGCAAATGCACCCAATTTTAAAGTTCTTGTTAGCATGGCCAAACATTAATAGGTACTTCAATAATGATTTATGCAGTATTTTCAATATATACAGCAAGTTTTCAGCACTTGTGGCTCTCCCTGTGGCTCTCCCTTGCCCCTCTGGCTCCCACAGTCAAGCTCACAACATTGTCATGCCCATGGGCCCTTTATACATGTTCCTTGACTTGCCACTTCCCCTTATTTTCCCCTTTACCCCCATTCCCTCCCCTCTGTTCACTGTCAATATGTTCTTAATTTCAATGTCTCTGGTTATATTTTGCTTGCTTGCTTGTTTTGTTGATTAAGTTCCAGTTACAGGTGAAATCATATAGTATTTGTCTTTCACTGCCTGGATTACTTCACTTAGAATAATATCTCCAGTTCCACTCATGCTGTTGCAAAGGTAGGAGCTCCTTCTTTTTTTCTGCAGCTCAGCATTCCATTGTGTAAATTTACCAGTTTTTGATCCATTCACTTACTGATGGGCACTTAGGCTGCTTCCAGCACTTGGCTATTGTAAATTGTGCTGCTATGAAGATAGGGATGCATAGGTTCTTTTGAATTGGTGTTTCAGGATTCTTAGGATATAATCCCAGCAGTGGAATCACTGGATCAAAAGGCAGTTCTGTTTCTAGTTTTCTGAGGAAATTCCATACTGTTTTCCACAGTGGCTACAGCAGTCTGCATTCCCACCAACAATGTACTAGGGTCCCTTTTCTCCACAACCTCACTAGCACTTATTGTTTTATAATGGTTTGTTTTCTAATTTTATACTGGCAGTAACTTTCATGAAAGATAATATAAAATTTTACTTAAGCCCTTTGACTTCATAAAAATTACCAATGTAATAGACATAAATAAATAGAAGTAATGGGCTTTGCAATAAGATAGAGATGGGATTTCACTCCATTTTTAGAATTTCCTAGCCATGTGGACTTGCATTAGATCTTTCTCAGAGAACTGTTTTCTGTGATGTAAAGTGAAGATAATAAAATGTACTGCGCATGTCTGTTTGTTTTAGGAATTTAATAATGTGGTGTGATGTATTGATATTACTTAACCCAGCACTGGAACATAGTAAGACCTCAAATAATACTCACCATTGGTATTGTGTTATAATTTAGTATGATAAATATAGAAATAGAAATAATTCTCAGAGAGATGTAGGGGAATGGAGGTGAGACTTCCAGAACAGATAGGGACTGAAGAAGGACAATTTCATGAAAGACATATTACTCACTAGTTAAGTAAGTATAATACACAATTTTATGATGTATCTCTGAAGTCAGCTTGTTGAAGTGTAACATTAATTACAAGTATACTTAAAACAACTTCACTTTCTGTTTATTTTCTTGGTATTGTACAGTTGTTGAGTTCAAAATCAAATCATTATAAAATTCTTGACCTGCCCTGGCTGGTGTGGCTCAGTGGATTGAACGCAGGCTTTGAATCAAAGGGTTGCTGGTTCGATTCCCAGTCAGGGTACATGCCTGGGTTGCAGGTCAGGTCCCCAATAGGAGGCACATGAGAGGCAAACACACATGGGTGTTTCACTCCCTCTCTTTCTCCCTCCCTTCCCTTCTCTCTAAAAATAAATAAAATCATTAAAAAAAAAGACTGACTTTAAAAAATTCTTGACCTGCTGTGACCTCACATGCTATACATAACCACAGCAAATGAAGAAACAGAAATAAAATAAAAACTATTATGAAACAATACATGATACTTATAAATCATACTTAAATTTATTCAAGAAACACCCTCTACAAGTAACCCTTGGTGTCATTGGTGCATCACGTTGAATGACATTTTCTAAGTTAATTCCATATATATGAAAATTCTGCCAGTACTGTTTCTATAAATCAAACTGTTTTTACTTTATTCATAGAATGAAAAACAGAAAATAAAGGTTGTTTAATCTCTATGGAAACCATCACAGTGAGGTACTTAAGTAAAAACCTCTTAAAGTTTTGCACTTCCTATGTAAAGATTAGAGCACTGTACTGTTATTCCCATGAAGCCCATCATCTCTTCTTTCTTTAAACTTATTTACTTGTTTATAGATATTTTGTCAAGTATCATCCTGTAATTCCTCAAATCACTTTTCTTCCATCCCCACAAGGTTTTAGATCTGTGAGCTCTTAAAATAACTGCACAATTCACACACCCTTTTTTTTCCTGTAACACATTTGCTGATCAACCTGGTCTTGCAATTTAGATATCATTGTCAAATTGACAAGAATTAATGAGTCAAGTATTATTTATATATAATGTTAGAGACAAAGTTATGAGCATATGAAAAATCAATCTTGTGAGATGTGTCTACAGAAAGGACTTAGAAATTATAAAGAAACTATCATAAGTCTGTATTTCAAAACTATTCTATGACATTTTATTACAAATAATTTAGAAGATAGAAAAGGTTGGCTTATTTTAAAAGACAGTCTTATTCAGAACTACATCATATCAACTAGTCATAGTAAATAGTACCAAGGAATTAATGGATGACTTCCCCTCTAGAAGAAATAGAATGGGTATAGCCCACTTTGGGGGAATAGCTATACTAACTAATATTGTTTCAAATGTAAATTCAGTTAATATGCTACAATTATTTTCAATTTTTCCTCAGGAAGTGAGGAACTGTATTCTTACAAGGTCAAAAATTTGACTTCATTGGAGGATTATTTTTCCCTGTGGAAGAGGAATATATTAAATGTTTATTCCTAGGATTATTGAAATGTACATAAAACTTTTATTAATTAAGTTAGGACAGCAATATAGTTTTTTGATCCACTCATTTACTGATGGGTACTCAGGCTGTTTCCAACACTTGGCTATTGTAAATTGTGCTGCTATGAACACTGGGGTACATAGGTTCTTTTGAATTGGTGTTTCAGGATTCTTAGCATATAATCTTAGCAGTGGAATTGCTGGATCAAAAGGCAGTTCCATTTTTAGTTTTCTGAGCAAATTCCTTACTGTTTTCCACAGTGGCTGCACCACTCTGCATTCCCACCAACAGTACCCTAGGGTTCCCTTTTCTCCACAACCTTGCTAGCACTTGTCTGTTGATTTTTTTAATGATGGTATTTCTGACTGGTATGAGATGGTATCTTATTGTTGTTTTAATTTGCATTTCTCTGATGGCTAGTGATGTTAAGCATCCTTTCATATGCACATGGGCCCTCTGTATGTCCTCCTTGGAGAAGTGTCTGTATAGGTCCTTTGCGCATTTTTTAATTGGATTGTTTGTCTCTCTGGCATTGGGTTGTATGTAGTACACTTACACAATGAAATACTATGCAGCAGAAAAAAAGAAAGAGACCCCTCGTGACAGCATGGATAGAACTGGAGAGCATTATGCTAAGAGAAATAAGCCAGGCCGTGAAAGACAAATACCATATGATCTCACCTATAAGTGGAACCTAATGAACAAGATGAACAAGGAAGCAAAACAGAATCAGAGATATGGCAAAAAGAAACAGACTGACAGGGGCCAGAGGGGCAGCGGACAGGGCCTAGTTAAAAAACAAGTATAAATGACTCATGGAATGAACAGGGTTGGGATTGACTGTGGGAGTGAGGGGTGGGAGGGGCATGGGAGAGCAGTCGGGGGAAATTGGGACAACTGTAATGGAACAATACAGAAAAAAACAGCAATATGAAGCTGCACGTGTGATACCCAGCACTATCCTTTTCTTTGGCACTGAAAGTACTGTAAGCAAAGAAAGACATTTAAGACAAGTTCCAAGTGAGCAGGCTTCTTTCTCATTAGTTAATTATTCCATTCCTGGAGCACAGAATGGTGTCTAGCACATAAGTGCTCATCAAATGTTTCTTAATAAAACAAGATAAAGATGTTTACTCAGTGAAAAATGTGATATACACTTTTAATTTTATGAATGATTAATACCAGTTACAATTTCATACGGGATGGGCAATTAAGAGTTTGATATTTTTTAGTGACACGTTTGGCAATCTGGACCTTATCTAACTCTCTAAACATGTCTTGGACCATTCTTCCCTGTTCAATTAACTCCAGGCAGACACATTTCCTTTCTGGTCATCAGAAATATAACACCGTCCCCACTTCAACGTTTGTCTTTTTTTTTTTAAGATTTGATTTATTTATTTTTAGACAAAGGGGAAGTGGAGGGGAATGAGAGGGAGAGAAACATCAATGTGTGGTTGCAATCACATGCTCCCCACTGGGGACCTGGCCCTCAACCCAAGGCATGTGCCCTGACTAGGAATTGAACCGGCAACACTTCAGTTTGCAGGCCAGCACACAGTCCACTGAGCTATACCAGCCAGGGCTCAAAGTCTTTGCACTTAATATTCCACCTGCTTGGAAGGCTTTCCCTCCAGCTCTTGGTTGACTCCTTATCCTTTGTTCTCAGCTCCAAGTTTACCTTCTCAGAGACATCTTCCCTGTGTCTAGTATCGAACCATGTCCTCCAAACTCCAGTGTACTTATATTACCACAACTATTTGCTTTATAATCTTTACCAAAATTGGACATGGAAATGTTATATAATTTGTTTACTCATTTATTGCTTATTGTTTGTCATCCTCATTTTAGAGTGCCACCTCTTTGACAGCAGGGCACATTCTATCTTATTCTTTATAGTTTCTTTAGTACCTAGAACAATATCAGAAAAACTCTAATGAATATTTAATAATATAATGTTAATATTTTACTCATATTTGTGTTTATATTTAATATATACATTTATCTTTTAAACTATGTTAAGATAATTCTTTTCCTTTTTTACTCTTTAAGGTTTACATGGGAAAATCTTAACTCAGTGAATCACTAGTCATCTGGTGACATAATACCAAAGGAGAGAATATTTGCCTTATGTGGGTGTGACTTTGTGAATCCAAGCTTCCAACTGCCATAGAGGTTTTTACCTTGCTGTAAATTCCATCAGATATTTTGATTAGGTTTCTGACTACTCAATACACACCTAAGGTTAAATAATGAAAACATTAGGTGAATGGTTGAGAAGTCTTCAAATATACATGTTTAGAGTCCTTTAGAAAAATTAATCTGTGGTATTTATTTTTATTAAAATATATGGTATTATGCAAACTCTGGTTTCTCTTTAGGTCATATAAATCTTTTGCCTTTTCAAAATACATGGTATTATAGAAAATGAACTGAACTGAAATTAAATTATAATCAATCATAGGCCTTTTATTCCAAAATCTATTTGGTTATTGTGCAGTCAAGGTAAATTTAAAATTTTTTGGATCTTTCATGTCTTCTATTCATTAGAAGTTTGAAACAATGACCTTAGTGGCTTTTACACTGTCAAATAGGATATCTGTTAATTCAGGATAGAATTAGTATGTGAGGTGAAGCCAAGTCTTACTTATTTGCTGTGATACAGGTGTCACAGGTGGGCACAGGTAACCAGATTCCTGGTGATCGGGACAAAGAATTGAACTAAACACCCAGAGTTTATAGCAGATTACTTGGGAGCAGGCCAACTCCAAGCAGAGACTGACCTCATGGGCCGGAGGAACTCTATTCTTATAGGGCGGATTCTTCCTGGCTAATTTTGGTGGGCTTTTACTGTGCATGTACAAGTAGTTGTATTACTTTAAAGCTACTGCACATGTGGTCTCCCATGATTTTCCCTGATTGGCCGCCAGAGAAGGGAGTCCCACAATGTTACTGAATTGACCCCTGCCTTCTCCTGGGATCTCCCTGTACTAGGTTTGCCTTTCCCATTGCCAGAGAATTATAGCTCTCCAAGTTAGAGACTGGTGAAAAGGAAAGGAATTATTTATTCAAGTTATACAGACTTAAGAGTAATGACCTAATGTCTTCATCAAAATCCCAAAGTCCCTTAAAACACCCACAAACACACACAGTCCTTCCTTCCCCCCTTTGCCCAGTCTGGGGTAATGTATCTCAGGAAAAGAAATAGAAGTCCGTGGCTTAGGCAGCCCCTGGTTCTTTCCAGTAATCTTTGCTCAGCTGGTAGGCCTCCCTTGGTTCCTGGCACCATCAGCTGTGTCACTGGGATCTCCAATTAATCCAAAGGCATGTGACACCTTCTCATGGCTCATTGGTAAAAGTTATTCCTCCTTTTTCTTCCAGGCAAAGTCTCTCCTGCTTCCTAAGCCACGTGTCCAAAGGGAGTACCCCAAAGCCATGGGGTCCTCATTCTCGCCAAAGCCATGGGGGTACCCCCCATCAAAGCTGCGGGGGTCCCTACTCTGGCAAAGCCACATAGTACTCACCTAGCATAGCTGTGTGGGGGTTCTCTGCTAAAGCTGCATGATTCTCTCTGCCACATGGGGATTCTCCCTCACATGACTGTGGGAGTCCCCACTCTGGCCAAAGCCTCGTGGTTCTCCTTTGCATGGCTACTGCGTCTGGGTTTAAATCTCCATGCCAATCTTCCTCTGCAGCCTCTTTTCTGACTCCTCTTACAATGGGCTACACTTGTCAGCACTCCCATATCCTTCAAGCTTTACTGAGCTGCCATAGTGAGTCTGGGCAGGCATGGCCCCATTGCGTGGAGCCAATCATCTCCAAGCTCTCACGCAGGCACTGTGACCAAAGGGACCTACCCCCCCCCCCCAGTTACATCTTGGGTGGAAGTCACTCCCTTCTCCCTGACTCAAAGCAGCCACAACTATTTAACATATCTATGAAACCAATTAAAGGTTATAGATATGTTAAATGACCATTCTAGAGGTTATCTGCAAAACTGTTGCTATGCAAAACAACTCAATGGTCCAGTTCCAGGTGTCCCATTCCCCAACTCAGACTCGTTCAGGTGAGCACATCCCACTTTTTTAAATATTTCCTGGACACCCTGAGTTCTGGACCCCATTACAAATCCTTCTTTTGGGGGCCCCCTGGCTGCACCCTCTTACACAGGGATTAAAAATATTTCAACCAAACAAATGACAATTCATTTTTCTCATTTGATTATAAAATATACTTTGGCTTAATAACACTATTTTCTTTATTTTTTAAACTCAGTGCAATCTCAGAATAAGTCTGCATTTATGAAGTACACATTACTATTAATTTAAATGTCACATTTCTTTTTACTCCCTAAAGACTATTCTACATATCAATCCTACCTTAAAGGCCTGTCTTTTATCAAAGTTTGACCAATATTTGGCACATAAATTGTGATCTCCTAGAGGGATATACCAATCTGTTAAATGAATTAACAGCTGATCCTACAATTTCTTCTGGGAAGTCATTAGGTAATTTGTAAATTTTAAGAGGTAAGGAGCCAGAGACCTCAATACTCTTCAACTTTCAGACAGGCACATGAAGGTTGATTCAGAAGCTGTTCTGTATCTGACTGTTAGTCCAGCTGATTCTTTGTCTGATATCTACTGTATTGTTGATAAAACTTGTTTTTAGGGTATTATTGGTTTTCCTGTAGAGAACTTTTCACAAAAAGTGCTATTGGAGTAATAAAAGGACAGGAAACTGGGGCTTCATTGAAAATACAAAACAGGTCTCATAACTGTCTTTGTGCCTACTAGCTAATAATTGTTTATATGTGTATACAATATACATATATTATATGCTTATGAGTTGGAAAAACCCAGCATTCCCTCCTGTGTTTTTCCTTTACTTTTATACTCCTACTGTGCTCACAACACTTCTGAACACCATATGTGTGTAGGGTTTTCCCCCACCAATCAATTCTCTGACACCAGCTGAGTATCCTACAATTTAACTCAATTCTGGCACCATTTACAGAAAAATAGCTTCAAGTGCCACAGGTTAAGGGCCCAGTCTCATAAGACTGCCCCCCACTTCAGATGACAGTTGCAAAGATTAGGTTCCCAGGTTACCTACAACTTCTGTCTACCTTGGCTAGCAATCAGAGATTCCCTTGAGTTTAACTAATTTGATAAATCAGCTCACAGAACTCAGGGAAACATTTATGTTTACCAGTTTATTAAAGAATATGATAAAGGATATAGACGAACAGCCAGATGAACAGCTTACATCTGGGAGTGTCCCAAGCACAGGAGTTTCTGTTCCTGTGGAATTTGGATGTCTTAATCTCCCAGAATGTGGATGTGTTCATTGACCTGAAAGCTCTCTGAACCCAATACATTTGAGAAATTTATGAAGATTTCATCACATAAGCACGATTGATCATTAACTTCACTTCCAGTCCTTTGTCCCTCTCCAGAGAATGGAAGAGTGGGGCTGAAAAAAGCTTCCAAGCTTCTAATCATGCTTTGGTCTTTCCAGGGACTAGCCCCCATTCAGAAGCCATCCAGAGGCCCACCCAGACTCGCTTCATTAAAACACCATACACCAATCACCTAGGAAATCACAAGGGTTTCAGAAGCCCTGCCCCATGAATCAAAGACAGAGATCAATACACAGTATATTTTCTCTATTACTTAATAGTACATAAAATTGTTTTTATTGAAATCTAATAGTGAAAAAGCATTTTCTCGAAATAGCCAAAAACTCACTTGCAGATACGTCATTCATATGCAAATCAATCAATTCAGAGCCTATATCCCTAATCATCTACTTTGTCAAGCTTTCCCAAAGCTTTTACACTCTGGCCATTATCTGTCTGCCCTAACCACTTCAAGGTCGGGTACCAGAAAACTGGGGACACCCTCTATGCCTAGAATCCACAAAATTGTACTCAAACTAGTCAATCTTAAGCCTATTTTCTCTGTTTGCCCCTTCCTTTCCAGGGAAACCATTATAAAGTCAATTGCCTATGTCTTGTCCTGCTCCCTCTGCCTCCTTACTTACCCTGGTGTTTCACAGTATGGTGTGCTATGTCTCCTGTTTCTAGTAATCTGTAACTATAGAAAATGTTTGCCTTCATGATAACAATTTCTCTCTTCACATGTCCTTGACATACCTGATAAATATGAATCCTAGGTATTCTTACACATAAGGAGTTAAAATTCTCTTGTTTCAAATATTGCCAATAGCAAGGAGAGGACAGAGTCAGAGAGAAAAGTGAAGCTCAGCACACAATAAGAAAGAATATATGACTTCTGGCCAAGATGGAGGCATAGCCAGATACACTTTGCATCCTCGCACAACCAAAAGAAGGGCAACAAATTTAAAAACAAAAATAACCAGAACTGCCAGAAAACTGAACTGTATAGAAGTCTGACAACCAAGGAGTTAAAGAAGAAACATTCATCTAGGCTAGGAGAGACAAAGACAGACAGCTAGGCAGAGAAGACTGCAGCAAGGTGGTGGCTGGAAGTCCTGGAGAGGCAACGGCTGGCAAGGCTACTGGTCCCATATCTGTGTGCAGATAACCTGGGAAGAGCAACTGGGGAGAGAGACCAAGTAACCCAGGTATCCAGTGTAGGAAAAGAAAGCCTCAAAAGCTCTGATTAAAAAAACCTGTGGGGGTTGAGGCAATGGGAGAAACCCCCAGCCTCACAGAAGAGTTTGCTAGAGAGACCCACAGGGTCCTAGAATATACATAAAACTGCCCGCATGGGAATCAGCACCAGAACGACCGAATTTGCTTGTGGGTAGCAGAGGAAGTGAATGAAAGCCAGTGGAGAGCTGAGTAAGTGGCATTGTTCCCTCTCAGAACCCCCAACATAGAGAGCCACTATGCTGAGACAAAAAAATATGGTCCAAATGAAAGAACAGATCAAAGCTCCAAAAAAAATACAGCTAAGGGATGAAGAGATAACCAACCTATCAGATGCAGAGTTCAAAACACTGGTAATCAGGATGCTCATGGGAATGGTTGACTATGGTCGCAAAATAGGGGAAAAAGTAAAGGCTATGCAAAGTGAAATAAAGGAAAATGTACAGGGAATGAACAGTGAATGGAAACTGGGACTCAAATCAATGGTTTGAAACAGAAGGAAGAAATAAATTTTCAACCAGGACAAAATGAAGAAACATGAATTCAAAAAAATGAGGAGAGTCTTAGGAACCTCCAGGAAAACTTTAAATGTTCCAACATCCAAATCATAGGGGTACCAGAAGGAGGAGAGGAAGAGCAGGAAATTGAAAACTTATTTGAAAATGTAATGGAGAACTTAGAAACAGACTCCCAGGAAGTCCTGGAAGTTCAGAGAGTCCCAAAGAAGTTGAACCCAAGGAAGCACACACCAAGCCACATCATAATTACATTACCCAAGATTAAGGATAAAGAGAGAATATTAAAAGCAGCAAGAGAAAAGGAGATGGATACCTACAAATGAGTTCCCATAAGACTATCAGCTGATTTCTCAAAAGAAACCTTGCCAGCAAGAAGGGGATGGAAAGAAATATTCAAAGTCATGAATATCAAGAACTTATTTCCAAGATTACTCTATGCAGCAAACCTGTCACTTAGAATGGAAGGACAGATAAAGTGCTTCCCAGATAAAGTCAACTTAAAGGAGTTCATCAAAAGCAAGCCTTTATTATATGAAATGTTAAAGGGACTTATCTAAGAGAAAGATCAAAAATATGGACAGTAAAATGACAACAAACTCACAACTATCAACAACCAAATCTAAAAAACAAAAACAAAAATGAACTAGGCAAACAACTAGAACAGGAACAGATTCACAGAAATAGAGATCACATGGAGGGTTATCAGGGGGAGTGGGAGGAGGGAATGGGGGAAAAGATACAGGGAATAAGAAGCATAAATGGTAGGTACAAAATAGACTGAGGGAAGTTAAGCATAGTGTGGGAAATTAAGAATACAAAGAACTTACATATATAACTCATGGACATGAACTAAGGTGGGGGAATGCTGGTGAGAGGGGGGTACAGGGAAGAGGAGAATAAAGGGGAGAAAAAATAGCACAACTTTAATAGCATAACCAATCAAATAATATGTATTTTATTGTGTGACAATATTGATGGTGTCCTGGCTATTTGAGGATAATCAGGCATGAAAGGGAGGCTGGTAGATTTGACTTGATGCTGACTTTTCATAACAGACAACACATGGTTTTAATTTAGATTGTTAACTTCAGATGTCTTAGTGGTAGTGAGATTATAATTTAAGGATCTATTTTAAGAAATTAGTTAAAACCTATTTCCAAGCCACATCTTAACTTTTAACTATTGCTGCATAGTCCTATAATTCTTCAGTAAAGTTGGCATAAGTGATAAATATTCAGATTTTTTCATAAGTATTAAAATTAAGGATTCAAGCCAGGGTTAACTAAATCTATGACCTAGAATCCTCAGGATAACTGGTTTAAAGGGATAATATTAATTCTGTATTTTTTATAGGAATACCCTGGTATTTAAACAATGTCAACCTATATATTAAAATTAGCAAATATGAATTACATGACTTTAGAACAATAGCATTTATTTTAAATAATAAAAAATCAGTCCTCTGTTTCCTTTGGAATAAAAAGTTATTTAATTCAACAAATATTGTCCATGATCTATAATTGAGTCTATATTAGAAAATTCAGGATGAAAACTATCTGAAAGACAGCAACTGAATATAAGTCCAATAGCTGTAGAGTCAAATGATATAAATCTAAACTATAATGGATATCAGTTTAACATTTTAGTGAAATCAGAATATATTGTTAACCAAAACTTTACAGAAGAAGCCACCCATAAGAAGTCTGACCCTCTCTCATGGGGTGGAGGCTGAGATTTCGGAGAGATATCCCAGCTGCAATGGTTCCCCTTGAGAAACAGGGGGTGTCAACCTCAAGATAGGCTATTCTATAGATTCAGAACAATTCCTATCAAGATATCAATGGAGTATTTCACAGAACTTGAACAAATATTCCAAAAAATTTATATGTAACCACGAAAGACCCTAAGTAGCCACAGCAATCTTAAGAAAGAAGAACAAAATTGGAGGAATCACACTATCTAATATCAAACTACACTACAAGTTCACAGTAATCAATACAGAATGGTGCTGGCATAAAGGCAGTCATATAGATCAGTGGAAAAGAATACAGAGCTCAGAAATAAACCCATGCCTTTATGCTCAATTTATATTTGATGAAGGCAGCAAAAGAATACAATTTGGTAAAGACAGTCTATCCATTCAATGATGTTGGGAAAATTGGACGGATAAAGTACAAATAAATGAAAATAGACTACCTTCTTACACCATACACAAGAATAAACTCTAAATGAATTAAAAACTTAAATATTAGACTCAAATTCTAGTAAAAAACACAAGCAGTGAAATCTCAAACATTTCTCATAGCAACATTTTTTTCTGATATATTGCCTTGGGCAAGGGAAACAAAAGAAAAAATAAACAAATGGGAACTATATCAAATTAAAAAGCCATTACACAGCAAAAGAAACCATGAACAAAATGAAAAGACAAAACACTGAATGAAAACACATATTCACCAATTATACATATGATAATATCCAAAATGTATAAAGCACTTATACAATTCAACACCAAAATAACAAACAATACAATTAAAAAATGTGCAAAGAACCTAGACAGACAACTCTTCATATAGGATATACAGATGGCCAATAGACATATGAAAAGATGCTCAACATCACTAAAGACCAGAGAAATGCATATTAAAACCATAATGAGATATCGCCTCATACCTGTCAGAAAGGCTGTCATCAATAAATCAACAAACAAAAAGTGGTGGTGAGGATGTGGAAAAAAGGAAACCCTCAGGTACTATTGGTGGGAACGCAGACTGGTGCAGCCACTGTTGAAAACAGTGTGGAATTTCCTGGAAAAATTAAAAATGAAACTGCCTTATGACCTTGTGATTCCACTTCTAGGAATATATATAAAGAAATACAAAATACTAATTCAAAAGAATACATGCACCCCTATGTTCATTGCAGCATTATTTACAATAGCCAAGACTTGGAAGCAGTCGAGTGCCAATCCATAGAAAGAAGCATGGATAAAAAGTGCTGTGGTACATTTACACAATTGAGCACTATTTGACCACAAAAAGGAGAAACTCTTACCTTTTGTGACAGCATGGAGGGATCTGGAGAGCATTATTCTAAGTGAAATAAGCCAGTTAGAGAAAGACAAGTACCATTCAATTTCACTCACATATGGAAACCAATGAACAAAACGAACTAACAAACAAAATAGGAACAGAATCATAGATATAGAGAACTGACTAACAGAGGTCAGAGGGAAGTGGTTTGTGAGGCTGGGTGACAAAAGGGAATTGAGGAAAGAAAAAAAAACCTCACTGGCACAGACAATAGTATGGTGATTACCAGAGGGGAAGGAATGAGGGAAGGTTGGAGAGGATAAAGGAGATACATGGTGAAAGATGGAGACTTGACTTGTGGCGGAGAACACAAAATGCAAAATACAGATAATAGATTGTAGAAGTGCACATCTGAAACCTATATAATTAACCAATGTATTCAATAAAAATTAAAAAAAAGGAAAAGAAAATGGCCACATAACATTTCTTTTAATAGGAAGAAAACTTCTAGATCCTGGCTGGTGTCGCTCAGTGGACTGAGCACTACCTGCAAACCAAAGGGTCACTGGTTCAATTCCCATCAGGGCACGTGCTTGAGTTTAATCCCAGGTCCCCAGTAGGGGCTGCATGAGAGGCAGTCACACATTGATGTTTCTCTCCCTCTATTTCTCCCTAGCTTCCACTCTGCCTAAAAAAGATGAATAAAATCTTTCAAAAATAGGAAGAAAACTTCTAAATATTCAGGACAGTAGGAAGATGGTTAATGTTAATTAAATTGTGTTTTTAATATAAATAAAGTTTTTTCAAAAAACAAAATGAAAACCTATTAAGGAAGGTTCAAAAAATATGGTGTAAAGCTCATTTTCTTGGCATTTGTTTCCCATTCTTTAAAAAAAATGTTACCATTATGTAAGGGCCCCTGTTCTTAAAATAATAACAGTAATTGACTATGAATTTTTTGCTTTTTTGTTCATTTTGTGAATAGTTAAAAGCATTGAAACTATGTAAAGAAACAAAAGTAACTTGACATTTTCTAATAAAGACTTAACAAATAAAACCAAGTTGGAGGAAAGCCATTTTGATGTAAATGAAAGGTTGATTTATTCAAATTAAGACCTATGTTGATTTTTCTATAAACAAGCCATTAATTCTCTCATGCAGTCAGCAAATATTTATTGAGTTCCATCTTTATGCTAAACACCAAGGAATAAAGATAAGTATGAGAAGATTTCTGCCTTTCAGATGTTCACAGCCCAGAGCAATGATAGATATAAAAAAAAAGAGGTGCCATATTACATGAAAATGTAGTAATTGAGTTATCATTGGAATACAAAAACATTGGAATAGAAAGAGAACACATAATTGTCTGGGGGAAATAGAACGTTGCAATAAGAGCTAAGTACAAAGGAACTTAGTAGGTGCACAAGGAAAGAGGTTCAGAAGAAGTAAAAGGAATAAAATGGTAAAGGCACAGAAGTGTAAATGAGCAATGGCTTGTTAGAACACAATTTATCCTGTGGGCAGAAGCACAAACAGTAAAATTTTGCTTTCGTGTTTGCTATGCCCAAGAAATTTCCATCCTGTGCAAACAAACCTAATGCAATTAGGCAAGTTACTCCTGGAATTGGACTAATATCATCTCAAAAAATAATGACCATTGGATCATGGAGAAAAAAATTGCTATTGAGTACAAATAACAATTTATTTATAGAAATAAAAGAACCAGATATGGAATAGATTTAAGGAATTATGCCTGCTCAAGGACATTGGCTTCTCAAGTCTAGATACAAGCTGCAATATAATCCAGTGATCAAAAATGAACGGCAATGGAAAATGGCAACTTCCATTATATTATCTCTAGATAGGTGATATCAGTCCAATCTACCCAGTATCTTCATTAGAGAGCTAAAAGAAGGTGTAAATAACATTGTGTTAATATTATTCACAGATGATAACAGAATGGAAAGTGTCTCTCTGACACCAGTGTTGACTGTGAAGTGACAACACGGAGTAAGAATAGCTTAGAAATATTGGTAGACAAAAAAAGTGGGGGAAAGAAAACGTTTAGCTTCATATAAGAAAAGGAGCAATAGAACGATCTGGAGAGTAAGAAATAAAATGGGAAGGAACACAGAAAGTGACAATGCCAAGTTTTAATAATATGCAAAAGCAAAAGCCATTGAAAATATATCCAAACATTGTATATAACATATTATACATTTATGTAATAAGTATATATATATATAATAAATTGCATGCAAGGAGAAAATGTAGGTTGTATGAAATACTAGAATTAATAAATAAATACAAGAATAAACTCTGCTTCACACACTCACAACTATAAACCTACTTTTGCCCCACACTATTTTTAATGTATTATAAATAAATATGTATACATTAGTGCCTTTGTCTGGAGAAGTGCATAAAGAAAGTTATGGAATTATGGGTACTGATAAACAGAAGATGATTAAAGGAATTAACTGCCAATAGTGCCCATCAGTAAATAAGTGGATCAAAAAACTGGTATATTTACACAATGGAATACTATGCAGCAGAAAGAAAGAAGGAACTCCTACCTTTTGTGACAGCATGGGTGGATCTGGAGAATATTATGCTAAGGGAAATAAGCTAGTTGGTGAGAGAGACAAATACTATATGATCTCACCTATAAGTCGAATCTAATAAACAAAATACACTAACAAACAAAATATAACCACAGACATGGAAACATGGAGCAGACTGAAAGTGACCAGAGGGGAGGGGGAAGGGGGATGATGCTGAATAGAAGGGGAAGGGACTAGACAAAGAACTTGTATCTATGACCCATGGACATGGACAACAGTAGGATTGACTATGGGAGCAGGGCATGGGATGGGTTGAGGAGGGCAAAAAGAGAAAAATTGGGACAACTGTAATAGAATAACAATAAAAAGTGATTTTAAAAAAAGAAAAAATGAAATGCAACATCTACTTCCCTGAACACTTTGGAAGTAAAAGACTCTTATGTGTTCTTAAATCAAATCAATACAATAAAATGAATGATCAGCAGGCATTTTGGGGGGAAACACCCTCAAGAGAAACATGCTTTAAAGGAAAAGGTGGTAGATATCTCCTTGTACAATTCTAATCCAAAAATGCTACCTTTAGAGTGCTGTATTTAAAGAGTTTATAAGCTTATTTGACGGGGAATAATATGAAAATATTAAAATTTAAAGGAAAGTGACATAACAGAAGTGAAGACCAGGAGAGAAACAAGTAGCATGTAAGTTGGGACTCAGGAAATCCTACAAGACAAAAGCATTGAGATGAGCATATGGTAATGGAAGAATTTTTATAGGCTGATTTGGGAGGATGGACAGCACTATTACTTGTATAAGAACTTATTTTTCAGTGTTTGTTAGGTATTTGATTCTGGAATAGTCTAAAGGAAGATAGACAAACTCTGATGGAAATGGATATATTGTGATCCCTTGGAATCTAGCACACTATATGAGAAACATACATTATGATTCCTTAAGCTTCACATTTAACTACAATATAGTATATAACCAAAGGAAATCCCCTTCTCCAGTCAACATTTCATATCTTTTCCCAATTGTGCTCCCTTTTCTACACAACACAATAATAAGCCATACAGTGAAATCAAATGTAAACAAGTAAATCTCCTTGGCATTAACACTTGTATTTTTTGAAAAAGAAAAAGGATGCATGCACACAGAGGACTGTGTGGCGAGTGTATGTGTGTGGGCTGCGCAGAGCAGGATAGGTGAAGGTGGAAGAGGGTATAAGGGGGATAAATGGTAATGGAAAAAAATACAAAAAAAACTTTGATTAAGAATGTTTGATTAAAATAACAACAAAGACGAAATATCTGTATCTTTCTCTTGGGTAATTTGCATCCTATGACCATCTGTGCATAAACATGGATGCAGCCTTTATTAGAGGTCCTGATACTTCACTCCTTGTCCCATGAACAGCATCAATAAATCTGAGATGAACATGCCAACCACGAGAAAAGTGAAGCATTATAAGGCAAATACAGTGCAAGACACCACTGGATCACTCTGAAGTATGTTAATGGTGCTAAATCCTGGAGCATCTAGACTCCACATCTTTCCACCCGCCTCTTGTGCTTCTGCCCTGTCACCTGCCATTCCTGATCAGGCAGCCCAGAATACAACATCTACAAGGTATTTCAAAGAAAAGTAGAAGGATGAGAAAAGAAAATATAGTGACATATAAAGCACAGCAGAGGGGTAAAAGTGGCCTTGTTAAGTGAGTAGATTAGCAGAAAGATGAAGTCGGGGAGTTTGTGGCCATTTTATAGGTGGCATCAAAGTCAAGGTTTTGGCACTTAATTTTATGGTCTGGGAAAGGAATTTAGTATTTCTGAGAAATGGTGTAAAGAAATTGATCTGGCAAGAATGTATAGGGTGAATTTTTCAGAGAAAGGCAAAGGGAAAGGTCAGTTTGGCCATTGCATCACATAGGCTAGAAATTCTCCGAGACCGAGCCATAAATGACCTAAGAAGCAGTCACAACTGCAGTCAGACTTGGAACTGACCCAGGTTTTGTGGGGACTTAGCACATACAAGTTAGGGATCTTCTTTAAGAAATACAATGCAAAAATTAAATGAAAAATTATGCAAATGAAAAGCCCTAAAGTTAAGCCTCTGTGTCTGATGACAGTTTTATAAAATAAAAATCTTGTAAATGATATATTATAAAATAAGCAGAAAGTGTTTACAGTGTTTGTGATCTTCTGTTTAGAATTCTTATCCTTTTTCAGTCTTCCATTTAAGCCAGTTAAATAAATGTAGAATAATGATTTTCAGTTAATTTGAAAAAAGTGCATATTTTTAAAGAATTTCTGGCCAGAAACAAATGAAATATAATTTTTAATTCATTCAATCTTTCAATCAACACATTTATGACTTACAGTTTTCCAGATACTGTTAGACCCTGGTAATAGTATTATGAAGAAAACACATAAGAAGTTCCAGGATGCATATAGGTTAATTTATAAACTTTCAGTAGAAAGGAGTTTGCTGATTATTTGCAGTAATCCTTTATTTGTCAACTGTGCTCAAAGTATTGAAGATACTTTATAATGTCAATCTCAACCTTGTCTCACTATAAAAAGTTATTATTAGTTTGGAAAAAGTTCTATTTTATAGACTATAATCATTGTTGATCATGGATTAAGTTTGTTGATCATAGATTAAGTTTTTCTGATCAGGTGCAAAATTAACAAAAATGAGCCTGAATATTAACTACAAGACCTGTCCAGAAAATGTCCAGCCATTGTTAATATACCAGGAACAGTATGTGCAACACCCATGTTACCTGGCAGCCACGGAGAGTGCACTGGAATGTGCATGCATGAGAAATGATGACTTCACTGTATGTGTTGTGACCAGTCAACGCCGGACAGGTTCACTAGCATTTTGGGCAGGCAGAAGAGTATTCACAGAGCCATGGGGATGCTTGACATGCCTTTATTCGAGGGTGGGCAACACACAAATTCTGCAAGCTGGGTGTCCCCCTGCATGTCTCTGAATGTCACCTGTCTCCCAGTGTGGCACCCAGTAGGGAGCCCCTATATCCTTAAATACTAGAGACAAACAAAGCCTGAACAAAGCCTAAAAATGTTCTACAACACAGTGAGATTCTGTCCACTCGAGCCCACTCAAGGCTATGGGAATACTTATTAGGCCTAGTCTCAAGGCTATGAGGACACTGCCTATCAGGCCCATTCTCAAGGTTATGGGAAACTGCTTCCCTTAGTTGCCCAGACACCTGGGTGAGGAAGCCTGATTGCCTCTGTTGTGGAAAAACATACTCTTACACGATTCAGGGTGGCAGAGTAAGCCTTTTTATTCACGTGCTCGGACCCAGAGGAGGCAGTCTCCAAATTCTGGGTGCTGGGGAGGGGTCAGGAAGGTGGTTAAATACTCTCGTAGCAAGGTGGGAAAAGGTAAGGAGGGGCTACGTGGCGCAAACAAGGGGCACAGAAGTGGAATGCAGAAGCTAAAGGTACAGAAGCAGAACGCGGAAGTTATCTGGAGCCTGGCACAAAGAGCCAGCAGTTATCTGGGGCCTGGATCAAAGGGCCAGCTTTATTTCTCATAACTCCTCAATTTACCCTACACTGTCCTAGTCATTGCGGGTATAGATGCTGTTGAGTGAGCATGTGTATTTTGTGGCCAGTACATTTAAAATGAGCAACAAATCTGCATCAAATTTTGCGTTAAGTTTGAACATTCCTCCACAGAAACTGTTTGGATGATTCAGAAGGTTTTAGGGGATGATACAATGAAGGTAGCAGACACAAAAGTGTGGCAAAAATGTAAAGATGGTTGAGAATCTGTTGAAAGTGATCCACATTCTCAAAGGCCTGCAACAAGCAGAACACCTGAGAATGCTGAACATGTACGGGCTGCAATCAACAAAGATCAGTAACTGGCAGTGTGATTTAGAAGCTGATCTGGGGATTCCAAAATCACTGGGTCCCAGATTTTGATGCAGGATCTTGGCATGAAATATGTCTTAGCGAAACTCTTTGTGTGACGTCTGCTACCAGAGAAGACGGTACATCGTGGCACAATTGAGAGGAAAGTGTGTGGTACCAAGGGGGGGGTGCTTTGAGGGGAACTAAGGCATCATTGTCATATGTACAATGTTTCTTGTATCTTCTTTAATAAACATCATTTTTTCATAATACATGGCTGGATACTTTCTGGACAGACCTCATTGTACAATGGATGAAATTATACATCAGATATGACAGAGCAGAAGTATAAATTCTAAAGAAACAACAGAAAAATAGCAGTAGAGATTTAGGATCCAAACTAGATTTCTTACTGTGTTAGTAGATTATTGACAGCATGAGGGTGGGAAATGTAGTGAAAATAAAGACATTGAGCTTGGTGAATATGATAACTCCTTTAAATACTAAGGGTACACAATGTACTCAGTACTATGTTGAGTGTATTAAATCTGGGGAAAATATGAAGGAAACAAGTTTTATTGCTGTATTCTTTTCTTTTTTTTGTACAGAGAACAAAATGAAATCATTACTAGCTCTAAAAAACAAAGTCTATAAAAAAGTCTTGTCCTCCTAGAAAACACTTGTGATTTCTCTGATTGGTCTTTAATTACAATATTAAAAGTGCATTTCTTTCTAATAATATTGCACATGTATCCCATGTTAATTGTGATAGTATAATGGGGTGCTGAACTAGAGATCCCTAAAAATCACAAAGCCCCCACAGCTATCACTTGGGGGATGGGAGAAGTAGAGCAGGGCCATTGAGAGTTACTTTGCATATCTAAAGAACTTGACCAGTGTTTTAGTTATGGTAAAACCTGTGCCTGCTGTGCTCAGAGCCAGGGACAAGGGCGTGACTCAAATCTATGACATGACACAGAGGTAGCCAAAGGGACTTGCTGTGCCTAAGAGAGCAGTGGCTCCTACCTCATAGGGCCATGCCTGTCCAGACTAACAATGGCGGCCAAGAAAGGCAGAAGAAACCAGAGGGCTGGCAGGTGTAACCCAGTATGGGAGAAGTTGGAAATTGGGTTACAAGGGAAGATCCATGCCTGGATTTAAATCCAGGCACAGGGCAGCCAGGCTCAATCTCTTCCTCTTTGCCACACAAGAGGACCATGTGGGAAGGAGAGTAGGAGAGCCACAAGAAGTGATCTCTCTCACCCTCTTAACCATGAGGCTTGGGAGCAGGGACAAGGGTCATGGCCACATGGTTTGAAAGGCTCGCAAAAGGAACCCCCCACAAATGGCCCACCATGAGGGCACAGATTTGGATTAAGAGCAGGAGCCCAGCTAGCTGAGCACAGAAAACTGGAAGAAGCCATAATACAGATAGGAATCTGCCCAGCTAAGCTATAGACTTCTATTTTCCTGAGAGAGACAGTACCTCTGACTGGACTGGTTTAGCAAGGGGTCAGGGGTCAAGGTGTTTGTGGGTATCTTTTTGTTTCTAAAGGGAGTGAGATTTAATGGCAGAATTTTGCCATTATTCTAAACGTGTATAACTTTTGAATAAATAGTTCCTCTCCTTTTTATAAGACGCTAGCATTGGGAGTCATGGTTCTTATTGCCAGTGGGCAAAAGAACTCAGAGCAATGGAACCCTGTGGTTTTGTTACAATATGTCTCTTGTAATTCCAATAAACCCATAACATATTGGTCATGACTTAAATATCACAAAGAGGTTAAACCAGCGTTTCTTAATCTTTCTTTTTCTTTATCTCTCTCTTAAGGAAACTTTAAAAAATATTTTTCCTAATTATCTCAACATCAAATGACAATCAAATTCCACAGACCCAATGGATATCTCTTTTTGTATGTGGCCTTTTGAGAATGCACAAATTATTCTATATTACTTTTTTAGGTCATTTCCAAAATTAGGAAAAAATATTTAAACATTTAGATATAAATTATCTTTACCATACTCTCAGGAGTAGATTTAGAAAATTCTGACATTTTAACTTCTTTTCCTTTTTAATATATTTTTACTTTCATCATGAACTTGACTATGAAGTCTTTTAAATCAGGAATGATGTCTTTTCACAGTCCTTTAAATCAGGAATGATCTCTAGCACTTATGTCAGTGTCTGTCACCCAGATAAAGCCTAATAAAGATTGGCTAGATGCATGATTTACACAGAAGGCCCTTCTAAGATTCTCACATATCATTTCTAGAAGGGGTTATATCAAATCTGGAATGTGCTATAGCACATCTGAATCTACCTTCATGACTAAATTGCTACTTGAAGTGAAAAAGGCATTTCTTAATTTACTTTTAAATCTGTTCATTGTAGAAATAAAATCTATTTCCTGACCTTTCCATTTTAGAGATGTTGCAACAAAATATGGACCAGTGATGTTAGTCAGGAAGAACTGTGCCTTAAAGCTATCTGTTTCTGATGTCATTTGACCTCAAGCAAATTATTTCATATTCTTTTCCCTTTTCTAATGTTTTATAATAAGGTAGTACAACATGCTTTACTCATTGTTTGAGTTTTCTTTCAAGAAGCTTCCATAGGCTTGATAGAGCATTGATCAAGTGGATGGATGCAGTGAGGAATCTCCTGGAGTTACCTGTGGTGGTTATCTGATATGGTACGTGCAAAAGGAATAAGTTATCCTAAGACAGTGTTCAGGGTTAAAAGACAAGGAAGTCAGTTTTTTCCAGTCAAAAGAGAGAGAAGTGTCTGAGGAAAAAATAAAAAAGATGAATTCAAAGTGTTAGAAACTACAGAAGTTGAGAAACAAGCTAAGAGATGAGGGGCTAGAGTCAGGACAAAGCAACAACTGAACAATTTGGAGAAAAGAAAAAAGAAAGCAAGAAAGCCAGAAGGGAAAGAGGGAGACAAAGAGGAGAGGAAGGAGAGTGGAGGGTAAGGGGAAGCAGGCAACTATTTTCTATGAACCAGACTTGGTACCCAAAACTCACTTTCACAGGCTGGTGTCCTTGTTACCTCCAGGAAACTGGCCTGGTTACAGGCACAAAAGTAGGCAGATAGTTCACTTAAATATTAAAGATAACTAATTTTTTCTTAAAATGTTTCTAATATAAAAATTAAGACATATGTACTCTATTTTTTCTTTAATTTTTTTATCTGTATAGTCAGAAAGGAAGGCAGGAACAAATTAGTCATTATAATTCCTAGTAAAACCTTTCAGGAAGAGTGTAGTAAAAATATGTTGATGGGGAAATACTGATCAGAAGGCAAACTATCCTACTGTGAAGATGGAAGAAAAGTTTTCAAAGTTAACTGGTAGAGACATAAGAGGTTAAGAAAATTATGAGTAGCTAAACAGTTCCATCAAACCAAGAGTAAAGAGGAAGGAAACAAGTAGAGAAAACACACAGAATTGTGAAAGATTTAAACCACAAGAGTGAGCCAGCCAAAAATATGGTTGGAAATTAACCAAATAGAGTCAAACATTCATTACATCCTCCTGCTCACACATGAAACTTTTGCTTTATAAGAAATATAACAGGGGAGAAGACCAAAAATAAAAACATTTTTAAATTAAGGAAACTCTAACCATATATAAATAAGGTAAATAACAGTAAAATTGTAGTGGGTGGCCAGATGGCTTGACCTTAAAAGATGGTAAAAAAAATGTATGGTAGAAGTTGCATTTCAGAAAATGAAATTATAATGGAGACTCATGCCATTTGGGTACAAAATTTTTTTCTGATTTCTACTGACCTATTTTTTTCTCTTTGTTGACTCTAGTCAAGTTAATGTAAATATTAAATCAAGTTCTTATACATCCACCATGTCTTTCCCATTCTACTCATTTTGGTAGAGGTCTGAAAGAAATTGTGAACTGGGAAATGTGGAAGCCACTTCACTAGATGAGCCTGGAAGCTAACATGCTGCCTAGATGTACTTATTCCCAGGTGTTAAACTTTCCCTGGCTAAACTCATTCAGAGATTGACTCTTGGGGGAGTGTGGGACAATGGAGAGCAACGAGGGAAAAAATTGGACAACTATAATAGAACAATAAAAACTAAACAAATGAACAAATAAATAAGTGAGCAAATAAATGCATCTTTAGAAAATGTTTAAAAATAGAAGAAGTAGACTAGATCAGAGGCTTAGCAAAAAAGACAAAGCAATCCCTGAGATTTTCACTTACGGCCTGTGTTAGGATTCTCTAAAGAAAACAGACCCTAAAGAAAATAGGACACATACATAGAGAGAGATTTACCTTAATGAATTGGCTTTAAGGACTTTAAGGCACCTGTGACTGTAGAGGCCTGATGATTCCAAAATCTAATGAGATGGGTGGGCAGACTAAAGACTTGGGGAAGTTTCAGTTTGAGTCAAAGGTAATCCATTGATAGAACTCTCCCTTTCTTGGGGAAGTTTATCCAGATTTTGAGCTCTTTGGGTGAGCACGATCACGTTATGGAGGGTGATGTGCTTTACTAATAGTCTACTGAGTTAAATGTTAATCTCAGCCAAAAATTGCCTTCACAGAAGCATAAAGAATATTTGGCCAAATATCTGGGTGCCACAACCCAGTCAATTTGACATATAACATAAACTATTACATTGGCTAGAGTAACTAAGGATGTTTTAAGTGGAATTATATAGAAAGGATCAATATAAAGTTCTTTGATGATTATCAAGTGGAAAACTTACTATGTAAGAAGAAATGCCATCAAATATCAAACTTTATTAGATTCCAGATTAATAACTATATGGATATATAAGTATATATCATACATAGTTTATATGAGCATATTTGAACACATACAAGCATACCTGGTTTTATTATGCTTTGCTTACTGAGCTTTACAGATGCTGTGTTTTTTATGACAATTATTTCTTTAAAAAAAATCAATTGTGCAATTTTTTAATTGAAGGTAAGAACCTAACCAGCAAGAGGTTTATGACTTTATTGAAATATCTACTTTATTGCGGTGGTCTGGAGTTGACCCTGTAATACCTCCAAGGTGTGCCTGTCTATTACCAATGGCCTTATTGGAGTCTATTCAGATTTTTGAAGTATCTTCCCAAAATATATTTTGTATAATACTAGGATCATTCCCTAAATTCTTTAGTCATACAATCCAAATATACTACTGGCTAATGGTAAAATATCACAAGTAATTTAATCCCTGTACTTCTCACTCCTTCCACAAGTAATTTTAAGGAAATTTTTATTTTGGATATTAGCTTTACTGCCACATATTTTTAAACCTCCAATCACCATTTTTATTTTTCTTCATGAAGAATTCTGAGAATCCCCTTGGTAGGAGCACTGTTTCCCATTTTAGAGTTCCATGAGCATTTAGAAAATATTCAATGATAATTCATATATTGAACACAGACTGTTTGCAAACATTTTCTTAGATATCATATCTATTTTAGGCACATTGTTATATTTTATCAGTAATAGAAATGAATACTGCAACATTCTGATATAAGCCTAATATAAGCAAAACCAACTTATCTGTGTTTACTTTTACTGTGTCCTAAAGATGAAGTAGAAGTTAAACTTTCAGATTCCATCAAAAGGAGGGGTTTATAAATGAAAGTTGCTATTGCAAAGCTATTTTTGGCCCTTTGTTAGAATTTACAACAGGACACATTGACTGCAGGAGGAGCGGATCTATTGTTAGCTCTTGGTGACCACAACAGCTATAGGGAAAGGGCCCAAGATGAGTCTGGCTTCTTACAGTGGTGTGGGAAGTATATACAGAGACTACCAAGCAGAGGGACAGACTACACAGATATCACTATAAAGTCATATTGTCACTATGCATTTATACCATATTTGAAGTATGCACATTCTTTTATGTAAATACCATTTTGATTACATCCATGAAGCATTGAATGGGATAAATGGAGCCCTCTTTATAATAAAGGAAAGCTAGTGTTAGGGAGATCAAATGGTATTTACTCACAAGTAAGAAGCCAAAGAGTGAAATACCTAACTATAATTACCTTTAATTATTAGTCTCACAAATTTAGATAAGAACTGTTTCCAATCATTCTAGACACTGAGTGCTCCTTTGGTGTCAAAATTACACGTAGGAGATATGATTAGAATATAGAAACTCAAAGGTTTGAGAAAAACCAAACAAAACAACATTAAGTATTATCTGTGTTTCCCAAAGGGTTAAATGAACACATGGAATGCACTCATCCAACAGTCATCATTGGACATCCAGTATTTTCTGGAACACCTGCGAAGTGACTAAAGTTGTCCTGACTCTCACCCTAAAAGGGATCTCATTCCATTCTCTCATGAGTGATTTTCATGCCCATGCCGATCTCCAATGAATGTAAGTTATTTATGTTAAATAATCCAGCCATGATCTTATAGAACTCAAGACTCATTCTAGATCTGGTGTTCTTTATGATTATGGTTTTTCTGTTTGTAAGATTAGGAAAATTTCATATAGATATTTTTTGTGAGAAAAGGATAGTATATATGAAATACACAGCATATAGTCAGTTGATACTACCAGACTCTTCTTATTTTGTGTTGTGCTGAGATGTTTCACTTTTTGTTTTGGTTGCAATGTTTCTATTGTTGGCTGCAGGGCTTCCTCAAATATCATTACTATTCAAGGCTAAACAGGAATCAAACTCACAACCTTTTGGTACACAGGATTATGTTCCAACCAATTGAGCCACCCAGCCAGGGCTCATTTGCTACTATGTTTTTAAGGCAATGGTTTTTAAGCCTTTTCCCCAAGGTGTTTGGTGTGTGAAAAGTTGAGCCATGCTTTCCTCACATGCTGCTCTTCCTGTCCTGCAGAAGCAGCATTTTATTGGGGTCTCCTTAGTCAGGGTCATTCCCTAATTGAGTGTCCCTCTCCACAAAGGTAATGGGATTTGTGTGATACCTGTAATTCCTGGCACAAGATAACTGTTCCTTAACTATTAACCGCCTTTTTCTATTCCCACAACTCTAAGAGGGGGTTCTGTTTCATGAGTTTCAATGGTAAATTTGGCATCACATGATTTTCAGGTCCCAGTTACTCTAGTTGTTTCTGGTTAGTATGGTGGCCTGAGCCATGTATTTTGCCTCTGTGATTTAGGGAAAAAAGAGTTTTATATCAAGGCTAGTGAGGAATTATTTCCCAATATGAAATAAAAGATGCCTTCTTTTTGTTATTTTATGATACCTTTTTAAAATGACTATCTTTCTCATACATTTTGGGGTAAAAAGATGATATAATTGCACTTAATAAGCAAAAGCTCATATATTTAGATCTCAATTATCAAGATCAAAAATACTCTTTAAAACATTAAAAATGTAACCCCTTTCTGTCCCATGCATATATAACCCCACTTTTAAAAAAAGCAGAGATAGGACTGTGTTTCAGAAAAAGTAAAATCGCTCTAATTTTCAAGGGGTATAAAGCACTTTGTTTTTTCTGGTGTGTAGAGATACATCATAATATAGATATAATTATATAAGTGTAACTTTGCTCACTGACCACTCAATTAATACATCCTTTCATTCCAGAACTTAGGAGCAGTTCCAAATATTTTCAATGTCCAAATGAAAAACAAGCAAGACAGGACTCATGTTTCTTAATAACTAGGACAATACAAGTGGTGTCTTCACCTCACTCCTACCCATGGGGTAACAATTATGTGTGCTTTTATAGAACTGTCCAGAAAACACATTAAAACAGGTAGAGAAAGTGAGCACAATGCTCTCCCTTGACTTCAGATAGTTGTGATCAGGGACAAATGTCATAATGGCATCTTAGAGAAGGAGAAAAAAAATTAATTTAAAGTAGTCCAGTTCTACTTTTCCTTCTTAAGAAAGAGTTTCCTAGAATCACATGGGTAGCTTTATTTTCTAAATATAAGTGTCCCCCTCCACCTTGAAAATGCTGATCCATTAATGGATTTGGGATAATAGCACATGAGTGTTGGTAATGTCCCCAAGGTGATGCTGATACCCCATTCCCCTTCTTACTTCTCCCTCCCAGACCTGGCTGTGGAGTCACTATCCTGGGATAGTAACAATGCTGTCTTTCTACTTCAACCTAGAGCTAAGTACCTCCTGGTAATGACACTTCTTCACCACCTATTTTTTTTGTACTTTAGAACAATGTATTTACTGATCTTTGTTATGTATCAGGAACTATGTTAAGCATGTATTTTTCAGAAGTGAATGAATCCTCGTTTTTCTTCACAGAGTTTTAAAACTAGTGAACTCTTAATAAACAACTTATCTAACATTTGTTTCTGATAGACATTTCTAGAGAAAATAAGAAACAGCATTTTTTTTAGTTTTAATTTTTTTATTTTAATTTTTGTTCAAGAACAGTTTTCTGTCTTTTACTCCCATCCCAGCCCACCCCCCAGCCCTCCCCACCTCCCTCCCATTTCCAACCCTCCTAGTTTTTGTCCATGTGTCCTTTATACTTGTTCCTGAAAACCCTTCCCCTTATTTATTATTTTTTACAAAATTGATAAGAATGAAATGTTATGTGCTTTCCTGAGTATCTTATAACATATATATCTCCCCAAGCAAGCTTATATAGAAGCAAAGAGTGTAAACAGTTTAGAGCACTCTTCTGCTAGCCCCTTTTTGTTTTTAGCCTTCATTTCTTCTGCACAAATTACTCATCCCTTAAGTTTAAGGCAATTCTAATGAGTCATGAAATCCCAGCATGTCTTTTCCTGAGCACTGTCCCCACCTCCAGTTCTTGGATATTTTTTGGCATAGAAGAATTACTAACAGTTTTATTTTTAGGTTTAAAAATGTTTTAGTTATATTATTTAGAAAGTTCTTAATTTTTAAACATAAATGTTAAGTATTTATGAGTGAAATAACATGAAATCTAGGACTTACTTCAAAATAAACCATTAGTCAGGAAAAAAAGTAGATCGATTATAAAAGAAATAAGATGGTCTATAAGTCTATAACTGTTAAAACTGGTTGACAGGTACATGAGATCTTATTACACTATTTTATTTGTGTATAAGTTTGAAATTTCCTGTAACAAAAAGTTAATAAAATATCTTGGTGATCCAGGATTTTTCCTTTTCATTTTTATTCCCTCACTTACATTTTAACAACTGGTATGATGGTTCATTTTATGTGTTAGCTTCACTAGGCTGTAGTACCGGGAGTACCCAAGATTCAATTCAATACTTACCTGGGTGTTGCTATGAAGGCATTTTATAGATATAGTGAACATCCACAATCTGTTGATTTTAAGTAAATATTACCCTCCACAATGTGGGTAGGATTCATCTAAACATTGAAAAGACTTAAGAGCAAAAATAAGTTTCCCAGAGAAGAACTGGTGTCTTGTGACTGCAACATCAGCTCTAGCTTGAGACAGTTTCAGCCTCTCCGGCTGCCCTGCACATCTCTGACTTGCCAGTCTTCACAACTGGGTGAGTCAATTCCTTGAAATAAATCTACATACATACATACACATATGTATATACTTAAAGGATGAATCTTTAAAGGTGGGAACTTGAGGTAAATGGTAGAATTTTAGACAGGTGAACAGTAGAGCTGAGCTCCTGTAGTCACTTACCAAAGACATGTCATAGCTTAGCCTGATATTATTAAACTGTAAGTAAAAATTATGGCAAAGCCAATTTAATATGTTAAGCTATGAGAGCACTTCTAATTTTCATATAAAGTCACTCTCTTGTGATCCACAGATAATATAACTTAAGAGTTGAAACTGCTGATTTTATCATTCTTGGTATCTTCAAGACTTGTCAGATACAAAAATAACAAAATTAAACAAGACTGTTCCATTGCCAGAAAACTCCCATACACTAAGGGGATTTTGGGGTACTGGACAACCTAAGACACAAAATCACATAATGTCAATACAAGATACTATCTATAGATGGTGACACTAATATCCAGAGAGGTTCAATATTTTCTTGTAATACATTGCATAACTGTTATATTATTTCATATTTCTTAAATTTTTATACACATTAAAATCACTTGACAGTCTTCAAAATATGCAATCCTAGCTCACCTTAGCCAAACTAACTAAATGATGCAGACAGCAGCCCTCAGTGTCTGCGTCATTATCGATGAAATGAGACATTCACATGGACTACTAAGTCTGGTGGAGGAAAAGGGACAGCATGGCTTTTCTCTCAAGGGGAGCAAAAGCCGTGGCCTCCGCCCTGATATGCCTTTATTGGGTTTCTCTGCCCATTACAAGAAGGTCCTCATTAACTATGCACAAGTTTGCTTTAGGTTATTACCTTTTACAGAAAACAAAGGAGCCAATGCTGTTAATCACATCACAGAAGAGGGATATTTGCAAATGAAAAGGCAAAAGTAGTTGGACCAGTTACACTCATCCTTGGAAGGTTTAGCATGGTTTTTAGGAAGTTGCTTTGCAGTAAATGTCCTCAATTCAGGGTGAGGGAGTTTTAGCAAAAAGCAAGCTAATAGTGGCCTAGGAATCACAGGCCTGATTCCCCACAGGAGAACCTATCCATGGGCATGGGTTCTGTGCATCTCCGAGTGGGAGCTGGGCCCATGCCACGCAGAATGGTCTACTACAACTAAATCAAAAAGAATCCAGGGTGATGTGTGTTGTAAAAGTTTCCTAGACCATCTTTTGTATATCCTAGCTAAGAGCTATTGAATCACCTGTACATATTCCAAACCATGGGCCAGTGCTATTTTCTGTCATCTCTTTCCATTGGAAATCCTTGGAGAAGTATGCATAGTCAGTAGGCCATGGGAGGGATTTCTCATTTTTATTATTGATCATTATGGAGCCCAAGTGTCTGCAACTGTGCATTTAATAAAGTTGATGCATGCAAGACTGATAAAATCTTTGTCATAGGAGCAAAATTATATCATTCTATATTTGTTCTTAATATAAGAACATAATATATGTGATTTGCCTTTATTTCAAGAAAAAATGCATCATATATCAGTGTGTATATGTGTTGCATATTTCAGGAATATTTCAGCTGTACATGTCAGGGAAAAGTGCAATAAAAATAGCCTCACATGTATGGACACTAACCCTGTCCTACTTGGCCAAGGTGGAGGTTTCCATGGTGACTCCAGAGAGAGTTTAAAAGCCCTTCTTTTTCATTGTTCTTTTTCTTTCTCATCCTTAAACAATAACAGACAATGAGATTAATAAAGCACAGGCTTTTTAATGAAATCAGGTTTGGTACCAAGACCTTTAACTTTTTCATCTGTTTTCAGTAGCTATTAAGTGCTGCACATAACTTTTAGTATCTCTCCTGAGATCACAGAAAGACATTCTTTCTATCTCTGTTCTGTTTCTTGTCACTGGAAATTATATGCAGAAATGCTCTAGTAGACTTTTTTTTACTAGTGTTATTATGTTTCTGAGAAAGAAGTATTCTGTTTAAATAAAGTATTTTGTATAAAAATCAGCATTCACTGGATAATCTATCCTCAGCACTTACAGAGCATCTAATGATGCAACAGCATTTGTGAGCTATAAATAGTTAAACAAAATCTGAGAGAGCTGGTCTCTGTATCTTAGGCTCTTATATTTAAGATGGGGGTCACTACTGTGGGTATATAGAAGCAGGAAAACACAGATTTGAGATAGTAAGAGATTCATTGATAAAAAGGGTCCTCACCTCACACACAGTTGAAGTACCTGTTAAGGACAGGGCAAACTTAGCTGCTTAAATTGCACTTTAGAAAAGGGAGCCATTATTACATTTATATCACCATTTATAAGCACCCTTAATTCCATTGATATCTGCTGACTTCTGTGCTGCTCAGAATACAGCTTCCCAGGCTAAATAGAAAAACATTAAATTCTTCACTGTTGTTATAGCTTCTTGTATCCCAATATTTCCACTCCTTTTCACCTGTACTTCTTACATTAAAATGAGAACAGGTATAGAAAATTAAATGTTGAAGAATATCCAATAATGGTTTACTTTTTTAGGTAGCATTGCTCTTTTGTTCACTCAAGAAATTTCCAAGGCATTACCTCTTTAATTATTACAACATCCTAAGGACTGGCTGGAAGATATGGTGACCTTCAGGTTTATACAAGGTCAAGAGAAGGAATGTTTGCCCAAAAACTGTTTCCCCTTGAGTTATTTCCACAATGTGCTTTTCTCTTTATTAACTACTTAGTATGACTACTTGATGGCAGCTGTAAAATATTGTGATAATAAAGTGACAGACAGATTTACAATTTACATATTTTTTAAAGAGTTGGAAATGAACCAGATTATTTCTGCAAGTAACTCTCAAAACTAATGGGCCTAAAAACTTCTGATGGCTTGCAAAATTATATTAGTCCTTAACTTTTTTTTATAAGTAGCACCTGGTGACTCTTCTTACTATCTTTAATTTCTTTCCTCTTCCTCTGGAGGTAAAATCATCAACATATGCTTCTTGGAAAAAAACATAATAACCTTGACTAATAGCTAATGAAATTCTTGAATGCTGGAGGAGTATGGGAAAAGACAAGTAGTCAGGAAATTACTGAAATAAAGAATGAATGCAGATTTCCAGAAGCTTAATATTATTTGGACTTTTGAAATCCTAAATATAAAAGCAGAATGTTTTATAAAAATAGGGATAATAAACTTTAATTTATTGAAAGTTTACTGTGTGTCAGGCATGAACCAAATGTGTAGCCTAATATGCTTCTTAAAAATGCCCTAACATTGTTCTTGGTCTTTATTTTGTAGGGTACAAATCTGGGATATGGAGACTTTACCTTCTCAAGGTCACCCTGCAAGCATTACTTGGGCTATCAAAGCCTATTTTAATGTATGAGAACTAGATGGTACTTTTAATATTATTTTATACATGATATCTTTCTCTATAATAGCAGTATTGCCTCACTATTTAGGCCCATGTGCAGGTCATTTGAAGTGACCAATATTCATAATCCAAAAGTCTCATTAACTTAAATTTAGTTGAATTTCATATGAATCCAAGTTGTTTTACATTTTAAAGTGGTCTGTCTGTAACAAGCATACTTTGAAGATTCTTGAACTTGAGCATAGAGACACCTTCATATCAAATTCTAATTATATTTTAGATAATGTTATCTTTGACATGAAGGTATATTGCAAACAATAAGATGCACATAAGAATGAATCAATGCATCCTTTAAAATGCTCCATAGCAGTTTGTAGTTCAAAATAAAATAAATGTTTTTGTACTGAATATATACTTAACTATTGTCTAAATTTTATTGATTTTGAGAGAGAGAGAAGCATCACTTTGTTGTTCCACTTATTTATTCATTTACTGGTTGTTTCCTGTATGTGTCCTAACTGGAAATTGAACCCATAACCTTGATGTATCAAGACAATGCTCTAACCAATGAACTACCCAGCCAGGGCCTGTATCTATTTATTAGGCAGAACCTATCTATTGTAGGTAAACTATGTACTAGGTTCTGGCTTAGGCATTGTTGTTACAATGAATACTATAACTTAGCCTCTGTCCTTAGGAAGCTTAAAAAATATTTTTCAACATATTTTTTAAATGAGTCCATGTCGTTTGTGAAGTTCATAGAGTCTCTATGAAGTGTTCATGTCATTAAGAAATGGTCTAAAATTCATTCAAAATGCTGGCCTGAGTGCATCACTCTCAAAGATTGCTGGGAAGGTGACACCTATGTAGCAATACACTATTTCATTAGATTGAAGTTATTTTCCTGGAGAATCCAGTCCTAGACCAGAATTCCAGTACCCATGCCTGGAAGACTGCTTATTTCCCTAACTTTCTGGAGATAAACTAATGGAGGGAGTAAAAGGAACATCTTTGGCTGGGATGTATGTGGCTGTCCCAGAAAAAAATTATGTATTTGTTACACTCCCCAGTCCCCACCCAAGCATTTTATTTTCCCACTCTGAAACTCAATGAGCAGTTTGCCAACTGATGTTTAATTCTTATGACATCACCCTTCAGCCACCAAAGTTCACTCTCCATGACAGAGCTGGGGGCCTGGGCAACAGAGGAAGCCATAGGTTGAATGGAACCAACATAGCTAAAGCATAGTGTTTGGCCACCACCCCACCACCATGCACAGAGAAGACAGGTACAATTAAGATACTTTTTTTCATTTTGAGAAGCAGAAGATCAAATAAAGACCAATATAAATCATGGTGGTGTGGATCCCTAAAGAGATAACATAGATTGACTTTAGGTCTGAAAATGGCAGATGCCAGAACCACTCTGTGAGCTGCTGGCACCTGTATGTGTCTCTGATTGGATCTGAAAGGGTTGAGCACTGACTTCTACTAACTCATTACTCCACACAAAAGGCTGCTTGACTCAGTCTAGCTCTTGGACAGTAGATTCATCTTGTCTCACAGGCTTGAAGAGTTCTGATCTGGGTCTGGGCCGGCAACATTAGACCATTAGAATGAATTAAGTAGCAACTATCTCTCTACAGAGAGCATGATTGCAAGAGCCCCACCTGACAGCCAGGACTGATGGCAGCAACAGCAACCTTGGATGACAGGGACATTTGGGGATGTCCATTGCTGGCAACAGGATGAATTTATTATGGTCTTCAAGTTCTCATGTTTGAGTCTGTTATTTGACCCTGGCTCATTTATTTTTTTACTAATTCCTTTGAGAATACAATTTGGAGTCAGTCAGCTCTTCATTCAAATCTGTATCCAAATAGGTCTAACACTCACTGGGTCTAGATTAGAGCAAGACACTTAATTTCTGTAAACTTCAAACAAAAAGTGGTAATAATTATAGTTATTACATCTAACATATGTGGTTAGATAGCATCATTAGGAGTACCGGGCTCCCAAGATCACGTTAATCAACCACTTACTCACAGATAAAATTACCTATGTGTTCTTGATTGAGGTTAGCATCTTTGTTTAAACCCTGAAATGCAGGGATATTTCAAAAGTAACCTGAAAAATGTGTAGACTTTAGATCCAAAATAGTTAGATTTAAGTTTTATCCTGGCCCATTACTAATTTTAAGATCTTTGTTCTATGGCTCAGCCACTGCCTCAGGTTTCTCATCAATGAAAATGTAGATGTTAATAAAAATATCCTTTCTACTTAACTCACAGGGTTATTATAAACATCAAACAAGAGAATATGCATAAAATTCCACTGTAAATGTTAAAACTCTATGCAAATAACAATGAATGCTTTTATTTTACTGTTAGCATCAGAATCAGACCAGTTTCAGAGGGTGATGTATTCACTATTCCCTTTAAAACAGCATATGCATTTTTATCCCTATAACTCCTTGTTCATCCCTTTTCAATGGCTACAATTATCCTCATTACTGCAGACTGCTAGTTCAAATCCTTGTCTTCTTATTGGTCCTCAAGTTCCAATTTCTTCATGAAGTCTAAAAAAATCTAGTGTAATAAAAAGAATCAGCTACCTGGATTTCAACTATAGCCATGATTTGAATAAGTTATTTAACCTTCCTTAGCTTTGTTTTCCTTTCTTGTAAAGTGTAGAAGTATATTTTTATTATTATTATGAGGGATTAAGCAGTTATATATGATGTATTCTTTCTCTATTGTCCTTTATCCACATCAACATTTTCCTAGTGATTTCCTAGAACAGATTTTAAGTGAGGGGAGGCATTTGCAATTGAGATATTTGTTGTCTTTAATATATTCTAAGCTCCTTGAGCACAAAGACTGAGTCTGATACATTCTTTTAACCTCCAGAGGCTCTGAGCATACTGTTGGATTAGTAGGAAAATGCCCAGTGAGTCACTGATACAGAAAGATTCCCAACTCATTCTGGCTGTTGACTTAGAGCTAGAATAAGTTCATTGCACAGTGCTACCTCTATTTCCATAGTAAACTTATGTTCTCCCTGAACCTGACATCAGGAGCCAGGTGACTTTCACAGTGGTAAGCCCTATATAATGGGGGAGGCCTGACTTCAAGAACATTGCTTTGGTTGTCCTTGAGGGTACTGATGCTTTTGGATGAAGTGAATAATGTGACAGATGCAAGTGGTGAGACCTCCCACCTGAAGAGAATATATCTAGTAGGAGTGTACAGAGCAGTCGTCCATCACTGTGGCTGGGTGCTTGCTTTGAAAAGAAGAGCTGAGAAATAAAAAAGTGGTAGTATAGCATACAAAATCCTAACTTACTGATAGCATGAGTAAGGGAAATATTGCTCATTAATATTTTTATAGGGTATTAAACCACCACATCTTTTAAAAACTCATTCCACAGTATATGCCACAGTAGCATGAGCATGAAGTTGGAACATCTGCTATTAAAATGAGTTCATGTAAATCTAGATAGTGCAAAGGGAAAATTATGAACAATAAAACTTACTGGGAAAAACTATACATTAAATATAAGAATTCCACTTAATTGCCTTCAAGTTCTAGTCTTAACTCAGAGCATTATTATTTTTTATTTTCTTAAAATAAATGAGCTATTTCAAACCACTATGACTTCCTTTTAGAGTACAGAAAATATTGTAGAGTATGTATGGATATGTTTTTGATACATATATGTGTTGCCCACTATGCTGTATTTTAATTACACAATTTAGCAATGTTTTAGTTCTTTGGTTCCTTAATCTCATCATGTATATTATTTTATATGTATGTATAATAATATATAAAAGTATACTAATATAGATTGATAAAGATATTAGTCTTTAATTTGCCAACATATTTTTCTCACATAAACTCTTATATTTATATTATCTTAGGATTTAATAAATGCTTTTCAGAAAAACATACCTTAGTAACTGTATAATAATTAGAGTGAACACAGTGGCTCAGAATCTGGAGTTATTGTTTCTAGATAAACAGTTTTAGAGAAAAGTCCATTAACTGCCATTGATGACAAAAGGAAGCCTAAGATTCATAGACATACAAACATAATTTAATCCTCATCACCTTTACTCAGGAAAAATGTTGGGTTACTTTCAGAGACTCCTTCACATATTATAGTATAATTTTATAATTCCATTTTTCTTTCATGGCTTCAACATCGTTTATTTAACATAGTTTCACCTGAAAATTAATGTTATGTATATATAGAGTTGGAAGTGGAAGGAATTACATTTAAACATGATATGCCTTAGATTTTACTATGGACAGAATATTGTGTCTCCCAAAATTTCATACGTTGAGACCAAATTCCCCATGTGACAGATGAGGTTTAGAAGTGAGGCTTTTGGCAGGTGGTTAGGTTGTGAGGGTGGAACCCTCATGAATGGAATTAATGTCCTTAGAAAAGTGGCTCCAGAAAGACTTTTGACCCTCTCTGCCAAGTGAAGACATGAAAAGGCAGCCAGCCATCTGGGGGTCAGTAAGCAGGCCCTCATGAGATGCAGAATCTGCCACTGCCATCCATGATTTTGGAGTTCTTATCCTATAAAACTGTGAGAAATATGTGTTGTCCATAAACTACCCAGTTCATGGTCTTTTTAATAGCAGTCCAAATGGAGAAAGACAAGACCTCAAGGACGATTATGTGATCAATCCTAAGTAGACATCTTTCAGCAGTGCCTACTGAGAAACAGCCTGGGGAAAGTGCTGTCAGCTCATCGTGGGTCATGATTTTCCAGCGTTTTTTGGTATTCCAAAATCAGGGTTAGAATTACTTTTATAAAAACACAACTGTAAAGTAACTATACCAATAAAATTTGCATGCTCAATATTCAGCATATGAATGTATTATGCCAACAGAGTTGCAATGACTGTATTTTAAAGACTGCACGCCCTTTAGAATGTATTGGTATTAATGAATTAAAGCATACATTTTCAAATAGAATCATATGCCTCTGATTCATCAAAGCTTTATGTGATGAGAGCAAAGACAAACCAACCATTAACATATAAGTTTGATCTGCTGATATCAAAATCTCTTTTGTACTTTCTTTATATTTTAAGTTACATATTTTGTTAAAACCATTTCATTTTGAAAATTTTTCATTTCAAAAATTTTATTTATGAAAACAAATATAATTCTTAGCACTATTTATGTTATTTAAAAAAGTAATTAGTTTAAAATATAAGTGCTATAAACTTTAGTATGTAGATATCAAAATATCTATCAGATTGAGGAACAAACAAAGAAAAGCCAAGGGATCTCATGAAAATTTGATCAAGTAGAAACCTCACATAATTCAGAAAAAGAATATTGTAACTGAATGAAGTCTGTTGCACCATAAACAACATATATAGAATGGACCATAATTTCTGAAATCTTTTGGTTTTTTTTCTAGAATAGGTATGTTTTTGTCAAAGTACTGACATAATTAATTACTTTATCAAGCAATAATAAATACCAAACACCTGAAGAAATTTGAAATTTGTGTAGCACACTTTTCTGAATGTAATTCAATGGTTAGCGCAATGTGTAAGATTTCAGTTTTTGCTGCTGCTTCTAGCATTTGAAAATAAGATTTTACTTATTTTTATTCTCTTCTTTGAATCCTTTGTTCATTTGCAGATATACGCTGAATAACTTTTACCTCATATAATGGAGATTTATCCACATCTGCTGCTACATTACTCAAAACTATGTAAGATTTGTTGGAAAATAGACATACTGAAAATATGAGAAAACACTCAGGAAATACTGAGAGTGGTTTTGTGAATTTTGAGAGAAAAAAACAGATTTGAACCTTGTTTTACAGAAGCATATTGAATTGTATCTAAATAAATTTACATTTGACTTTCTGGGATCTCTTCCATTTGGCAAATAATATCATTCTAGGGGCTAATAAATATATAAAACCTGTAATTTCTCCAAGACTAATATGAATTTTTAGTGAGCTGCTTTGTAAATATATGTTTGATGTTTCAAGATGTTCCTGCAATTTTGAACAACCAAGAGGGATCATTTGTGACTATTAGAAAGGAGAAACACACGGTTGTCATTATTAATTCTCATTTATTATAAACTTAGTATGCTTACTTTTTAATAAATTATTGACTATTTTATTAGCATACCAAAGATATACATAATTAAAATACTCTCATTACCATTTGATGCTTATTCTATGTCATTATCTTTGAGGTCTTTTTTAAATGAGCCAATTTAGGATATTTCAGAAATGTATTTTCTGCATGGCACCGTGGAGAACCCGAAAGGGGTTCAGGCCGGTTCAGAGAGACTTCCTAAAGTGGGTCAATCACTGCGTCTGTAATCAGAAACAGAGCCAGACGATTGCAGCTGTTGTCTCTGAACATGTGACAATGTTCCACAGGCCATAGAGCGATTCTCAGTTGAGGAATGTCTAATAAGTAAAACAGCTACAATCTTATTTTGAGAGAGGTGTATATTATATTTTTTCTTTTTCTTCTCATTATCATATCTTTTTTCTACTCTTATTTTTCCTTTTTCCTCTCTCTCTTTTTTCTTTTCTTTCATTACCTTAATTGTAAAAGGTTCACCAAGAAAACAAGAAAAAAGAATCAAGCAGCCACAGCCAGTAATGACTATGACCTCCTAGGGAGGACTAACCATGGCACCTGTCCATTTCACCCAAGCAGTCCTGGACTAGCCATGGCTTGGGGTAAAGGAGTACCTCCCTCCAGGATGTAAACATAAATGGGAAGCAGCACAACTAGCCAGGACCAAGGCTGGGATCGTAGTGAAATTGGCCATGGGCACGTGGACCTCAGGTCCCTGGGGCAGTGGGCATGCTGGCTCATCTTTTCCCCTGGGTTTCCCACTTTGCACCAGAAAGGATTCTGGGATTCACAGGGTCAAGGATCCTGGGAACCTGGGGTCTGAGCCTGCTCAAGTGCAAGAAACTATTGCTGATGAACTCAAATATCTGGTACCTTTTGGGTGTTAAGATGACAGGATAATCAGACCCCTCAGGTAACAGCAACTCCCTTTTGCTGACGCCCTATGTGGGTAAGACTACAGGGCTGTGCATCCTCCTCAGGTTTCCAGGACACTGTGGTACTTTTCTCCAGTTTACCATGTTTACTGAAGTTATATAAGCAAAGCAAAAATAAAGAGCAATTTTAAAAGGCTAAGGTGGCAGTACTAAGCACTGTTTAATTTATTTTGAAGATTTTCTTTTTACACTTCAGAGATGTTATTCTATTATGAGTCCAGGTTAAGAAAAAGTGACAACTGACTGAAACTTGCCAAATTACAAAACATTGTTCAAAACATTTCATTCTCCAGATGGTCTAATTCCTTTTTTTTTTTCCGTTTTCCTTTCTACTTTCAGGTAATTATTTCAGGAAAGTGCCTCAAATATTGAAATAAACTACTGACTATGTCCTTCAATAATCTTATGAAGGTGACTTAATTATTCATTACTATATTGAATATTGAAAAGAGACTAAGGAAGACATTCATGGTTATTTAACACATGTGTGCAATTTATTAGAAAACATCCTTTAGTCAAAGATTAAAATCTAATTTTATTTTTTTAATTTTTTATTTTAGTTTATTCATTACACTTTCTATCCTTTATTCCCATTCCAGCCCACCCACCCATTCCTCCCCTCCTCCCTCCCCTTTCCAACCCCCCTAGTTTAGTCCATGTGTCCTCTATATTTGTTCCTGTAAACCCTTCCCTTCTCCCCTGGAATTCTCTCCCCTCTCCCCTCTGGTCCTTGACTACCTGTCCTCTATTTCAGTGTCTTGTGTTACATTTCATTTGTTTCTTTGTTTTGTTGTTTAGGTTCCTGTTAATGGCGAGATCATATGGTATTTGTCTTTCACTGCCTGGCTTATTTCGCTTAGCATAATGCTTTCCAGCTCCATCCATGCTGTTGCAAAGGGTATGAGCTCCTTCTTTCTTTCAGCTGCATAGAATTCCATTGTGTAAATGTACCATAGTTTTTTGATCCATTCATTTACTGATGGGCA
>CM052543.1:65713694-65745467 GCA_028533065.1 Trachops cirrhosus
GAGATTAAACCCTTGTCTGAGGTATCATTGGCAAATATGTTTTCCCATACAGTTGGTTCTCTTTTTATTTTAATACTGTTTTCTTTAGCCATGCAGAAGCTTTTTATTTTGATGAGATCCCATTTGTTTATTCTTTCTTTTATGTCCCTTATTCTAGGGGACATGTCAGTAAAAACGTTTCTGCGTACAATATCTGAGATTTTCCTGCCTATGTTCTCTTCTAGGACTTTAATGGTGTCACGGTGTATATTTAAGTCTCTTATGCATCTTGAATTTATTTTTGTGTATGGTGTAAGTTGGTGTTTGAGTTTCATTTTTTTGCATGTAGCTGTCCAGTTCTCCCAACACCATTTGTTGAAGAGGCTATTGTGACACAAGGTATGTAAGTTTTATTCTATAACGAGATTCTCAATTTGAAAACAAGTCCGGATCAATGAATAGAAATAACTAAATGTTCTTGTTTTTGTATAACATTTCTTCTTAAAAAGTAAAATATATAGTCTAAACTTTTTAAATGTAAAACTAATGAGAATAAAAATAAACCCAATGTGTTAAATGTTATAAATATTACTTGAAAAATTGTAAAAGTAATATTTTAAAAATTAGATATAAAAAGAGCATAAAAAAGAAAATATTTTTTAAACAATTATACAGCTAATAAGGATATTTCTTTTTTAATGAGGTCATTAGTTCGGGGCAGGGAATCCCTACTGCTCCATAAGCTGATTCAAATACATATGTCCCTGCATTGGGGGACTTCCTCTTTTACCAAGAAAAAGTAGCTCATGGGCCAAGATCATAAAGCTATATTTGTTAGATTGAATCCAAACAATATAAATTAAAGCAAACAATGTGTGATGGCAACTCAGTGTATAGGACTCCTTAGTCAAATATATGAACAGAAACTACAGAAGTACAAAAAAAAGGCAGATAGGCCTAGCTATCTATCATTTGAAGGGAATGCTGAGAGGAATGACTCAGCATACCTTGCTACAAAGAACCACGGGCACAAATAGGAATGTCAGAAATTGATTCTCACCTCCCTTGAGGATGAGAGAGTAGCTGCAAGGAGAAAGTTGAGAGGAATTTTCAGCATGCCCAGGTGGTGTGTGGTCCCTGAGAGAGGACAAGAACAAGGCGATCATGACAATGGCAGCTGGATTACAGCCATTAGGTTCATTTAGCTGCCACAGTTCAGGCCACAGGATTTCTCCCTGGGGTGAGGACGAGGCCAGACTGCAAGTGTCATCTGGAAGACTCATAGGAGTGCAGGTCGTTCAGAGCTTGCCATCCCGCAGGAGAGTTCACAGGCCTCTGGAGGATGGTGGAGAGGATCAATGGGGCTATGAGGCCTCATTTCCTCAAGTATTTTCCCCACTCCTCGCTCCTTCACAGAGGAGCTCTGGCTTTGGGGATATGCTATAATTCATCCTTTGGGATCTTAAAGTGTACCTAGGTACAAGTCATGTGGACTGAACACATAAAAGTTCCAGGTCTCACAAACTGAATGGGAGAGGAGCTTTATCTCATGCTGGGGCGCCCTGGGGCACAGCCAAAAATAAACATCACTAAAAATAAACAACTCAGTGAGCAGGCAGAAAAATATAGCAGTCTGTGATTTTATTGATTAACTGTATAATTCTCTTCTTATATTATATATAAAATGTATTTATGAAATATGGAGTATAATTATACTTGTATGAAATAAGGATTAAAAATGGGCTTTGGAGTCAGACAGATCAAGATTCCAATTCTGTTTCTTTTTTTACTTATCATCTCAGTAACCTTTATGATAATGTTTAATTGCATATAAAATGGCTAAATATGTCCTGGCTGGTGTGGCTCATTGGATTGAGTGCCAGCCTGTGAACCAAAGGGTCGCCATTTCAATTCCCAGTCAGGGCACATGCCTGGGTTGCAGGCCAGGCCCCCAGTAGGGGGCATGCAAGAGGCAACCACACGTTGATGTTTCTCTCCCTCTCTTTATCCCTCCCTTTCCCTTTGTCTAAAAATAAATAAATAAAATCTTTTTAAAAATGGCAAAATACCTCACAGGTAAGGGTTGCTGCAAGAGTTTAATAGAATATGTAACAATAGTTTGCACAAAGTATCATGGGAGGTGATGGCTGAAGTGAAACCTTAACTACTTACTTTTGAGTGCTAGCATCTATGGTTACTAGGACAACAGATAAATAGATTTAATCATATATAAAACCACAGTAAATAGATTAGTACTGGTTACCACCTACCAATGTCACCAGAGATGTTGCCACTCAGATTAACAGCCTAGAACTTGTGAGCGTACCAACTACAAGGGACCACATTCGACAGACAAGCTAAACTGGCATTCAAGAATGAGGGTCTTGGCTTTGGGTTCAAGATGACAGCGTTAGAAGATTCTGAGCTCACCTCCTCTCATTGACACCTAAACTTCAGTACATGTAGAACAGCTGTGCCTCAGAACCACCTGCAATCTAGCAAAACATAGATTCTACAGCAAACAGATATAAAGAAGAAGCCTCACTGCCATAGGTATAGGGGCAGAGTCAGGGCATACCCTGCCTCCCACTTTTGGTGAGGTGCATAAGTGGGAAGGATATCACAACTGCAGAGGACGCCCTGAACAGCGGGAGCCCCAGCCTGGGCACCTGCACTAGGAAGAGGAGCCCCCATAAAATCTGGCTATGAAAACCAGCAGGACTTAAAGTCTGGGAGAGTCAAAGGGCTGTCAGAAACTCAGGTTTCGCTCTGAGTCCTGGCACAGGGGCAGCAATTTGAAAGCACCTGGGTCATATGTGAAGGTGATACATTGACTAATTCTAGGGTGTGTGCTGAAGGAGCAGAGATCTATTGGAACTTTCTCCAGGGACAGAAACACTGGAGGGATCTTTCCTTTTTCCTTTCTTTCTTTTTCTTTAATTTCCTTCCATTTCTGACACTCTCCATAAGCTTTTCTAATGCTGTTTACCCCACACTGGCACTTGCCTGGGGATCCACCCAGGCTAGCATCCTCCAATTAGACTTCTGTCCTACCACAGCAGGTGGACAGCCTCAGCCAACACCGGTGCACAGCAGTTTGTCTGTAAGAGTGGAGGCTAGGTGTTGCACCAAACAAGTCTCAGCCACACTGAACGCCTGCCCTGCCTCCCATACCAGTGCCCCTGCAACAGCTAAAGCCAGCCCTCATAGCCAGCGGGCCAGGGACCAGCCTCACCTGCCAAAGTGACCTTAGCAGCTATAACCCAACCACAACACAGGGCCCCACTAGTCTACCCAGGGAACACCTCTGAAACACCTGGCTGTGGAGGTTGCACCACTGGACCCCACAGGACACTGTCTAAAAAAGGCTAATTTTTCAATACCAGGAGACCTAGCTGATCTACCTAATACACAGAAAAAAGAAGCACACTAAGGAGACAAAAGGAATGTGTTTCATACAAATAACCAAAAACAGTCAAAACCTCAGAAAAAGAACTAAACAAAGGGAAGGTACCAACATAAATAAGTCTCAAGGATGTAATAATATACAGCATAGGGAACACAGTCAATAATACCACACTAACTTTGTGTGGCAGCAGATGGTTACTAGATGACTCATGGTGATCACATCATAAGGTATATAAAGGTCAAATCATTATATCGTACGCCTGAAACTAATATAATATTGTATGTCAACCATACCTGAATTAAAAATAGCTTTACCTTCCAGAAATCAATTGTATTAGCTTCCAAAAATTTACTGAATGTGACCTCCAAAAGTATCTAATTCATTCCCAGGGTGTGGAGTGGCTTATTTACCCAGAAATATGTGAATTTTTTAAGAAGTATGTTATTCTTTAGTGTATCAGAAAGAAGGCACTTGCCACATCAGCACAGACTCAGTCAGCAAGAACCTTGAGATACCATATTTCCTTATTTAACTCATATTAGAATGTAATGAGTTCATTCAAAAAGTAATGAACCCAAAGTGAGAGGAAATTCATGCTAAGTATAGTAACTATAATTTAGGGGTTTAAAATACATTGCAATCCATAAGATCATCTGTGTAGTGTTGTTTTTTAAACATTGTAATAGACCAAGGTATAGATCATAATGGTTTGATATTTATATATAATATGAAATGATCAGCACAATAAGTTTACTTAATGTCTATCATCTCATATTGTACCATTTTTCTTGTGATGAGAACTTTTAACATTTACTCTTGCCAACTTTCAAATATTCAACAGAGTATTTATTATTAACTATAGCCACCATAGTATACATTATAGCCCAAGGACCTATTTACTTTATAACAAGAAGTTTTGCTTCTAACCACCTTCACCCATTTCCCACCACACTCACAGTGCCATAGTTCTGATGCCGCAAAGACCCTGCGCGGTCCCTAGGACCCCAGGTATTCCTTAAAATCCATGAGGCCATAAGATAGATTCTTTTTTTTTTTTTACTCTGAATACCTATGTTCCCAAAGCATGAGATCACTTCCTGGAGAGAACTAAAAGTGAGGCTTCAAGCAGGATAGACAAACATGGGCTGAATGATTGTGTAGAGTCTTAGCAATAAGTGCAAGAGATCACATGGCAAGGGGAAGAGGCTGGCAGAAGTTTGAAGCTATTCTACAAGATCAGGCCTCATACTGGCTGACAGATCTCACTCTGCTCAGATGAAGGGCCCATGGGTTAACCTCGGTGCTGTGCTAATTTCCATCTTGAATGTGAAGACCTGAGTGTGAAGGCAGGGTCTTCCCTTCACTGTTTATGCCATGTCACTTAATTACCCTGAGCCTTGCTTTTTTCATTTGAAAATCCAAGGATCATATGTGTTTGGTCAACTCACTGAAGTGATATGATATATGGGGTGGGGCCTGTAGGTTTACAGTTGCTCATGTGGAAAATAATACAATAATTAATAAATAATAATGAGGATAAACTCTGTGTTTTGTGTACACACAACTGTAAAACTACTTTTGTCCCACCCTATATACTGATCAAAGGTTATCACGATTCAATGGGGACTTATAAATTCTTCTGGAATTGAAATAGAATACTGACAACACTAGAGAGATTGCTATCAAACTATTATTTTATGATGGAACATAATGTTCAATAATGTGAGAAGAAAGGTAAGCTGACTTTAACTCATAAATGAAGAGTGTCCTCTTAAGAAAATGAGAAAGGACTACTGAAATAAATAGGCCTCTCAGGGGATTAGATTTACAGTGTATTGATTTAAAAACAAAATAAACACTAAAACCCTGTTGGCATAACCATGGAGTCAGTCTTTTTTTTCTTCTGTTCCTTATGATTTTCTTTTTTTTTCTTGTATTTTTATTGCTGTTCAATTATAGTTGTCCCAATTTCCCCCCTATTGTTCTCCCCCACTCTGCCCATCCCCTGCTCCTACCTTAAATCCCCACCCTGCTGTCCATGCCCATGGATCCTTATACTTGTACCTTGACTAGACCCTTCCACTTCTTTCCCCTGTTATTACTCTCCCCCACTCCCTCTGGTCACTGTCCATTGTTGCTTATTTCCATGTCTATGGTTCTATTCTGCTCTTTTGTTTGTTTTGTTCCTTAGGTTCCACTTATAGGTGAGATCATACGGTATTCGTCTTTCACTGTCTGGCTTATTTCACTTAGCATAATACTCTAAAGTTCCATGCATGCCATTGCAAAGGGTAAGAGTTCTTTTTTCTTTTGGCTGTATAGTATTCCATTGTGTGATGTGCCACAGTTTTTTGATCCGCTCATTTACTGATGGGCACTTAGGCTGTTTCTAGCACTTGGATGTTGTAAATAATGCTGCTATGAACATAGGGGTGCACAGGTTCTTTTGAATTGGTGTTTCAGGATTCTTAGGGTATAATCCCAGCAGTAGGAAAGCTGCATCAAAAGGCAGCTCCAATTTTATTTTTTTGAGGAAATTCCTTACAGTTTTCCACAGTGGCTGCACCAGTCTGCATTCCCACCAACAGTACAGTAGGGTTCCCTTTTCTCCACAATCTCACCAGCACTTGTTATTTGTTGATTTATTTATGGTGGCCATTCTGACTGGTGTGAAGTGGTATCTCATTGTGTTTTTTTTTAAATTTGCATCTCTCTGATGCTAGTGATGTTGAGCATTCTTTCATATGTCTCTAGGTCCTTTGTATGTCCTCCTTGGAGAAGTGTCTGTTCAGGTCCTTTGCCCATTTCTTAATTTGACTGTTCATCTTCCTGGTGTTGAGCCATATGAGTTCTTTATATATTTTGGAGACCAAACCCTTGCCCTAGTTATCATTGGCAGATACGTTTTCCCACATGGTTGGTTTCCTTTTCATGTAGTTGATGTTTTCTCTAGCCATGCAGAAGCTTTTTATTTGATATAGTCTCATTTGTTTATTCTTTCCTTTATGCCCTAGGAAATATTACTGCTGTGTGGGATATCTGAAATGTTTCTGCCTGTGTTCTCCTCTAGGACTTTTATGGTGTCACAACTTATAATTAAGTCTTTTATCCATCTTGAGTATATTTTGGTATATGGTGTAAGTTGGTGTTCAAGTTTCATTTTTTTTTTGCATGTATTTGTCTAGATTTCTCAATACCACTTATTGAAGAGGTTATTTTTACTCAATTTTATGCTCCTGCACCTTTTGTCAAATATTAGTTGACCATAGAGACTTGGGTTTATTTCTGGGCTCTCTGTTCTGTTCCATTGGTCCATGTGTCTGTTCTTATGCCAGTACCAGGCTGTTTTGATGGAGTCAGTTTCTTGAATGCCTAGTGTGTATAATAGGCCTAGACCCCATGCTCAAAGGGCTATCTGAGTGGTTGTACTGGCAAAGGACAACGAATACAAACGGCACACAGCATAACCTCTGTGGCCTGGCTGAAGGTTCATTAGCAGCGTGTGAGTGGTCAGCTTTGTACAGCAGGCATTCCCCTCTGAACCTGGAACCTGCAACTGTGTAACGCATGTAACCAAACGACTGAAAATTACTGTTCTTAGCATCACTATTTCTTCTACCCCACATTAGTTTTAAGATAATTTTTTAAATTTACTTTCTTTAATTGTGGTAACATACAGAATTTATCATTTAAATATAAGTCAACATTTTAACCATTAGAAAATGTATATTTCAGTGGCTTTAGGGCATTCATAGCTTTGTACAATCGCACTGCTATCCAGTTCCACATCATTATCATTCCCAAAAGTAAACCCTCTACCCATTAAGCATTCAATTCATGCTCCTTTCCACCCTCAGTCCTGGTAACCACTAATCTGTTTTTTGTCTGTATGGATTTATATATTCTGGATAGTTTAAGTAAATGAAGTCATACAATCTCTGGTCTCTTGTGTCTGCCTTCTTTCATTTAGCCTAATGTTTCCTTTTTTATCCATATTTTTGTGGCTGAATAACAGTCCATCATGAATAGGTCACATTCTGCTTATCCATTAATCAATTGGGAAACATTTGTTTTGTTTCTACCTTTTGGTTATTGTGAATATTGTTGCTATGAACATTTATGTACAAGTTTGTATATAAGTAAGCTATTACAATTTCATGTCCACCTTTCACCTTCTGCAGTAATCCTAAATTCTCTCAATGTGGTGTTTAGTGTTGTTCTATCTCTGTCTATCTAGACTTTTCTCTCACCAATCTCCCTTTTGTACAAACCCCAACTCATAACATGTGCCATGACCATGTCTGATTCACCTGTAAATCTAAGCAGAGGTTTTGGCCACATATTATATGCTCCTTAAAAGTTAGAAAAGTAAATATATTAAATGTGTAAATAAATGAATAACGTTTGCATTTTATGGAGCAAGAGGAGATGTGAGCTCCTTATAGGTGTTTAATCCTGTCTTTAAGCAGCACTTGCCTTTTATCTCTCCTATGCCTGTCTACTTCTGACATTTAAATCATCTCTTAAACTCGCCTCCCAGAAAACCCTATAGAAAAAGACCAGGACCTAAGAAGAACAATGGATATGATCAGGAAAGATAAAGGCAATTACGGCACTTCCATTCTTGTCTTTCTGGGTCCACATACATTCACTTTGCTTGCCAATTCCCTAATAGAGGCTAAACTAGATGCAGGTATAATACTCCATCTAAAAGGCCCAGCTGTAGTGTCACTCCAGCTCCCAAATCCTGGTCATGTGGTCTCAAATGACATTTATTTTGACTCAATAATTTAAAATATGCAATGAATTAGGACAAAAATAAATAGATACCTTTTACCACATAGATTAAAATATATTCGAAATGTATTCAACCCATCATCAGCTCTTAATTGGCTATACTAATAAGGGAGAAAACTGTGTATTTTATTTCAAGTGGAAAATGTTCACCATGCCCTCATCCAATCAAATTATATGGTTTATACAGAGTAAAGTGTAAGCATCCCTTCTTCTAAGTGTTGCCAGCCAGCTATTTCAGTCTAATTTAAATGCCCTTTCTTTGCCCTCACTGCATCTGTCTCTCACATAGCACCTGCCACTGTCCTGTAAGCATGAATATACTCATCTCTGTCCCCCAATAAGTAGTAAGTTTTATGATAGCAGGAGCATGTTTTTACCTACAGTGATTAGTACACTGCCCTATATAAAGAGGTGCTCAGTAAATGTTTATTGAGTGAAGGTCATGCACATTTAATCAAGTTTGGTAGAGATCTGATATTATTAAAAACAATGAACCAAGCCAGGTGGGAATGAGCAATGAATTTAATGCATCTTGTAAATAAGAACTCAGAAGACCAGAAAGATATTTGACCATTAAAACCTGGTGTGAAATAAGGTTTTAATCACCATCAGCACAGCAGGGGCTAGGGTTTGAGGAAGGCTGGCTTGTGCAGAGGTGATTGATTATAGAACATGATGAAGGGGAATTTTCACAACTTGTCAGCTTTTTCAAAACAATACTTGTCATAAAGTTACTTCTAATAGCTACATAATGAATCTAAGTTTTAAATAATAGGTAGTGTCTTTTTAAAAAAAATGTGTGCAGAAGTTAAGAATATAACATCTACTATAACCCAAAACTAACAGGATCAAAAACATTTTTAAAATCATGTCTTTCAACTCAAATACCCTCTTTAATAAGTGAAGAAAATAAGGCTGTTACATAATTTGAATAACATACATCATATGCCTTATCTATTATATAAACCAGAACGATGTATATATGATTGATGATAATTAATAATGCCTGGGATTCCTATAGGACTTTTCTTGTCCACAGAGTTCAGGGTAATATTGTATGTTGCCATCTATTTAAAATGGTCTCCAAGTAATTGCAACAGAAGAACATTATTACTTTCCCCATCCTAAACTCCCATTGTACTCTGTAATGATCTCAGTCAGTGCATTGTCCACATTATGATGAAAGTATTTTTTTATGTATAACTTCCTTTCACCAGACTGAAAATTCCCACAGAGCAGGACTGGTACTTATTCATGTCTCTCTATCCCAGCCCCATGGACATTAACTGGCATATATTTTGACAAAGGATTTGAGCAAAGTGTCAGTAGCTGAGCCAATATTCGAATCCACTCACTCAAGTGCCCTTCATAGATATTCAAAACAACTGTACATAACATACAATGCACCCCACAGGGATAATTTCTGCCATGTTAAAGAGGAGTTTTGAGGGACTTTACACTTGTTTATTTTTTGGGTGACAATGATGTCCTCTCAGTGAGTATCACTGAGATCATAAACACAGGAAGATTTGTCAAAATGTCTTATTTAGAAGATTTGACAGAGAAAGATTGTCAAATTATTTCAGAAATGTTCACTATTAATCTCTCAGTGGAACGAATAATGTGTGTGAATACAGAGAGTGACCTACATAGTAGGATTTGGGTCACACACCTTCAAAAAGACATCTTCTCCCACATATCTTCCTACTTGGAACTACCACACACTTAGACCAATCACCCTATGTCATAGTTGTTTGTCAATCAATTATCAGGGGTTTTTTTCTCATCGAAGATATGGGACACCTAAGATATGTTTTAATGGGGGAGGAGGGAACTGAGCAGAGAATGCAAAAAGAAGGTGTCCACATATTAATCACTTGTGTGGGGAACACAAGGAGGAGAAGAAACCCTGAATCACTGGCACACTGAAAAATAAGCATTTAATACACTTTATCATAGAGAGTCAATAAGTTCTGACTGAAGCAACTATGACGATGGATTTTAATGAGATAATAATTGTATTAACATTGGTTAAAGTCCAATAGTTTCTCTATTCTTAGAGGTTCACAGTCGAATTGTACTGCAGTATGATTTTGGGAGAGGAAGAATAGGGTGTCAGATTATGACATCTAATTTGATAGAATATTCTGATTAGGCATACATTTTACCTTTCCTTATAATATGCTTATGATATATTTATACATTTATAAAATAAACCCAAAATATATTATAAACTCAGAATTATTATGACTGTATTAATTGCCAGCCATTTTTATGCAAATTTTAAATTATTAGATAGAAGCTTCTGTGAACCTGTAGCAGTCATAAAATGCCTGCTTACTTAGAAAAGAGCTAAAAGTAAGTTCTTGTTCAAGGATTTTTAGATTTAGAAGCAAAAAGATGAGAAGTTATTTTCAAATTGTCACCAGTGGGTTGGTTGTCAAGGGAACTGAGAAATATAAAATTGCTGGAATAATTTGTAGGAAAAAAGCATTACTGAAATTTTCATTATAAACTCCAATTTGGAAGGTTTTTTCTTTGTCATCTTACCTGTCATATAACAAACTTTGGCATAGAATAAAAAGGATGCAATGAATTTATCTTCTATTGTTTTCCCATTCATGAACATCTTCTATAAACATGATTTGCTGTTAGTAATAGGATTCATTTTTGTGAAGACAAATCTCCTAATTTTGGCACAAGCTATATGTTGTGCCTTTGCTCTTTTAAGTGTTATTCACATATAAGGAAAGATGTATAATTCTATGTATTTCTAGGACTCTGCAGCATGAATTTGATTTTATTGAATTATATTATATTTACATATTGACTTTAAAGGAATATGATGCTAAGGTGTTTGATAATTCTCAAAACATCATAATAATATATCTTTAGTTTTGTTTTTAATGTAATATTTCACATTTGCATAACCTTTCAATGTTATTTATTCTACCTATTATCGCTTTAGGCATTCAGATTTGCTAATGACAGCCACTGATTTCATATAAATCATTTTTGGTGTGCAACTATTAATTATATCTAATTTCACCATCTTGAGAAGGCCTATCTTAAAATTCAAGTTTCCATTTAAATTCACCGGGTATTTACTCATTTGTTCTACATGATGAGGAATATCTGACCTTGTTTTTGCTCTTAAGAAACTATACTTTCACACATGTGAATATTGTGGCTGGCAGAACATGATGATATATGAACACGTAATAAAAAAAAGTCATCAGCATAGGAATGGGTGGGCATACATGTTTCATGGAGCAGGATAAATTCCATCAGGGCACAGAAGGACAGGTAGAATTTCAGTGAACAAAAAGAAGAGACAGTAGTTATCATTCTTGAAACCCATTGTGCACTGGTTCTACATTGCATAGCTTCTTCTATTCTTTTGCTTATTCACATCCAGCTATGACCTCAGAGGAGCACTTGCTCACATGCTGATCCTCATGCCCAGAATGCTGTTCCCACTATTTCATCTGGTGGAACAAATCTTTAATGTTAGTTCCTTAATAAAGACTTCCCTTGAAAGAACAAGTTTCAAAATTTAAGCAAGGTCTATTTGTTACATTTTAATCACAGGCCTTATTTTTCCTTAATGACACATATTACATGTTATAATTATATATTTAATCTTGTGATGATTTCTGTACCATGTATTACTACTCACCTGACCCCTCCATGAGATCAGAGATTGTTCTTGTAACTGTGATTCTTATTCACCTGTGTTCTGTATCTTTAGTGCCCAGAAGAGTGCTTGAGACATTGGAGGTAATCAATCTTTTTTGAGTGAATAAAACAGAAGAACACAGAACTTTAAAGGGTGCAGCAATGGATGTTACCGACTGCATTACAGCATAGAGAAAAGGCTATGGAATTAGGACCCAAGCCAACGGTCATGTTGATCCTTGCTCTGTGACATGACCACTGCGTGACAGTACTGATAGGCTCTGAGCATCAACTTCCTCACAGGGAGATGGATGTTGTAACTCTATCTTGTGGTTTTGTTGTAAGTATTGAAGGAAGCAATGGATGCAAAATACCTAGGACATTGCCTAGCATACAAAAAGTTTTCTGATATTTATATGTTATGTTAATTCTATAGTAAAAGGCTCATAATACATATTAATAATAATACTTTGAAATACTTAGATTTAAAATGCAAGCTAATACACCCAAATGGTTTATTATGCATTTATTGTTTATGCAAACTTAAATTTCACCAAATCATTATCAACACCTTAAAAATTATCTTAATAAATATAAACTTCTACTAGACTATTTCTTCTTTTTGCCCAAATATTCATTCTGGCCACATGCTAGACTTTTCAATTTTAAAATTTGGAAAAATTAAAAATAACAGTTTAACCCAGGTCTTAGAAAGCCTAGGTAGCCTGCTTGACTCATATGTGATAGAGCTGTCAGAAAATAGTAAAAATCTGTGTGTGTGTGTGAGAGAGAGAGAGAGAGAGAGAAATAGAGACAGAGAGAGAGACAGAGGGAGAGAGATTGATTCTAAAGATATGGAATCACAGGAATCTCTGAGAAGGTATAAAACTGAAGAGAAATGCTGGATCAAGTCTATCACTCATGACATCTATGGCTTATGATTCTCAGACAAGAGGAACTGGCAGAACATTAGCTATGAGAGTTCCTGTCCCTTATCCAAAAATTATAAGTTGGGTCTATTTGTAATGAAAGAAACTACTTTCATTTTTAAATTTGTCATTGTCCTTCTTTTGTTTGTGCGAGGAGGCATAGTGTATCTATCTACCTATGCCTCCACCTTGGCCAGGAAGTCCAGGAAGCTCAGAGAGTCCCAAAGAAGTTGGACCCAAAGAGGAACACACCAAGGCACACCATAATTATATTACCCAAGATTAAAGATAAGGAGAGAATCTTAAACACAGCAAGAGAAAAAGAGTTACCTACAAAGGAGTTTTCATAAAACTATAGCTGATTTCTCAAAAGAAACGTTATAGGCAAGATGGGGCTGGAATGAAGTATTCAAAGTCATGAAAGGCAAGGACCTACATCTAAGATTGCTCCATCCAGCAAAGCTATCATTTAGAATGGAAGGGCAGATAAAGTGCCTCCCAGATAAGGTCAAGTTAAAGGAGTTCAGCATCAACAAGCCCTTATTACATGAAATGTTAAAGGGATTTATCTAAGAAAAAGAAGAAGATAAAAAATATAAACAGTAAAATGAAAACAAATTCACAACTATCAACAACTGAACCTAAAACAAAAACAAAAACAAACTAAGCAAATAACTAGAACAGGGACAGAATCACAGAAATAGAGATCACATAGAGGGTTATTGGCAGGGAAGGGGAGGGGGAATAGGAGGAAAGGTACAGGGACCAAGTAGCATAAATGTTAGGTAGAAAATAGACAGGGGGAGGGTAAGAATATTATAGGAAATGTAGAAGCCAAAGAATTTATATGTACAACCCATGGAAATGAACTAAGGTGGGGAAATGAGGGTGGGAGGAGATGTGCAGGGTAGAGGGGAATAAAGGAGGGAAAATGGTACAACTGTAATAGTATAATCAATAAAATATATTAAAAATAAAAAATAAAAAATAAACTACTTTCAGAAAGAACAATATTTAATATCTTACATTTTTCATGAAACTTGATAGAGAATATTTTCCATTTAAATCACTTAATTCTCTTAGTCACTTTTTGGCAGTGAGATTGGATAACACACATTTTGTTCAGAATAAATGTATAATAAAATCTTTCCTGTATCAATCATTTTGGAATAAACAAAATAACTGTAAACCCAGTGAGATATATGTTAAATGAAAACTTCATAGAAATTACCTAAATAACAGAAAAATATTACAGGTTTAAAAATATTTACCCACATTTATTTTGTGGAGAATGTGTATTCAAATCCTCAGGTATTTTAGAACTTAAATTAGTATTAAGATAAATGGAAATTGATATTTATATCAATTTAAAATATTTTATTGCCTAAATCCCTGATCTGGCATATTCTTGACAAAAATATCAATTTTACCTATTTAGAGTTGAAGTAACCACTCATGGATGTGAAATATCTCACATTTACAATCTTTGAATTATCTCGAAAGTGTCTTTTTTGAGAAAGTAACTCCCACTGCAAAGCCTAATCATGCCTTTAATTTCTCCTTCACTCATACTTCTCCCTCATTAAAATCTGTGTCACCTCCAACTCTGGTTTATCATGAAATAATTATTTTTTAATTTTAATTTTAAATCCAAAGAATCGTTTCTATGAAAAAATACATTGAAACTTAAGTTGCAAAACTTTGCTATGTAAAGAAAATTATAGTTTCACACAATGAATAATGATGCAGTAATATATGTTAATTATAAATCATAAATGCTGAATATAACAATTTAAGTTAGTAAGCTTGAAGATGAAGGTCAAATCTAATTTTTATAGTATTATTTTATACTATTTGTTTATATTGAGGTAAAGATAAGGCAAAACACCTGTATATATAGGTACCAGTAGTGATATGGTGTCCACTGTCTGATTGAGAGTCTTTAATGAAACTCAGGTAAAACACCTAAGTAGAGTGAAAATGAAAAGATCTAGAAGTCAACAAGAAGAAAATAAGATTTACTGAAATTTATACAAAATTGTAAAATTTTAAAAGTATGGCAATGCTACATTTATACTATTTAAACTTCTATCTAAAAAAATATCTGGAAATCTTAATTTCTATGAACTAAGCATAGATTATAAAATTTATACTGTTGCTTTCTGAACAGTGTATGCTCTATTATTTTATTATCTATATGGAGAAAACCTGTTCTTCATTCAATTATGAAAATCCAGGGATTATATTCTCAACTAGAATTCAGTAACTTCTCAGATTACAAAGTTTTAATTTTTAGATAGTAAATTAATCAAGCACAGTAGGTCACATTTATTCTGACAGATTATCTTGGTATTGTTCTTGAAATAAGAGTACTGATAATTAGCAGATATATTCCAAAGTAATAAAGAAGTAAAATTAATCCTGTTAGCTCAATGTTTCTGCTGTGTATCCAAAGTAAAGTAAGACTTAGTAGGGCAAGGGGGTGATAACAAACAAGAAAAATAAATAGATTTTAAGTTGCTAAAAAGACAAATGAATTTTGGGGGAATCCAATGGCATCAACTTGCTTATGAAGTGTTCTCTATGCCACCACCGTCAAACCTAACTGAAATTGTACCTCCTGTTAAATGCGCGCCACCTTTCTAAGGCTGGCTGGTGAAGAATTTACCTTTTTCTTATTATTCAATACTTCCTTCCAGGAAAGGTGTGGAACTATAGATCCTGCTTTATTGTTGAGAACTGTACATTGTTTATATGTAAACAAGGAAGAAATTCTACAATTCAAATATGTTTCTGTGAGTCAAGTAAAAGATCGCTTTTTCCCCCTCATTTGGCAAGAATGTATTGCACCAATTCTAATAATGGTTGCCTGTGTAATTTAACAAAAAAAGAGAAAAGATGATTTCCAATAATCAAAAAGGAAAATTTGACAAAGAATTAAATTCTACTATGTTCGCTATATTTTACCATATACCGTTCTATTGGTTAATAAAATACTTCCTACTTAAAAATAGAGACCTCAGAGAGCAAATATTGAAACAATAATTCTAACATGTATAAAATATATAGAAATTGCAACCAAAACCTAAAAATCTCTATGGAAAATTAAACCCTTTTAAACTATCACTGAGGAAAGTGAAGAAAGGCTTGAATAAAGTCTAGGAGAGGAAGACTAAATATTCTTACATGATAGTTCTTTCCAACATAATGTATATGTTAAATTCAAGTTTGTAATTAGTTTGCAATTCATCCCTGGATTGCTTCCAGCTTTTTGTTTTCTTTATTTATTTTTTTGTGGTTGAAACTTGTTAGAATGTCCTTAAGCATTGCTCGAAAATGATCAGTAGAAATTTCTTGCCACTTCAGCTACTAAACCATAATGGAAAGTTACAATTAAAAAATAAGCATATCAAATAGTGAAATTATCCAAAATAAAAAAGGTCATAAAATAACTTTAAATATGTGAATAAATTTCTAATCTCTGGGTATGGAAGAACTATATTTTAAGTATACAGCAATGGAAGATAAAATAGTTGTGAATGGAAGATAAAACAATGTAAAATATTGATCAACTTGGTAAAATATATATGTATTTTGTAAATACATCAATAAAATTAAAAGACGAAACCTGGTAATGTATGTGTAATTTAGTATGTGCATTAGTTAATGTGTAAAATATGTTGTAAACAACACCAAAGACTCTTTTCATATCATTAAAAATTTATGACTACTCAGATGAAGAATTCTTAATATGTGTGAGTAATGAAGCCATAAAATAATTCAAATAGACAATTAAGTTATAGAACATCCTGCCACACTAGTAATCAAGGCAAGTTCATCATAGTCACAATGAAGTTTCACTTTTTCCTATCATATTGGTAAAGAATGAAAACTAAATATCCAGTTTTTGCAAAAATTAGAGCAAGTGAACATTCTCTATATGGCTGATGAGAATATAAATTTGGTAGAAAATGTGGAATAATATCACCCTATTTCTATTCTTATCTTTATCTGTAGATAGGTATTCACAGGGTCTTAAAAGTGCTTATTCTCTTTGACTCAATATATTTCTATTTTTGGAGTTAAGGAAATAACCAGAGATTCAGACATAAAACTGATGGAGGGAATGGGGGAAAGTCATCATAATATCATTAAATTACCAAGAATTGAGATCAATATAAATTTCAAAAAAATTGAAATCAACACAACACTTCTGCACAGTGAAATATCTATTAAAATAAAAATAAAATTCTAAATATTACAAATTGCTCATGCTATGTTACATGACAAAATTAAAATATTGTGAGATATATATGTATATGTGATATATGTATATATGTATATATGCATATATGACAAGGAGCATGAATGTCAACTTTTCTGGTTTCATTTCTACTGAATCACTATTCAAACCACACTGTTGACCAGACACTCCCTCTCTATTAATAACACTGCCCCTCCCATGTGAGGATTCTTGAAGACATAAAGTCTCTACCTGTCCTATTCCACTCACATTTACTTAGCAAGCCTTGTAACTCGCTTGTCTTGAGTTCCTCCTGTCCTTCCTTAACTAGGGAGTTGCTACAACTCCCTAGTTAAAGTGAAACCAGAAAAGTTAGCATTTGTGTTCACAGTCACTACCAGAACCAACAAGTAGAGACAAGGACTGAATCTTTATGGGCACTTTATTCAGATGCCAGCAATCTGAGAAGATGGTGGGATATCTACCCTCAAAAGACTATCTTAACATCTCATCTCAAACCAACATTTTTATAAGGAAAAGAAAGGGTAGGTAACAAGTTTGGAAAAAAGTTTAACTGGACAAGTGTTACAGTCCAGCAACTATACTTCATTAGGTCTTTATCTGTTGATCAACAATTCTTTATCTGCATCATGGACTTCCCTCTCTGGAACACAATGGCTCTGATACCTTTTCCATTGCTTGCAGACCTCCTGGGGCTCAAAGGTTAAATTGCTTGTTAACTTGCTGGAGTCATGTAGGTCATGCACTTCAGTTCCTGGAATAACAGCTTTCCAAATGTATTCATCACTTAAGCTTATCAACTCTGACCGTAGCTCTCGAGTTCCCCTACCATTCCTCCCCGTTAGTTTTAATTATCTTATTTCTATAAGATTAGCTTAATTAAAGAAATACAAACTAAAGCAACATAAAAGCAAGTAAAATTATTTAAAAGGCATTTTGCTGTTGAATAAGCAGTCTTTCCACATATTAGAAACAATCCTGCAGGCAATTTAATGTGACTAAAAGCGTAAGATACATTAGTGGTGGTGTTGCAATTCATCTAAAATAGTTTTTAGTACAGTTGACAAAAGTTGCACATTTTCCAGCTGGGGCTACCCTAGTGTCTTTAAAGAAAAAGGTTTCTGTTCTTTAGAGTTATCATAGGTCCCCAGTTACATTTCCAGTGGAGTACAAATGCTTACAAGACATGAAACGAAAGTTTGCTTGACAGAGGTTCCAGTCCACTTATTCTAGTTGGCTTTCTGGGGATCCTATCTTTCGAGTCTTTAGTGGAACCTTATCTCCAGGCTCAGAGGGTGTAATGAACCTGTGGAGGAGAGATCTTTAATACAGCTAAGGTCATATTTGCAGTCAAGGTCTAACTTGAATGTTGCGCATAATTCTTTACCTTCACTTCATTATCTACATACATATCACCCACCCCAATCATAGCCTGAAATGGTCACCTTTACACAATTTAATTAGGATTCAGTTGAATCCCATTTCAAGAAGCCACTCTTATCCTGAGCAAGGCGATAGGTAAAACTTGATCTCAATGAAGATGAGTTTCTTGACACAGTTTTGTCTCATTTTTCTTCAAGGTATGATTCATCTTCCCTACCTTCCCAGAAGCCTGAGGTCTTCATGCCATCTGGAGTCTCCCCTTGATTCCTAAAAATTTACTAACCTTCCATTTAACTTCTGAAACAAAAGCAGGTTTATACTGCTCTGGAACCTGCTGGCTAGTCCAAAGTGAGGAATTATTTCCTTCAGTAGGACTTTACCTCTGAGGATTTCTTGGTTCTAATAGGATAGGCATCTACCCATTCTGAAAAGGTATCAACAAAGACTAATGAGTATTTTCATCCCCAGACCCTCAGTATCTGGGTAAAGTCTATTTGCTAGTCCTCAAATAGGCAGTGCCTTTGGTATTGTTTCCCTTTTTTTTTCTTTTGGGGATTTGTTTTAGGATTGTTCTTCTGGCACACATTGTTACAGAATGAACTCAGGGGAAGCCCAGATACTATTACTGAAACAAGCTCCCTCCCCCAGGGACTTTAGGTTTGAGGTCCGTCTTGCCCACCACCAGGCACTAGGAACTGTGGCTCCCAATGCCAGAGTTTGGTAAAAAAGGAAAGGAACTATTTATTCAAAGGTTATACAGGTTTATAGTAATGGTGGAATGTCACCGTTAAACGTCAAAGTACCTTTACAACACCCACAAACACACACACAGACCTGCCTTCCCCACCTTTGCCCAAACAGACCAGTCAGGAAAAAAAAATAGAAATCCATAGCTTAGCTAGACTCCTGATTCCTCCCAGTAATCTGTGCTCATCTGGGCCGATCTCCCGAAGTCCCCAGCACCATCAGCTGTGTCACCGGGTTCTCCAGTTATTAATCTAAAACCATGTAGCACCTTCTCATGGCCCACCATCGGGAATCCTTTCACCCCTTTTCTTCCTGCATGGTCTCGCATTGTCTTCCATATTTCCTCCCTGTTGTCTCCCATATCACATGGCATCTTGACTTTAGTTTAAATCCCAGCCAGAAACCTCCTCTGTAACCCTATTTCCAACTTCTCCCACAATCGGCTACACCTGCTAGCACTCTCGCAGTTTCTGCCTTCTTTGGCTGCCATAGTTAGTCCAGGAAGGTGTGGCCCCATGGCACAGAGCAAAAAATCTCCAAGCTCTCACACAGGCTTGATAAGGGTAGCTGCCTCCCAGTTACATCATGGGTTTAAGTCATGCATACTTTTCTGGCTCCACTCAGGCTGGAATACTAGTCTGCTGTTAATTGATATGCAAAGTAACCATTTTTGCATATAGGTATGAAACTATCCTGTTGTTATTGATATGCAAAATAACTCTCCACAGACCTGCTCCATGTCTCCCATCCTGTAGCCAGACTTGGGGGGAGCCCTGCTCCATGCCTCACATCCTCCAGGGGGGTCCTGGCTGCACCCCAATATAAGTCTCCCTTTGGGGGGCCCTGGAACCTCCCAGCCCACTCCCCATTACAACAAGGCTTTAGACATTCCAGGATCTGTGAGCCATGATTTAATATAGGTAGTTCAAAACCCCAGCTCTTAGCTTTCTCTAAGTGTACAGTTGAATAATCAGGATCAAATTATGAGAAGTCTAGAACAGGTACCAAAGGCATTATAAATCTTCCTTTAGCAGGCTTTTCTGATGCTCAACTGGCCAGATTGTTTCCTTTAGCCATTTCAGGGCCCTCTTTCTGATGACCGTGGTAGTGCATAACTGCCACCTGTATATGTAGCTGAATAGCCTCTTATAATTTAAAATTTCTCTTGCATGCTTAATTCCCCTTTTATTGGAGGTTAATAGTCCTCTTTCTTTCTGGATATACCTTTACTCTCTTTTCAGCACATTCATTAGCATAGCTTAGTCAGGCTCTGGGAGAAGGGAGGCAGTATTTATCTTATGGTTTTGAATTGCTTTGTACTTGCCCATTCTTCCAGCAGTGAGCCATCAATTTTCTGTTTGCTCTAGCAGGCTCAACACTTGGTGGGGTGCATAAATAGTGATAGACTGTCCCAAGGAAGTTTTTGCAGCTTCCTGTAAAGTCTCACAAGAGGCTTCCACATTTCTCAATCAGGCTGGCCACTCCTGGACAATGTGATCTATTTTCTTGGAAAAGTCCAGGGAGACTCCTTTTGCCAGGTTCAAGCAGGAACCCAAGAAACATTATTGCTTGTTGGAAAATCTGGGCCTTCTGTGTTGATACTTTATAGCTAAGAGATACCAAATGAAGCAAGGTAGCTCTAGTAGTAGTTAAATGGTGCATTAACATATTTAACAGTGCTCCTCCTTTTAGTGTTACATTTTGCAAGTCCTGGCTCAGAGTCTCTCCAAAACTTGTGAGGGAAGTTTTTGAACACTTGTGGTAAGATTATCTAGCAGCACTGATTATTGACCCATATACTGGGTCCTACCATTCAAAAGCTAACAGTTGAGAGTTTTAGTCAATCAGACTGAAAAAGAAAGCATCTTTTAAATCCAATACTGAATACCAGAGGCTGTCCCTATGTATGCTGTACAAGGTCATTTAGGGTCCTTATAGCTTACATTGTATGTGCAGGGGCAGGGTCATATGAGTCCATATTCCTGAAACTTCTAACTTATTGAGTATATTCCTTCTAGGGTCACCTTTGACAAGGATACTGCTTATTGGTTGTCCCCGCCTCTGGTCTGAGGTCAACTATACGAGAAGAGGTTTGTTTAGGCCTTCCATCAACACACACCATGGGATTTACCTGATTATCAGTTTCTTCTGGTCAGGATTGTTTTTCTCCCTCTTCCCAGGTTTCACCTGGAACTGCCAGGCATGCTCTGGAGGGAGTTGTAGCTGGGGCTGTTGTTATTCTGGAGAGAAAGTGATTTGAGCATGGAGTTTTGACAACAAATCCCTTTCCAGAAGAGGAAAACTGTATCTCCCCCAGCACATTCTAATTGTTTCAAGAAAAATTGGCTTATAGGGTTTCCAGAAATTCCAGTTATAGTTCTGTTAGAGGTCTATTGACAATGGAATATGTTTCTCTGGTATCAGTCAAAAAGGTCTACAACTTGACCCTCATTGTTAGTTTTGCCTGCGTTCTCACACTCTGACCTACTTTTTCCCTCACTTTAGCACTCATTTTTCCAATGACTTTTTCCCTTGCAATATGATTGTCGTGCCCTGATAGAGGCTTGTCCTCCCCCAAATTTGGTTCTCTGATGGGTTTGGGATAGAGATACCAGCTCAGCTTCACCTTCATAGTTCCTTCCAGACCGGAGGGTCCATGGTAACCCTGACCATGCTCACAGCAGCCACCCTGATCTTCCTGTTCCTCTCTTTGGAACTTATCCCATCTGCCACAGACAAATCCCCTTTTCTCTGGAACGTGAATCTATTTCCTTTAATTCTCATCTTTATTGTGTAAAGTTATAAAAGCCTATGTGTAAAGCATTTCATCCCATTTTTCTTATCTTTGACAAAAACAAGCCTAACTGCAGTATAATACAGGAGTTTAAAGACCTGTTCAGTAGCCAGTGTTCTCCTGAGTCCAGATTATACATAAGCCAAGCAGTATTACAATTAAAAAAAATTTCTTTGGTTCATAAGCACAGGTTGACCAATCATCCAGAATTCATCCAAAGGACTATTTCCTGGACTGGAGGCTCCCCTCCACCACTCTACTAGAGTTCTGTAATATCACAAAAACCAAAGGAATTTGATCCAAAGGGCTGTTTCCCAGAATGGAGCCCCCTACCCATTTTATCAGACAGAGCTCTATAATGTCACAAAAACCAGAAAGAATTTACCCCAAAGGGCTACTTCCTGAAACAGAGATTTCCATTCTACTAGAGAAATTTCGGTAATATTGCAGAAACCAGAAGGCACTTTAATTCCTGACAATATATCTAAGTCATAACCCAGTATTTCAGTTCTAGCAGACAGAGCTCCATAATGTCACAAAAAAAACTGAAGGCACTTTAATTCTTGATGACTGTTCTAACTCACAAACCAGGACAAATCCTGAACCAGAAGGCACAGTGATTCAATAGAAAGTGAAGGAGATGGGGAGTGCCAAGAATCAGAGAAGGAGGCCCTGGTGAAATTGCTTGGCAATTGCTAGAGAATTTACAAATCCTCACCCCAAGGCCCCCCAGTCCAGGCAGCCAACAGACTCCCTGCAAAATACCCAAACTTACTAGAGAGTTCCATAGGGGTCTCATCTGGGTTGCCAGAAAATGAAGCCAGAAAAGTTGGTGTTTGTGTTGTTTGTCACTACCAGAACCAATAAATAGAGACAAGGATTGAATCTTTATGGGCAATTTATTCAGACTCCGGAAATCTAAGAAGATGGCAAGTTACATTCCCTCAAAAACCATCTTAACATCTATTTCATCTTAAGCTGACATTTTTAAAAGGAGAAAAAAGGGTAGGTAAGGGGTTTGGAAAAAAAGTTAATCGTAAAAGAGTCTCAGTACAGTGATGATTTTCCTAGTACTTCTTTAACTGTCGATCAACAATTCTTCATCTGTGACAGGGACATTTCCTGCCTGGAACACAATGGCTCAGATGCCATCCTCACTGCTTGCAGACCCCCTGGGGCACAAAGGTTGAATTATGTTTCAACCTCCTGGAGTCACATAGTTCATGCATTCCAGGTCCTAAAATAACAGCTTTCCACATGTATTCATCACTTAAACTTATATTAACTATGACCAAAGCTAAAATTTTTAACTCTTGAGTTCCCCATCAAAGGCTCTATTTTGTGTTTCTTTTAGAGTTCTGAAATTGCCTTCCATCTAGCCCCCCAGATTACAAGCAGATCTCTACATTATTACCAGAGTGAACCTTGTGGAACATAGATCAGATCATTACTATCTCAGTATCCTTTGATAGCACCTAAGAGTATGAATTATAAACTAAATAGTATTAAGTATGAAATTCCCCATGATCTGATCTTTGCCCTTTGTCTCCAGCCTCCATTCCCATTTCGCCCCCTCCATTATCTGATCTCACAGAGCTTCTTGTAATTTACCTCAGTGATGCATGTTCATCCCAATGTTTTCACTATCCTGATAAACTCCATTTCCCCGCCCCTCCTGGACCAAATTACTCTTGCCCATCATTTTCAAATGTCTAATATTCTCTGACTAAACAAACTATGTCCTTTTACCTTTTCTCTGGGTAATGCACTTTCTGTGTGCAATGCTATCATGGAGTTTATGACTCTCTGTTAACCTTTATTTTCACATTTATGTACACCTGGTCAATGAATGCTGTGAGGTCAGGAATATGGTCTTTCTCATAGTTATAAGCCCAGCTCCTATTGCAATACAGAGATAAAGATATATTAATGAATGAATTGACAATATATGAAATTTTTCCTGCCATCTCCAAGGTTATTTGGAAAAAAATGAATGTCATGTACCCAACTGTTTTCAAATCATCTATTTTTCTCAACAGTTTAGAAAACACCATGATGATATATTCATTCCTTTTACATATCCAAATGTTTTAGAAATATTCAATTTCTAAAAAAGTGGTAATGACATAGTAAAAATAAAAGTAAACTCAGTGTCAGAAGAATTATACTACTTATAGCTCTGTGAATAATTGGCTAAATAACTGAGTACTTCCAATAGGTTCTCTATGTTTCAGTTCTCTCATCAACTAAAGTGATAATCTCTGATCATTATTCAAATTCCAAAGTGTGATAATTCTCTCTATAATTTACTTTTGGAAAATCTAACAATAATCTCTATGACAGAATTCTAAATTCTCTATTCTTTCTTTTCTAGCTTATAATGTTTTTTTTTCTTTTTAGGATTTCTAGTTACCTAAGTTATAAAACACAATAACTTAACGCTTTATTGACTTTTTTAGATTCTGGTTCCGCCTCTCCAGGTTTTTAACACACTACTGATGAGTCATGTCCATACCATTCTCCTGAAGCTGTTACCTTTCTATTTAGTAAGTCTCCTTTGCCCTCAGATAACTTCTGAATGTTATCTTCAAAATGCTGATGTTGGACCTACTCTCCCTTCTTTCTTGTCTCTTCTTCACCTCATTCCTCTCACCCTGCTTCCCTTAGAAATCCCTTTTCTTGTGGTGCAGCATTTTGCAAATGTTGCCCAGTTCACCCCATTCTATCTTTCTGTTCCATTAAGTAGTTCAATACCTCTCTCCTTCAAACATTTATCCTCAATTAACCTCTTTTCTCCTGATCTTAAAGAGCTGCTTTTCAACTTAATGTACCAAATGAGAAACAGTCTGGCTAAATGCTCATATTCTCAAGTTCATAGGACAAAAATACTGTCATTCAAAGCAGAAAATTGGTTAGACTAAAACCTGAAATAAATCTGGAAACAACTAGATCTTGGTCTCAGTTTTAGCCCAGATTTGTTGGTACTCTTCCTTTAATCCTTAAGAAGAGCTGATAGCTTACTGTAAGTCATGCAGTAGCAGGCCCACCAAACCTTCAAGCTCTCCTGAGGTTCTAGTAGGTGGAATCCCTGGTATTCATAAAATGAAGAAGGGAGAAACTTGGGTGTTTGTTACATTTTAAACTGAATTTGTAGTCCTTATTTATAATTATAGGTACTATTCATCGATATCTTTTTTCTTTTCTTTAAATTTGTTGTTCAAGTACTATTCATTGATATCTAGTAAATGTACTGCTTTGGTTTAGATATTCTTTATTTTATACTAAAAACATGTACAAATGTCACCTCTCTAATACTTTCAAAACCTAAAAAAAATCAGTGAATATAAACTCTTTGGTAATTTGGTCACAATATATTTATAACATGTTAACAGCTGACAAGCACTTTATACATTGTCTGGCTTAAACATTATTGTAAAGATGAGGAAATTGAGATGCACCAAAGTGAAGACATTCATAGACGTTTCCACTGCTTTTAGGTAGAAATTGAATATTAGGGCCTCATTTTCTTGATTCCCTGGTACACTATGCTTCTTTACTTTTCATACTTTAATATATTATTAGGATGTATGTGGAATAATCACATTATTACAACTTCTCTGAAACTGATCTCTGAATACAGTCCTTCATCACTAGATGCTGATCTGCACTTGTTATTTAAAAAAAAAATTATATTTTTATTAACTAGAAACCCAAAAGTACAAGGAATACCTCAATATATTCTTATGTGTGCAACTTAGTAAGATTTGTGTTAACAAATCTTTCTCAATATTCAAAATCTTTCTTCAGCTTTGCCTTTTACAAATTTATCTATGAAGTAAACTGGTAAAATCTGAGCTTCAACTTTGAAGATCAGTAATAAACAGCCTGTTGTTAGGGAAATTATTTAGAGGTAGGTAGGTACAGCACATTTAGAACACATAAAACTTTTGTATTATAATTGTTCTCCATCAGTATTTCTGTAGAGAAGTAACCCCATATGTTACTTCTCTAAGTAACTTCAGGTAAGAGTACTTCAGGCAAGAGTTCGAAGTTATATCCTCAATACATTTTTTAATCCTGTAGGTAGAATGGACACCATAAATCATTGCTTTTATATTTTATATCTGATTATACTATTGATGAAAATTTATCATGTCTTCTTCTAATACATCATCTTTAAATAATATTTGAGAGTCTGTTTGTGATTTTAATCCCTGGTATTTATAAAATGAAGAAAACAGAAACTCGGGAGCTTGTTACATATTTTACAGAACTTGTATACCTTAGTTATAATTATAGGTACTATTCATTGATTGGTTACTGTTAGGCACTAGTTTATCAATTTATGTTAGATATTTAATCATTGAAACAACCTCAATCTTCATTTTCTAGATTAAGAAATTACTCTAAATTAAACAGCTAGTATTTTCATTTGATGGCCCAGGTGTTGCTCACTCAAAATCACATGCTCATAAAAAATAAAAAGTCAGGTGAATTGATTACCATCTATGTGTCTGGTGCCAGTGACAGCTGGACATGAACTCAGTATATATATTACACACACACACACACACACACACAGATATATGTATATATCTCTCTGTGTGCATATATACATATATACATGTGTGTATATGTATATATACATATGTGTGTATACACACATATGCACACACATACATAAATATACATATATTCTGGTGTATGTATCTTTGAGCTTTAGTCTAGAATACAAATAAATTACTTACAAATAATTTGATTCTAGCAGGTTTTATTTTTAAGATTGTGAAGAGGGACCAGTGCAGTGCTCAATCAAGGCTAATTATTCCTCACTTCTCAGAAAATCTCCTTCTGTGTACCTGTGTGAAGCCTTTTAAATCAGGAGGTATTCCAGCATGGCAGAGGGAGACAGGCAGTATTATAGGCCCTAGGTTTCTGCCAGGTACTCTCCTCTCTAATCCTTTCAGTTAATTTTCCCAGCCTAAGGTGATATCCCTCATATACATTTCCTATCACTGATATACACAATCATTACATTGTTGAATACTGGAGGGTAATCCTCTCAAATCTCTGGAGCTCTCTGTGAAGCCCTTCCTCTGTGGTGCTTTGCTCAATAAACTCTAGCAGCCCTAGTCTCCCTGGACTCTCACCTCTAGATCTTTTCTTCAGAGAACTTACTAATAATTGCTGGGATTCCCCTCCTTGTTCCACAGCCTGGAAACTTAGCTCAGTAAGCTGAGGCAATCAAAGCTCTAACCTCACGTATTTCCCATGTCTTAAGAACCTTTTCTTTTTCATTACGTGCTGCCCAGTCTTTGGTAAGACATCATTTAATGTATTTTTGTATGTTTCTAGTTATTTCAGGGAAAAGGCACAACTATTCTTTTTGACTCCATCTTGGTCAGAAGTCTTATAATAGGAATTTAAGACAAGGTTTATCTATTTTTAAGTATATTTTATTGATTATGCTATCACAGTTGTCCCATTTTTTCTCTTCTTTAGTCACCTCCACCCTGACCCCACCTCCCGTCAGCATTCCCCCCACCCCTAGTTCATATCCAAGGGTCATACATATACATTCTTTGGCTTCCACATTTCACATACTATTCTTAACCACCTCCTGCCTAGTTTGTACCATTTATGATTGTTATTCCCTATACCTATTCCCCCATTCTCTCCCCTCCCTCTCCCCACCAATAACCCTCCATGTGATAACTCACTTCTGTGATTCTGTTCCTGTTCTCGTTGTTTGCTTAGTTCATTTTTGTTTTTGTTTTTAGGTTCAGCTATTGATAGTTGTGTTCATTGTCATTTTACTGTTCATATTTTTGATCTTCTTTTTCTTAGATAAGTCCATTTAATATTTCATATAAGAAGGGCTTGTTGATGATGAACTCCTTTAACTTGACCTTATCTGGGAAGCACTTATCTGTTCTTCCATCCTAAATGATAGCTTTGGTGGACAGAGTAATCTTGGATGTAGGTCCTTGCCTTTCATGACTTCGAATACTTCTTTCCAGTCCCTTCTTGTCTATAGGTTTCTTTTCAGAAATCAGCTGAAATCAGACTATCAGTTGATAGTCTTATGGGAATTCCTTTGTAGGTAACTGTCTCCTTTTCTCTTGCTGCTTTTAAGGTTCTCTCCTACTCTTTAATCTTGGGTAATGTAATTATCATGTGCCCTGGTGTTTGCTTCCTTGGGTCCAACTTCTTTGGGACTCTCTGAGCTTCCTAGACTAGCTGGAAGTCTATTTCCTTTGCCATATTGTGGAAGTTCTCCTTCATTATACTTTTTTAGAAGAGATTGTTTTTTTCTTTTCATTTATTTATTTATATTTAGAGAGGGGGTAGGGAAAGAGAAAGGAAGAGAAATATCAATGTATGGTTGCCTCTTGTGTGCCCCCTACAGGGGATATGACCCTCAACTCAGGCATGTACCCTCAATGGGAATTGAACCAGCAACCCTGTGGTTCACAGCCTGCACTCAATCTACTGAGCTATAGCAACCAGGGCTCCTTCATTATTTTTTCAAATAAGTTTTTAATTTCTTACTCCTCCTCTCCTCCTTCTGGCACCCCTATGATTTGGAAGTTGGAACATTTAAAGTTGTCCTGGAGGTTCCTAAGCCTCTGGTCATTTTTTTGAATTCTTGTTTCTTCATTCTGATCTGGTTGCATATTTCTTTCTCCCTTCTGCTCCAAACTGTTGATTTGAGTCCTGGTTTCTTTCCCTTCACTGTTGGTTCCCTGTATATTTTTCTTTATTTCACTTTGCATAGCCTTCACTTTTTCCTCTATTTTGTGATCATACTCAACCATTTCTGTAAGCATCCTGATTACCAGTGTTCTGAACTCTGCATCTGATAGGTTGGCTATCTCCTCATTGCTTAGTTCTGTTTTTGAGGTTTTAATCTGTTCTTTCGTTTGGGCCATATTTCTTTGTCTTTACATATGTGTTACATTGTAAGGGGAGGAGGCTTAGGTATTCGCCAGCATGGGGCAACTCACATCTCTGTGTAGTGGTGTTGTATGTCAGGGTTGGTTCAGAGAGGGAACAATGGCACTTGCTATGCTCTCCTCTGGCTTTCAGTCATTTCTCCCACTTCCAACAAGCAAATGGAGCCCTTCTGTTGCTTATTCCTGGGTGGGTGAGTTTATATACATTCTAGAATCCTGTGGGTCTCTCTAGTGTACAATCCTGTGACACTGGGAGTTTCTCCTGCCATCACAGACCCCACAGATTTTTACAGCCTGAGGCTTTGAGGCTTTATTTCCTTGCTCTGGAATCCTGGGTTGTGAGGTCCGTCTCTCTCCCAGTTGTTCCTCCTGGTTTATCCACACACAAATGCAGGACTGCCCAGTCTACTGGCCTCCACCTCACCCACCTTGTCCTTTAGCCACTGCTTTGCCATTCATCCTCTCTTCCCTGGCTGCCCATCTCTGCTCCTCCTAACAGTCTGGATGAATGTTTCTTCTTTAACTTCTTGGTCATGGGACTTCCATATAGTTTGATTTTCTGGCATTTCTGATTGTTTTTTGTTTTTAAATTTGTTGTTGTTCTTCTTTTGGTTGTGCAAAGAGGCAAAGTGTCTCTACCTATGCCTCCATTTTGGCCAAAAGTCCGGAATTTAAGACAAGGTTAAATACATTAAACAAGGTCCACTATTTTCCAAACTTAACCCTTATTACTCTTTCTACAAAAGTTCAGTAAAGGAGGCTCTCCATTGTATATTCAAAAATATCTGTGTTTTTCAGATTTTGTTTCAATGGAGCTTGGTGTGGTTTCCCATACCTGGAACGTGTTGTATTCATATGCATCTAATTTTACTGACTTCATTCTTCCTATTCCTTTTAAGGTGACCTAATTTTAACCACTCACAAGGACATGGCCAATTCTTTACAAATTAGGCCAATTATTTACACAAGAATATATTTTTTACTCAAAGCACATTGGAAACAAATAAAATTTCTTCTTACTCCTTGAATTGGTAACATTTTCATTGGAATTAGAGTTTCTAGGCTTTATTCAGTGATCTAATTTCATACTTCCTATCTTGCTTATCTGAGTAGCTTAACTTTGCATATGTATGTATACATGTGTTAAAGTATAAATCACTAGTCTTTAAAAACTTTTTCTGTGTACTTAGACATACACTCATTCAATGCCACATTATAAATTCCCTGTTTAGACTCCTGTGAATTTTACTTTATTGCAAGGTTAATTAAGTGTTCACCCTGACCACTCCCCCTTTAATTTTGCCTAGCACTTCTAGATTTTAATAATAGGAAGATGTTCACAGTTAATATAATTGGCCATGGTCTAAAAGTAAGAAATCTATCTTTATATTTCCATGCACGGATTCAATTTTATTTTTTTACTCGATGTAAAATGTTGATACATATGAGCCATGAATGATAGCAACAAAATTTTAAGATATCCCAAAATAATAGTGACCCAAGTCTATTGACTAAAAAATTTATAAGTATAGAAGTATGTCTGCTTGATTTACTTGTATCTGTGTGTATGAGACCTATAAAATTGGGCTTTATTTTGAAATTTTAAATAACATGAATAGGGAAAAATAAAGTTCAATAAGTCATAAGAATAAGTTAAGAAAAAATTGAACTAATTTTGATGATCTGTCAAAGGTTTAATTTTTAACTTCAGCTTAGGAAAAAAACATAGACTATACTTAACTGTTGAAAATAAATGATGTTGAAAATATTAATAATGTGGTGTGCATTATTTCCAAGTATTGTAGTAATTGGAAAAATATAAACTAAAGCAAGAAGTAAAATAGATTTCAACCATAGAGGAATAAAATCTGATGAATAGTAAAAAAATATGATTTGGACTAAATACAAAACAGAATAGGACTAGGAAAAATATCTGATAGTAATAGAAAAAATAGAAAACTGAATGAAAAGTATCTGATAAATGTTGACTAATGACAAACAGGTATAACATAAGACATTTTTGTTTTGTTTATTACTCATAAAATGAGTAATAAACCATTCAAAGTCCTAGAGTTGAATAATTCAATTTTGATAAAAGAATCACAAATCAATTGAATTTTTATTAAAGGTACAGATTTTATTATAGCATTTATAACTGGAAAGATAAAACATGAATTTTAGGGTTAAAAATATATTTCAAACTGATATGCTCATTTTTCCTACATGTAGAATGCACACATAGGTATATATTGTCTTTAAATATTGACTGTAACAATAATTTATACGGGATTCTAAGTTATTTTGACTTCTTCCAATCATTTTCATTAAACATTTTTTCTATATAATTTTGAGATTGTTATAAACATAAAAACCTAAAATTTCAAACTCTTTTATGACTCCCCAAAAACTGGGTACAAAGCCATTTTGACCCAAGGCTTATAGCCTAAGTGACATTTCTTTACTATTTTAATGGAATTTGATATCAAACAAATACTACTAACATTTCTGAAAAATATCAAACATAAATACAACTTCATAAAAAATGAATAAGCCTAATAAAACCAAGAGATAGAAGAAGAAAGGAAACTATTTGTGGTAAATAAAAAAATATATTTATTAAATGTAAAAATGTTGTTAAAGTTTTTTTTAAAGAACAAATTGATGTTTATTTTATTAATATTAGATAATGAGCATAATTCCTTTGCATATTTTGAAGCATATTTTTCTTTTTTTTTAATTTTTTATTTTAGGTTATTCAGTACAGTTTCAATCTTTTATTCCCATTCCAGCCCACCCACCCATCCCTCCCCACCTCCCTTCCATTTCCAAGCCCCGTA
>CM052543.1:65745967-65771912 GCA_028533065.1 Trachops cirrhosus
CCTCCCTACTCCCCACGCTGATCACTGGGCTGTTATTATCCTGCAGTAGTCTCCTTACCGACTGGTCTTTCCATGTCCGCTACAATTTTGATTTCTTATTTTCATGTAAGCTGCAATGTCCTCTGTAGTATGATTAGGTTTTTCTGTCTTTTGAAGTGGGAGGTGGCGTGTGCTCCCTCCTACCACGCCGCCATCTTCCAAAAATCCTCATTAAAGTTTTTTTAACTAAACCTTATAACTATCATGCAATCCTCTTTAATACCTACCTGAATGTTGATAATTCATATTTTAACCTAGCCAATTCATTTCCACGCAACTGCCTTAAACAAAATCAATGATTATTGCAACAGCTGTGTAAATTAATATTGATTCATATTAGAAATTTAAAAGATAACCTAGATATTACAAAAATTTAAATAATAAATTTTTATAAAAGGATTTATGCTCAATATTTTTATTATTTTGGACTAGATTTCCCTCAATTAACCCAGTTTAGCCAGGTTTTTACTATTAATTATGTATTTTCAGTATGCCATAATTAAATCTTTGGCATGCACTTAAAAAATTGCAATGGAAAAATAATATGTGAGATTCTAGGATCCTCAATTTTTCTTTTTTTTATTGTTGTTCAAGTACAGTTGTCTCCTTAAATAATAAAAATTATGGAGGTAGAGGGGTAGCTCATGGGCAACTGGAAGTACACAGGGAAGATGTCATGGGAAGAAAGACAGCCCGTTGGAGTCCAGTCCTGATGCAGAAAGACATCCAGACAGTCAGTGACCTGTAGCTATTAAGAATTAGGCAATACGATATCCTTGACTTGGGCATGCAGGTTTGGCTTTTTGTTTTCTGTTTTTGCTTTTGCTTTTATTTTTCCTGGAGCATGAATCTCAAGGGCCTGGCTCTCTCTAGTGTCTTTTTTTGCAAGGTCATTCAGGAATGATGCTCCAAGCCTAGTGCAGGAAGCATGCGGTCCTGTCCCTGTTTTTCCTTTTAGGGATACCGTATAACTTTCTATTTCTCCTCAATCACACCTCAAAGCAGATGCCCTAAGGAGCTCAAAGATTCATGCATATGGTGTCATCTCTGGGCCCCATGGTTTATCCATGGTTTCAGGAGAGCAGTTGGTTGTAGGATCACTCTTATGAGGGCCATATTTCTTTCACTGGACTAGGGGATTCATTCCTGAGAAAGATAATGACATGATGAGCTCGATGCTTTGAAGCAAGGAGAGTTAAGAGGGATTGACAGTGCACTGGTTTGAGCTAAATGTGTGGCCAGTACATTGTTTCTTGCCTTTCTCCCTTCTCATTGCTATGCTGCCCCTGATCTATAGCGCCTCTGGGCTGTGGAGAGTCTACCACTGCCACTGGTATCTCTTCACAGATCTTCCATCACATAGCAGTCCTTCCTCTAGGGGAGTCTCAGCCTGCCTTCTGAAACAGCATTCAGTACCATCCACAAGTATTTCCAGTTTATGTGCTGTCTTACTGCTGAATAATGTGATGTTATGCTTCTCCCAGTTCATTATAAGACATACCAGGTGAGAAATGGACATTCCTTGTCTACATTGGATCATTCTTCTTGCTCTCTTCAGGACTCCTGACAAACCCTCTCTAATGGTGGCATTATTTGGAAAGCAAGAAGGTAAGGAATATGGTCAGCATTGAAACAGATTTTATTCTAGTATTTCAGTGATTACAATCTACAAAGTTCAAGAGACAACAGGATTAGAATATATATTGTTCTATATTTTCACTAGAAAATACTATATGATAAATTTCACATGACCAGAAAATGAATTACCATTTATTTTCCCTGCACACTCTTGATAAGACTTGTATTTTTGGTTTTTGTCAATGAAACATAATAACAAACTTTGAGAGAGTCCATGGAAACCAGTATTCATGAACTGCAGGATGAATGATGCAATGTCATGAGAAATTATAAAATCAGTAATAAGTAGGTCTTTTTAAGGAACTCCAAAAATAGGATCATATACTTTGTTTTCATACAAATAGACTTGGAAGATCCATGGCACTGCAAATAACCACATTGCTCCTTTTACCTGGGAGATAGGAAATTAATCAGGAATGGTGCCTTTCACAATAAGCAACAGGAAAAGCTGGTTGTAGGATCTGAATGGGAAGAGGTAGTGCCTAGACAATGTGATGACAATCTACACATATTGATTTGACAATAAACAAATGCATATATGCCTCTACCCATTTTCCTAAATTTTTTTATGCCTCCATACCTTACATAAACCCATGAACAAACATTTAAATCATATTTTTATACTGACAAAAGACCACAAAAATATTTTTCTGTGGCTCCACAAAGCCTATTAATGGCCTTGTAGTTACGCACAGGGCTGTTAAACAAATACAGAATTGTATTCAATACAATGGGATGCAGGCATTTTATCCTTGGGGAAGTGTATCACAAATATGTAAAGAGATAACTCCAGAGTGAATCCTATAGTGTTGCATTAGAATTTGTGTTCCACTAGCATAATCTCAATAAATTTGATAAAAAGATAAATGTTTATAGCATAAATGCATTCGGTGGGGCAGTGTTCTAGTTCTGTATGTTGTGAAGGCCTCTGAAAAGCATAACACACAAGTAGCAATGAGCGCACTTAGAGCATAGATCTTAGTTTTTAATTATATTCCTCAGTAAAACAATCCAGAGCCTCTAGAAAAATGGCTGAGCCCGGCCTGGGGCAGGAAAAGTACAAGATGAAGCTAGAAAATCTTATTGCACCAAAAGTAATAAAGCACTTAAAAATGATGGGCACGTGACAAATGACATTTACCCTTTTTTTAAATTTATTTTTATATTAAATACTTCTGACTTTATTGTTGTAGATTAAAGGAAGTCTTAACAGCCAAATATAAAACAATTTGAGCACAAAATATGTAATGACAATAATGTTTTATGTTATATTAGATAAATTAGAAATATGTAAATGAATAAATATATAAGTAAGTAAATGAATACATAACTAAAAGAGAAAAGAATACTTTCTTACAATAAAGTGCCAACTAATAAATGTAGAAAGAATGATAGAACCTAATAATTTGTATTTAGTATCATCAAAATAAATATTTAGGCAAGATAAAACTGTCAATGGATATTGAACTATTGGGAGAAAGTAGGATGAGGAAAAAGATTTTATGAAGCCTCAAATAATTTTCTTATAAAATATTTATTTACAAAAGAAAAACATGTAATTTCATGATGAAGATATCTAGAAATTCTATCTTCACTGAGTGATTAAAGTATGACTACTAATAGTGGGACAAATCAACAAATCAACAATGGAAGTGTTACAGAATAGACTGGGGGGTGGCGGGTTATGCAATCATTGCCCCACCCAGGGACACCAAAAACTGTTACAGAACAGAGGCCAGGATCAGGGTGAGGACAATATAGTATTACTGAAAGGACTCCCCCAGGTTCATTATGTCCGCCACCTTATAGGAAAGACATCTCTCAATGCCAGAGACTCGTGAAAAAGAAAGGAAATGTTTATTTAATGCTATACAGACTTAAAGTAGTGATCTAATGTCTTCATTAAAATATCAAAGTCCTTTAGGATACCCACAGACACCCACAGTGCTTCCTTCTCTCCCCGCCCTAATTCGGGGTATCATAACTCCAGAAAAGAAGCAAAGTCCATGATTCAGGCTGCTGGCACCATCAGCTGTGTCACCATCCAGGCAGTATCTCCAATTAATCCAAAGCCATGTGACACCTTCTCATGGCCTACTGGTAAGAGTTCTTTCACCCTTCTTCCAGGCAAAGTCTCTCCTGCTTCCCAGGCCATGTGGCCAAAGGGAGCACCCGAAAGCCATGTGGTCCTCTTCTACCAAAGCTGCAGGGGTGTGCACTCTGGGAAAACTACATGGATCTCTCTGCAAAGCTGTGGGGAGGTGGGATTCGTCATTCTGCCAAAGCTGAGTGGCAGTTCTCTGCGAAAGCCACGTGGTGATTCTCTCTCACAGGGCTGCAGGAATCCCCACTCTGGCAAAGCTGCGTGGTTCTCTCTCTAATGGCTGCCGCGTCTGGGTTTAAATCTCAGCACCAATCTTCCTCTGCAGCCCTATTTCCAACTCCTCCCACAATCAGCTACACTTGCCAGCACTCCCATATCCTTCCAGCTTTACTGGGCTGCCATCGTCCATCGTGAATCTGGGCAGGTGTGGCCCCATGTCATGGAACCAATCTTCTGTAAGCTCCCACTCAGGTGCTGTAACTCAGGGGACCTGCCCCCCACCCCAGTTACAGCCTGCGGGGGAAGTTCCTTCCATCACCCTTGCTCAGAGCATGGCCATAGCTGTTTAACATAATTAAGACACCAGCCAAAGGCTATAGATTTGTTAAATGACCATGCCAAGGATTAACTGCAAAGCTGTGGCTATACAAAACAGCCCTGCCTGTTCCTGCTCCATGTGTCCCTTTCCCCCAACTACACCTGTGGGGGCAGAGATGAGGACATCTTATACGTCTTTCTAATATTTCCTAGACACCTTGAATTCTGGACTCCATTCCAAATCCCTATTTGGGGCCGCCCTCTTGGCTGTACCCTGTATCAGAAGGATGAAATGAAATAACAATATCAATCCTGTGATACTCTAGAACAGAGATGATCAACCTATTTCATCTCATGGCACACATAAACTAATTACTAAAATTCTGCAGCATACCAAAATATGTATTTTGCTGATCTGACAAAAATAGGCATAATTTTGATTCATTCACACTGGACAGCTACTGTTGTGTTGACTGTTACTATATTTTTTTATTTGCAAATCTAAAGGAGAGAGGTCAGTGCCCCTGACTAAACAGTTGGGTATTTCATGTTTTAAAAAATCTTTGCAGCATACCAGTTGAAAATCACTAATCGAGGACAAAGTGCATGATCTGAGTCTGATCATGAGGAATCATGGAACAGAAACAACAGAGATTGTTCTTGAAGACTGAGATTTATATGAAGTAATGCTCTCCATAAAGAAAAACAAAAATAATGGATAACAGTTCATATTTTGCTTTTTGCTATCAGCTCTTCTCTTTTTACTTTTATGCTTTGACTTCTTTGGATATGAACATTCTCTCTATTATAGCCAAACCCCCTTTTTAATACATTAATTTTTCCTGAAATATATTGTAGTGTTGTAATATCTTTTTACAAATTAATAAATTCTCTCATGTCCAGCTAAGTAAAATGTACAGTAGTCATTTCTCAGGGGACCAAAGCAATTTTGATCCGGTTGAATCACAAATGGTAGAAACATTTAGAAGGTCTAAGTCAGGTCGTATGAGTCAGAATAGGGGTTCAGGAATCAATCCCTTACAGAAGAGGAAGCAGGAAAATCAGCTAATTGGACATCAAGACAAGAAATTTATCTACATTGGTAGAAACAGTATAGGATATACAGGGTAATTATAAGGCAATGTTTCTCTAATTTAACGTGACAAAGACTCATCAGCAAAGAGGTTAATAACAGTGTAGCTTCACCCACTTCCAGAGACTTAGATTCAAAATGGGGCACAGGAAGTTTCATAATTATCAAGTTTGTGTGTGATATTTTTTTCCACAACATATTAGAGAAACAATGCAATAACAATAGCTAGCAAAACTCATCCAGCTGTTGTTAATGTTGACAAGCTGACTGGCCTTTGTAATTTCTGGGAAGGATCTCCATCCCTCTGCAGAGATTCTGCTCAATTAATTACTCTGCTTCCTCACCAGTACAAGAGAAAGTCCTGGGGGTTTAGATAATGGACCACACTTTGAAAATTATTGCTTTATATGATTAAAAATTGCACACATCGAGTGCATTACAGATCTTAACCCAGTAGAAATCTTATTAATTGTGCCAAGTTCAAAACTGGTTTCTGAGCTACGAATGTGTGAGATCAAGAGCCAACTTTTCTACGTGGCTTCCTTTCATTGTGGCCCCTGCCCTCAACCTTCCTCTGGCATCTGGCCCAGGAAATAGTCTCTGAGAACTTCCCTGCTTCCCAAGTCTTCCTTACCCCCTCCCTAGATATCTCATGAACCTCTTCACCTATTTTTGACCTCATCATTTGTACACCACATAGTTTTACTTAACTATTTCACAAAATTGAGTCACTTGGCTTTGTGACAGCAAGATCTATGACAGTGCCTAATACATATCAGATGCCCTCAAATCACATGTTAAACTAAAACTCCTCTTCCCTTGTATTGGTTTTATATTGCTGAGAAACAAATTACACAAAATTAGCCTAAAACAAAGTACAATTTTCATGTGGAATCTTTTATAATTCAGCTAGGTCTTCAGCTCAGGGTTTCATAAGGTTGAAATCATGATATTGACTAAGGACATCCTTATCTGGAAACTCAACTAGGGAAAAATCTATTTCCAAGTTCTCTTAAGTTGTGGGAAATTTCATTTTATTGCAGTTGTCTGACTGAGATCTCTGTATTCTTGTTATTTATGGATCAGGAACTGCTCTCAGTTGTTAGAGCCCATTCTTACATCATTTCACACAGAGCCCTTCATTGTCCTCTCTCCTGTATTTTGAATCTGATTTCTTTTTTCTCTGACCTCCGGACTCTGTTTAAAAAGGGATTACCTGTTTAGGACAGGTTCACCTATGTTTAAGGGAAGAGGATTATAAAGAGCTGTAACTGGCAATGAATAACCTCAGGGGCTACTTTAGAACTCTGCCTGCCAGAACTATTTTTTTATATTTAAGTACAGTTGGTATACACTATTATATTCATTATATTAGTTTCAGGTGTACAACGTAGTGATTTGACAATTTTATACCTTATAACGTGATCACCCCACTAATTCTAGTCATGATCTGTCACCTTGCAATGTTATCACAATATTTTTTTATTCAATCTTTTCTGCATTCTTTTCCAGCACCATTTAGTACCCTCACCCTTCATCCTTTTCACCCATCTCCTCACCCCCTCCCTTCTGGTAACCATCATTTTGGTCTCTCTTTCTATGAGTCTGTTTTTTGTTTTGCTTTGGTTTGTTTCTTTGTTTTTCTTAGATTCCACATAAAAGCGAAACCATAGAGTATTTGTCTTTCTCCACCTGACTTATTTCACTTAGTATAACACTGAATGAACATACTTTATCCCAGGTAGAAGACTTCCAAGTCTAGTACTATAGTAATATCTACCTACACAGAAAGAGAAAAGAAAGTGACTCTTAAAGGTTCCTTTTACCTCAGGTAATAAAACAGAAAGATAAAAATGGCTAACATTTGCTCTCCCCTTTCCTTGTGCAGATAATAATAAGCTAGCAAACTTAGAGTAGGTGCTTGCTTTTACCAGACACTAATAGATGCATTATGTGATTCCATCTTCCCCATTTTATACATGATAAAACCTAAATTAGGAGAGGTGTTGGATATATATTTTTATTATTTTTCAATAAATATCTCTTCTAAAAATAAATCAAACTAATTTTAAATTGAGTTTCTATCAATATATCTGTTCTTTATTACCTTTCTTGGTCTTTCCAGATTTATATTTGAAGTTATGTGTCAAAGAGATTTGAATGAATATTATTTTATTACTATGTCTGCCCATAAATCCATGTTTTAAAATGGACTATTTTATCAGCTCTGGCAGTGTATAACTGAAGGTGAACTTTGTAAAAGAATAAAGATATTTTGTTTCTAAATGACAACAGTGCATTTACTATGATATAAAAGAATTCACAGCCTCTAACCACCTTTAAATTTCAGAAAAATGTTTAAAACTCAGATCAATTAGACAAGCTAGTGTTTCTCCAAGTTGAAACAAATTTTGAATGCGTATAATAAGCTATGCATAAGTAATTTTCAGAATTAAACAGTTGAGTTATTCATTTATAGGTGTGTTTATTAACATAAATGTATACAAACACTTGTTAATAAATGTCAATATGCATGTAAAATACTTTTTCTTAGGCTATATGTTAGACTAAAAAGACTCTTAAGTGAATGATATTTTATTGTACATGTAAGAAATATTAAAGTATTTTACCTCACTGGGAAAATATAGTTATGTGAAATTAATGAGAAATTTTTCTCAATGTGTATATAAAAATCTTTGCATAATAGATCAATAAAAATAAATAAATAATTTATTATTTTAAGATAGACCAATATATAAATTGGACTCTCATTACTACTCTGGGGTGAAAGAATCATTTATAAACTTAAATAATATTTCCATTTCAACATTGTCAATATCAGTACGATGGAGTATACAAAATGCTTTAGCTAACCTCTTACTCCTTTACTGAATATAATATAAATGGAAATAGAATTTCAATTCAAGGATTTTACTAAAAATTTACTAAAACAAATTTCTGGATTGAAAAAATAAAAGATTAATTAAGGATATACAAGGCAAAAACTATATAGTCTTAATTTAAAGCTCATTAGTTTTGGATACCTGGATTATGATATTTTCACTCCCACTGAAACTTTTTTATGCTCACCCAAGGACATTTAAAAATTTTTTATTGTTATCCAATTGCAGTTGTCGTCCTTAATCTCCCAATATTCTCTGCTTCCCTGCCCATTCTGTCCTCCCACATTCAGTTCCCTCCATTTTGTCCTTGTCCACAGGTCCTTTATATATGTCCCTTGACTTGACCCTTCCCTTTCTTTCCCCCACTGGCACCCCCACCTCTAGTCACTGTCAGTTTGTTCTTTATTTCCATGTCTCTGTTTCTATTTTTCACATTTGTTTGTTTTGTTGAATAGGTTCCACTTGTAGGAGAGATCATATGGTGTTTATTTTTCACCGCCTAGCTTATTTCATTTAGCATAATGCTCTCCAGATCCATCCATGCTGTCGTAAAGGGTAGGAGTTTCTGCTTTCTTTGTGCTGTATAACATTCCATTGTGTAAATGTACCACAGTTGTTTGATCCACTAATTTACTGATGGGCACTTAGGCTGTTTCTAGCACTTGGCTATTGTAAATAATGCTGCTATGAACATTGGGGTGCATAGGTTCTTTTGAATTGGTGTCTCAGGATTCTTAGGGTATAGTCTCAGCAGTGGGAGAGGTGGATCAAAAGGCAGTTCCATCTTTAGCTTTTTTGAGGAAATTCCATACTGTTTTCCACAGTCTGCATTCACACCAATAGTGTACTAAGGTTCCCTTTTCTCCACAACCTCATCAGTACTTGTTGTTTGTTGATATGTTAATGATGGCCATTCTGACCAGTGTGAAGTAGTATCTCATTGTGGTTTTAACTTGCATCTCTGTAATGGCTAGTGATGCTGAGCATCTTTTCATATGTCTCTGGGCCCTCTATATGTCCTCCTTAGAGAAGTGTCCATTCAGGTCTTTTGCCTATTTTTTAAAAATCAGGTTGCTTGTCTTCTTGGTGTGGAGTCATGTGAGTTCATTATATAATTTGGAGATCAGACCCTTGTTTGAGGGATCATTGGCAAATATGTTTCCACGTACAGTTGGTTCCCATTCCATTTTATTGATGTTTTCTTTAGCCGTGCAAAAGCTATTTAATTTGATGTAGTCCCATTTGTTTATTCTTTCATTTATATCCCTTGACTTTTTCTGTTTATGATATTTTCATTGTTGGAGATGTATTGATGAACATATTGCTGTGTAGGATAGCTTAAATTTATCTGCCTACATTTTTCTCTAAGACTTTCATGGTGTCATGACTTATATTTAAGTCTTTTATCCATTTTGAGTTTATTTTTCTGTATGGTATAAGTTGGTGTTCTAGTTTCAATTTTTTTGCATGTTCTTGTCTGGATCTCCCAATACTATTTATTGAAGAGGCTATTTTTACTCCATATTATGCTCTTGCCCCCTTTGTCAAATATTAATTGACCATAGAGACATGGGTTTATTTCTGGGCTCCCTATTCTGTTCCATTGATCTATGTGTCTCTTCTTATGCCAGTACTAGACTGTTTTGATTATAGTGGCTTTGTAATATAGTTTGATTTCATGTACTGTGATCCCTTCTGCTTTGTTCTTTCTCAAAATTGCTATGGCTATTTAGAGTCACTTATAGTTCCATATAAATTTTTGAAATATTTGTTTTATACCTGTGAAATATGCCATTGGTATTCTAATAAGAATTGCATTGAATCTATAAATTGCTTTGGGTAGTACGGCCATTTTGATTATGTTAATTCTTTCAATCTATGAACATGGTATATGCTTCTCTTTATTTGTGTCTTCCTTAATTTCTTTCTTCAGTTTTGTGCAGTTTTCTGAATACAGGTATTTTACCTCCTTTGTTAGGTTTATTCCTAGGTACTTTATTTTTCTTTGTGCTATAGTAAATGGGCCCCTCCCTCAATTTCTGTTTCTGATACATCATTGTTGATGTACTAAAAGGCTTTTGATTTCTGAGTATTTTCTTTGTATCATACTGTTTTCCCTAATTCACTTTTTAGGTCAAGTAGTTTTTTGGTGGAGCCTATAGGGTTTTCTGTGTACACTATCATGTCATCTGCAAACAGTGACAGCTTTACTTCCTCCTTTCCAATATGGATGTCTTTTATTTCTTTTTCTTGTCCAGTCCCTGTGGCTAGAACATCCAATACAATGGTGAATAAAAGTGGTAAAAGCAAACACCCTTTTCCTGTTTCTGATCTCAGTGGGAAAGCTTTTAATTTTTGCCCATTGATTATGATGTTTGGTTGTAAGTTTGTCATATATGACCTTTATTATGTTGAGGTATGCTTCTTCCATTCCCACTTTGCTGAGTGTTTTTATCAGAAATGGGTGCTGTACCTTATCAAATGCTTTTCAGCATCCATAGATATGATCATGTGACTTTTGTCTTTCCTTTAGTTTATGTGATGTATTATGTGTTTGATTTGCAAATATTGAACCATTCTTGCATCCCTGGGATGAATACTACTAGATCATGGTGCACGACCTTTTTAACATATTGCTGGATAAGGTTTGCCAATATTTTGTTGAGGATTACAAGGACAATTTTTTTCATTGCATTCAGAGAGAAAGGGAGAGAGTAAGAGAGAGAGAAACATTGATTGGTTGCCTCCCATACACAACCAGACCCAAGATTGTTGCTCCCCTACCAGGGAATGAACTCACAACCTAGGTATGTGCCCTGATTGAGAATCAAACCCTTTAACCTTTCAGTTATGAAATGATGCTCCTATTAACTGAGCCACACTGGCCAGGGTCACCCTCATTGAAATTTTAATATATATTTGTATTTGTTTTGTTTTATTTACTATGACATGCATATTATATTTGTCAAGCATGATAAGAAGCAAGCCAATTTTTACTGATGTCTGCTCTTTTTACAACTCTTTATTATTTCTTATAACTCAAAAAAGTATTTCTTTCATTATATGAGCAAGTTTCAATTATCACAAGATACACTTTTGAAGCCTATGAATTTGATGTGAGAACAGTGTTTAATCCTCTGTGTAATACTTTGTCTACATTTTCTATTTATTTTTAAATTCAACAAATGTGGACAACCATGCTGCATTATGGAAAATTAACAAAAATCATAGCCCTCACCCTCAAGGGTTTTATGTGTGTATGTGATATTACATCATATATATATAACTATATAATATATATATATATGTATTTATATGCCTCATATGTATAACTACTATTATGATGTAGTATATTGTCTCCATAATATTTCAGTGACAGGATATAAAAGGGAGAATATGAATCAATTGGAAGGACTAATGTAACCAAAGACAAAATAATGACTCTTTTAGGGAACTAGCTAGGATGTTTGCCATACTGGAATTAATCAATTTATTTCTTTTCTATTATCAATAGCATTTTATTTAGTTCTTTTATAGCACTTTTCACAATTTGCCTTAGAATTTCTCATGTACCTATTAGTCTCCTCAATATTTTTTGTGCCTGTGGATTTCATGGATCTTATTTATCTTTGTTTTTCCCACAGGGTCCAACATAATATTATCTAGAATTGGTGCTCAATTAATATTTGTTGTATTGAAACATTTTATTTAAAGTGTGAACATTTATATATATCATTCATTCAAATTAATTTAGTAAGAAGCTTTTCTATTTCAGGGAAACTTTTGACTGTTTTGTCTCAATATGTCAGTATGCATTATTACTGTTGATCAGATTCTAGAATGTAAAAATTAGGATAAATTAAAGTTTTTATATCATGATAAGAATTAATTTATGACAAAACATTTATTTTTGCTATATATTAAATTGATTTGTATGCTTATATGAAATAAATAGGATTGAAGATTTTAAACTCAAATTATTAATTTCATTGAATAATAGCACTTAATGTGAATTTAGAATAAACCCTTCAAAGATACAGTTACTGACCACTAAGAAATACTTCTGAAATATGACTAGTAAGATAAAGACGCATTATAGAGGTAACTGTTTGCAGTAAAAGGGATGGGATTGGAGATGATGGAAGGAACTATGACCTAGTTGCTGTGCTTCAAAAAAATCATTATTTGGATTTATTCCTATTTGCAGATATAAAATGCCTTAGAAAGTTTCATAACCAAAACTTGTGGCCAAAAAAAAATAAGTTTAATTTTATATAATCATTAATCGATAAAAATTTTAAGTAACTTGCTTAATAACTTCAGTAGACCCATCATACTTGACTTCTTGTCTGCAAGTTGGAAAAGCTCCTTACCAAAGTGAAAGACACACCAGTGTTTATGAAGGGCATACTGGACCTTCTGAAAGACTGCCACCAAGAACTACACTAGAAACCAAACTGGTATACCCAAGTCTATCATAATCTTAGCACTTATGTCTTAAAACTATCTGGTTAATTTTTCTCCTACACTGGGCTCTGAGATTCTTCAGAGCAAAGATTATGCTATCCCCTTAAAGGTGATTGGAATTTGCCACATATAGTATTCCCTACACAGGGAGACACAGCCAGGATTTTATTACCTACAGGAGTGATTCAAAGAAGTATGATAGAGCCCTAAATGAAAATAAGTAAGGATGGTGCTCAGCTGGAATCTGAAACATAAGTTGAACTATTTTTAGACCATGGAATCTGCCATCAGTTGTTTACCTCCCATCAGTTTGGCTGGAGGCTATCTGGGGGATAGTGGGTGGAAGGTGTCCAAAGGGATAAATAATTTGGTTAGTCCATGCCCTCTAAAAGTCAAACAGCAAAATCAGCCAAGCCAGAAAAGTACTGGGAAGAAGATTGTGAAAGAAAATCAAAAGGGAGTCCTGACCTTTGTGATAAAAAGAAAAAAGAAAAAAATATTGGAATACATAATAACTAAATGTAATGTATCCTGAAACAGAAACAGGCCATTATCTTGAAAACCAAGTGTATTAGTTTTCTATAGCCACCTTAACAACTTACTGTAAACTTCTTGACTTAAAACAGTATGAATTCAATGAATTTATTTTCTTGCAGTTCTGTAGTCCAAAATCCAAAATGAGTCCCACTGAACAAAAGTCAAGGTGCTGGTAACACTGTATTCTTTATTGGAGGATCTAAGGGGGAATCTATTTCCTTGCTCTTTCTAGGTTTCAGAGATTGCCAACTTCCCATGGCTTATCTGCTTCTTTTTTGTTCTCAAATTCAGAAACAGTGGATTGAGTTCTCACCTTGCATTATACTGTCTTCTTCTGCTTCCCTCTTTCACATTTAAGAGACTTTGTATCTTTTATCTTCTTTCAGAAACTTCTACTACCCTTCTCTTGCTCAAAGGACATACCCAGTGACAGGTCATAAGTCAATCCTTTGTGTAAGCCTTGTTACAGGATAAAGGTGGGAGACACCAAGCTTCATGGACAACACCACAGGGATTTTGGTGGCAGAGATCCATCCTTATTCTTTCTAGTACCAGCCCAGTGTTTGAAATATAATAGGCACATAATAAAAACATGCACTAAAAGTGATTCACTTCACAGTATGTGTACATAATAATATTTACATATAGTTATCTCATAGTTCAAATGAACATTTCACAGAAACTCACTAATAATAAAGGCTGAAATTAATTTGACTTTAGAAATCTAAAGCTTTGAAATAGAATAAGATTGTGCTTCTTGAGAAATTAAAATTTCATATTTTCAACTAACAAAAAAAGAGAAACCATATAGTTACATTGAGTTCACCAGGAAAATTCAGAAGAATCTATTTTAAGATCAACTGATAAATAATCTTACTTGCTCCTGCAACTTTAATTCCTATTTGTCATATAACCTAATATATACACAGTTTTAACAAATTAGAATATATGTGGACTTTGGTTAACAATAATGTGTTAATGTTTGTTCATTAATTGTGACAAATGTACCTACAAATGTAAGATGTTAACAATAAGAGAATCTAGGTGTGGAATAATAGGAATTCTTTCAATGACATAACATTCCTGCAAATCTAAAATTATTCTAAAATGAAATGCTTATTTTTAAAAGAACAAGAATATTAAAAACATTGTTTTTAATTTTTAGTTTTTATTTTATTAAATTAGGTGACTTTGTTTGTTTCACTTATATAGTAAAAAGCATAACAAAGTTCAAGAAAGGTATTTACAAGCCAGGATTATTAAAAGAACTACCAAGTTTACAAAGATGTAGAGATGGTGCCATAGAAGGACTAATTGAAGTAATTAATGTAATTGGAATTTATTAGCTTGGAAGAAAATGAAGATAAAACAAAACATCCTAACCATTAGAGTTGACATAAATTTGGATGGATCAATTTTTACAGCACTAACAGGAGGTTCTTGCATTAAATGGAAAGTTGAATATACTACCTTCTATTGTCAAACCTAATATTATTTTTATTTTAAAATAGGATAGGAAAGGGTAATTAAAATACATCACCAGATTTCATGAAAAAAATTCTTTGGAGATATATTTGCAAGCCTATATTGTACCCCATTAAAAAGTGACAAAGAAATGAATTTTGTACTTCATCACAGAATGCTACTTCAAATTACATCTAAGTAAACACAAACATCTGCTTGTGATGTAAACAAAGTCTGTTATGAGAGGACACATCATATTATGCATCATCAGAGCATAATATGTAATATCCATTAGGGACATGAAAAATGTAAGGTTTTCACTCCTCTCTGTTCTCAGAGGTACTAATTACATAGTAGAGGTTGAATAATTCCAGTTTCCAATTTCACAAATTAGAAGCTGCCACGTGTACTCTTACTAAAGATTTGTTTAAAACCTAGTAAAACAATGATTCCATCTCACGTATTTATTGAATAATAATTGGGATTGCCACACACATGTACACACACAGAAAATAAATAGAGGGAAGATTAACAGAGTGTAAGAGCCAGAGCATGTAAACCATGCTTAAATGAAAACAAGCAGAAGGATTCCAATTTGAAAATCTAGGTGAGAAACTGGGATAAGAAAACCCCACAAAGAAAAAAAAATCATACATTTATTAGTGATGTATTCACTAAATTTAAATTACTGAAAAGCATAATTAAAATTACATTTGCCATGAAGGAATTTGTATTTTATTAGGGCAAACCAAAAAGATTAACATATTTAAAAATTATTCAAGCTTGCAAAAAAGCATTTGGTAAGCAGTAAGCTTTATTAAATCACTAAACTTATTTATTGTTTTTATTCAATTAAGTTAGGTCTGCTAAATATATGTAAATGCTCAATAAATTCTCAAAGTACAGAATGTTGAAAAATTACTTCTGTAGTAACCTGGATTAATTAATTCTCTTTGGTTCTGTTATATTCACTTTCCATAACTTCATTTGCCCGTTTCACAACAAAATATGTCAACATCACCCCCACCCCCACCTCCAAATCATGGTTACTACCAGCCCAAGCCACAGCTCAGTTATGCTTAATAAAAAATTATGTAAGCTTTCCACATTAATGGAGCTATTAGGAACGAAATATTGAAGATTGTGCTTCCATGATGCTCTAAACAGGCATTTCTCTGTTCCTTCTTACTAATGAACCACTGAGCTAATATTCAAGATCCTAATAATCTGAGATTACCATATGGCTAATATCGTACAATAGACTTTTAACTCACATATTTCGATCTACAATCCCAGTGCTCCTCAATCACATTTAATATCTTCTCCTGATGCCCATGAACTCAAACTCTATATGACTCCAATTTTTCATCATCCTGGTTATCCCATGTTAGCTATTGACTAACAGATTTAAAAAACTGCCTAAGTAAGAAAGCTCAGTCACATTGCACTCTTTCTTCTCCCTAAATTTCTACATTTAGCATGGATTTAAGAAGAAAAATCAATGACACTTGGTGACAATATTTACCTCTAAGTCCAAGAAATCATAATAAATGCCTATAAAATATGTATAGTTATAATCAGTAAAGCAACCTAAACTGTGGAGAAAAAAAAGCAGGAAAAGATCAAGTGACTTCTCTAAGTACCTACTTTTAATGGCACTAATAGTTTACCTGCCATCTAATTCAGAATTCTACTGTATAAGGAAATACCATTGATGGCATCTCTGATAGGGAAACTACTTAAGAACTTCTAACATGGGGGAAGCTGTTGCTTCATAAGCCAGCTTATTTATAATTTTGATATTATCTACTCTCTCTGAATTACTTTTTGGTTCATATTTCATTTTTAAAATGAAAGCCCAGTATGAGCTTTGAACTTTTCTTAAGTAATGTAGAGGAGAGAGATTAAATTCCCATAAGAGGAGTAAAAGCTCTGAGTGTGATTGAGAATCCCACCCTGCCAGTTTTTTTAATATTAATGATTAACTAACAGAAAAGAAAGCAAGCCTTTTTCCATCTTTACAGTAGTTACAGAAAGGCAGTAAATTGCTATAGAACAAGGACAGCATTTGTTCCCCTCCACACAGTGTTTCATCATAACATCTAGTAGTCATGCTAATCCAGGCTAGTACAGGCACAATGTACCTGTCTTACTTCCTTTTTAGTATTCCATTCACTTTAGATGGAAGCTGTCATGATAGTTCACAGACTTTCATGTGCTCCATGCCATAAGCAGACAATGTTTTTCTGCATGATCATATGTATTTTGTGGAAGAATCCTCAGACAGAAAACATTCAGCATGTGTTCTTGGACATCCATTCAGTGAATATTTTGTTGGTAGGAATTTAGAAAGAGTAATCATGCATGGATGTATTATTGTTGACACATCATCAAATGATTGAACAGAAGCTATTAGACAGCTGTTGGATAGCCTGTGGGGAATCTATTGAAACATTCATTTTACTTGACATAATTCCTTGCATCTTCTGTTGAAAACAATAGCAGTGCATTTGATTATTCTTCTTTGTATTCAAAGGGCAATGTTTTTGTAGTTTTTTTAGTGGATAAAGGATTCTTTACTTTTGTAATGAGAAAGAAAATCAAATCTTCCTTTTTTTAATCCTTAAAACACTAAAAGGAAGACAGCATGTTTATTTCCTTTTTTCGCTTATGTCCTTTTTTCTTACTCCATAAATATTTGCTAGAAAGCCAAAGAAAATATATATTTTTATACACAAAGATATTGGTTATGCCATATTACTTTACTTTTCGTGAGGTACAGATGTTACAGATGACAATGAGAATTCATTTATACAACCAATATATTTAAAGTGCTTAGAATGCTTGTATCTATTTCACAATATTCATAACTAAGACCAGAAAGTGGTGGGCATTGTTTGAAACCACCACAAGCCAAATTAACAACCCAGAGACCTGAGCTGACAGATTATGGTTGAAATACACAACAGAATCCTCAGCCCCAGAAACAAATGTGCAGGAAAATTTCTTCAGGAAATTAGGGCTTTCAAAATTACCATGTGTATTGGAGAATTTAGAAATACATGTGCAAGCCTGGGGTTAGATACTAAGAAACAACCTGAGAAGACCTTTATCTTTCACCTCAGGTTGATCTCTAGATTCAGTGCAAGCCCAGCTAAGTAAGCATTGAATAAATATCCCAACACTGAGTTAATCTCTAGATAGGCAGAAATGATTGCTTCATCTTTGGGGTAAAAATACTAGCTGAACACAAGCTAAGAAATAGAAACTTCAGTAACAACCCACACAAAAGAATACTATCTTTGTAAAAATAAGTGTTTAAAAGTCACTAAACAAATGTACAACTACAGACATTGGTAAATAAAAAAATACAGTAAAGAAATAATCTGATTCTCATAGTTAAGATGCTATGGCATTCAAATCCCCATTATTCAACAAATAATATAATGCTTACAAAAAACAAAAATATATGACACATTAAAAAACAAAACAAAACAAATTGAAAGACACTATCCCTGATGAAATCACTTACTAAAACAAGTGTTTTAAACAATAGTTTAAAACTAGTCAAAGAGGTAAACAGGAACATAAACACATAAACTATTTGAAATTATGAAAACAAGTTATCAAAATAAGAATAGCAATAAAAATATAGAAATTATAATAGAGCAAATATAAATTCTGTAACTAAAATAACTGCTACAAAATATTTGCTACAGGAAATCCATAGCACATGTGAGCAGGCAGAAGAGAGGGTTAGCAAGCTTAAATATAAGGCAGGTGAAATTATTGAATTTGAAGATCAGAGGAAAATGAAAAAAATGAACAGACTAATTAATTTGTAGGACATCATTAAGTGGACTATCATACATATTATGGAAAAATAAATTTGACAAAATAATAGCTGAAAATATGTCAACCTTGATTGAGGACAGAATCTACAAATCAAAAACCTTGACAAATCCAAGTAAGATAAACCCAAATAGACCCCAACCAAACAAATTTTAATTAGACTGTTGAAGGACAAAGAAAACAATAAAATCTTGAAAACAGCAAATGAGACAGAATTTATTAAGTACAAGGGATTCACAATATGATCAATAGCCAATTTCTCCTCAGAAACCATGGAGGCCAAGAGCAATGGGATGGCATATTAAAGTGCTAAAAAGAAAAATAAAATAAAATAAACAACAAAAAACCTTAAGAATTCTGTATCCAGAAAACATGTTTTTCAAAAATGAGGGAGACTTAAGACATTCCTGGATAAACAAAGGCTGATGAGATTTATTAATCCATTAACCATTAGACCTGTTACTCTACCATAAATGTTAGGGAAGTCCTTTGGGGTTAAATAAAAAGATAACAGCAATTAAAAGCTATATTAATAAGTAAAGATATATGGTAATTATAAATATTTTAAATATCTGGCCAAATAGAAAATCCAGTAAAATTATATTTTTAATTTGTAATTTTACTTTATATTCCTTTTTTAAACTTTATTGTTGTTCAAGTATAATTGTCTCCATTTTCTTACCACCACTCCCCCCCAGCCCAGCCATCCCTACCTCCACCCTTGATCCAACCTCCTTTTGGTTTTGTCCATGTGTCCTGAAAACCCTTTCCCCCTTCCCTCCCATTATCCTCTGCCATCTCCCCTCTGGTTATGGTCAGTTTGTTCTTAATTTCAAGGTCTCTGGTTATATTTTGCTTGCTTGTTTGTTTTGTTGATTAGGTTCCACTTATAGGTGAGATCACATTTCTTATGGCAGGGGTGTCAAACTCATTTTCACTGGGGGCCACATAACCCTCACGGTTGCCTTCAATGGACTGAATGCAATTTTAAGACTGTATAAATGTAACTACTTCTTAATAGTTAAGCACTACTTGGCACTGCCGCTGGGTAGAAACAAGGTGCTAGCCGGATGAAATAAGGTGGAGGGCCGGACTCAGCCCTCTGGCCTTGTGTTTGCCACCTGTGTCTTATGGGATTTAAAAGACAAATTTATAAGAACAATTATAAATCTACATTATTAGGCACACAATATATAAAAAATTAATGTGCAATAACAACAACATAAGGCAAAGAGAGACAAAGCTGTGAAGGAACAGAGTTTTTGTAAGTGATTGAAGAAGTTGGCACCAATTTGAACCATAATTTTAGAATATTCATTATTATCCCAGTGGTAACTACAAAGAAAACATCTAAAAAATAAACAAAGGAAAATAAAAATCCATAACTGTGAAAAATCAACTAAACACAAAGGAATGCAGTAATGAAGGAAATGAGGGACAAACATTAGACATATAAAAGTAATAGAAAAACAGCAAAGGTCCTTCCTTTTCTGTAACTACTTTCAAATTAAATGATTAAAATTTCCAATCAAAAGCTAGAGATTGACAGAATGGATAAAATAACAACCACACAACATAATCCAATTATTTATACTGTTTACAAGATGCTCACTCGATCCAGACACAAGCAGATTGAAAGAGAGAACGGAAAACAATTTCATGTGTATGGTACCCAAAGGAGAAGTAGGGTGGCTATGCTAGCATCAGACAAAACACACTTTCATTCAAAAACTGTTGTGAAAGACAAATTAGGCACTAAATACTGATTAAAGGGTCAAATCATTATTGCAATTGCAACCCCAAATACCAGAGCCCCAGAATATATTAAAGCAATTGTGATATTGATAGGCTGGGCAAACTGCTGGGAGTAAGTGGAGGACAGGGAACAGCATGGGTCCCCAGAGGAGTTAGAGACTGTGAACTGCCTGGGGCCATCGTGAGGCAGTGGGTGTGGCTGTATTGCCCTGATAACCAAGCTCCAGCCCACTGCTCCACCTGCAGTGCAGAGCATCCTGTCCCTGGAGGCCAATCACCCACCACCAGCTAGGTGCTGGCAGGAGGAGGTATTGCACTGAGCAAACACAATGCTATCAAGATAATCGATTAGGGGAAAATCCCTTCTATCCCCTTCTAGTACCTGATTGGGGGTGGGACCAGGGGAAGGCAGGCACTTGTGCGGTAGAGGTCCTAATGGCAGGAGGAGACATGCTGGATCAAAAAGGCCTGTCATTCAAGCCTGGGGAAAAGGAGGGATTGGTCAGGAGGTGGACCCAATCAGAGCACGTAGAAGTTTGGGGAGATAATTGGGCCTTCTACCAAAGCACCTGGTTCATCCTATGCCTGGAACTAACATAAACCCAGGTGAAGGGACAGTGTCTTACCCATCTAGCAAACACATTGGCCAGTATGTTTGAGAGACCTTGTATACGTAGAAGCCATAGGGCCAGTGGCAGCACTGGACCCACATGCAGAAACAGGAGGGAGCCTGAAGTCAGACAGCAACCAGAAGCAAGCTAAGATACCAGGATAACAGCTCAGCAGCTGCCTGTGGGTCATAAAGACAGTCCTTTAAATGGTAACAGGAACTCTGGATTCTGGCTTTGGTTTTGGTCTTGCTGAAGATATCTGGGTTTTGTCTCCGTTTTGTGGAGGAGGTAGGCTTTGAGCAAGAGTCTACCATTCTCCCAAATCAAGAAATATCTGAATAAAAAATCCTCTTTCCTTTGTCATCAGCTTATGCATCTAGAGTTTGCTTTTTGGTGGCAGCAGGCAGCTGAAACCCCCTTTGGTTCTGTAATAATCATAGATAAAAGATTGAAGAGAGAAATAGCCCTACAATAATAGTTGACACTTCAGTACATCATTGTCCATAAGGCACAAAACTTCTTGACAGATATCAACAAGAAACAGGACTTGAGCAACATGATAAGCCAACTAGAAAAGTGTACGTGTGAAGCACTCATAAACGTGTGTAAACACTTCACCAACAGCAGCACTTCTCAAAAGTACGTAGGACATTCTCCAGGGTAAAACAAATGTTAACCCACAAACAAGCCTGAATACACTTAAATAAATTGAAAACATACAAAATAGCTTATCTGACAACAATGAAATGCAGCTTGAAGTAATAATAGAAGAAAAACTGGAAATTTTTCAGCTATGTAAAAATTAAAACATGTGCTCTTAAATAATCCATGAGTAAAAGACATCACTAGGGATATCAAAATTACCTAGAGATTAATAAAAACAAAAATGAACACACCAAAAAGTCATGAGATTTAGAAAAAGAAGTGCTCAGAGGAAAATTTATGGCTGTAAACTTTTATATTAAAATAAAAATCTAATCAATACCCTAAATGTACACCTTTAGGAACTAAGTAAATAGTATCAAAGTAAACCTAAAGCTGGCAGAAGGGAGGAAATAATAAATACTGGAGCAGAGAAATATAAAATAAAAATTAGATAAGCAATAAAGAGCACCAACAAAATTACAGAATTTGGTTCTTTGGAATGAGCAACAAAACTGACAAAACTTGAGTTATAAGCCAAAAATTTAAGACAATATACAAATAACCAAAACAGAAACTAAAGTGGAACCATTAATATCATCTTTATAGATAATGAATGGATTGCAGATAATGTAATGAACAGACAACAAATTAGTTAAGCTACACAAAATGTATAAATTCCTAGAACACCTAAATTTAAAAAAAAAAGACTGTAACAGTTATTTTTGTGTCAACTCTGCTAGACTATGCTCACCAGCTGTTTTGTCAAACACTAGTTTGGATCTTGCTGTTAAAATATGTTTAAATGTTATTAACAATTAAATCAGTTGACTTAAAGTAGAGCAGATTAACCTTCACAATGTGTGTTGGCCTTATTCAACTAATTGAAGAATTAAGAGCAAACAATGAGATCTCCCAAAGAAGAGATTTTGCCTCCAGAAAGCAACATAGAAATTCTGCCTGAATTTCCAGCCTTCAGACACAAGTTATAAGATTCCTGCTTACCAGAACCTCTAGGTCTCCAGTCTTCCAGCCTGCTCTATAGATTTTTAAAATATATTTTTAATTTTATAATAGTTTTATATTTACAGAAAATTCTGAAGACAGAAGTGTTCCATATACCCAATATCTAACTTACCCTATTGCTAACATCTGTGAATGTTTGTTACAATTATTGAAAAATATTAATAAAATTATTATTAGCTAAAATCTATACTTAATTCAGATGTTCTGAATTTATCTGATGTATTTTTATTGTTATTCTATTACAGTTGTCCCAGTTTTTCTCCCTTTGCCCTCTTCTGCCCAGCCCAATCCCCACTGCCACAGTCCATGTCCCCACACCATTATCCACACCATGGTCCATGTCCATGGGTCATACATTCATGTCCTTTGTCTAATCCCTTACCTTTCTTTCCACCATTATCCCCCTCCCCAATTCCCTCTGGCTAATGTCATTCTGTTCCATGTTTTCATGTCTGTTTCCGTTTTGCTCATTGGTTTATTTTGTTCACTAGATTCATCTTTAGGTAAGATCATATGATATTTTTCTTTCACTGACTGGCTTATTTTACTTGCATAATATTCTCCAGGCCCATGCCTGCTGTCATAAAGGATAAGAGTTCCTTCTTTCTTTCTGCTGTGTACCATTCCATTGTATAATTGTACCACAGTTTTTCAATCTACTCATCTATTCATGGGCACTTGGGCTGTTTCCTGCACTTGGTTGTTATAAATAGCTCTGCTATGAACATTGGAGTACATACATTCTTTTAAATTGGTGTTTTGGGATTATTAGGGTAGATTCCCAGCAGTGGAATGCTGGGTCAAAATGCAGTTCTATTTTTTGTTTTTTGAGGAAATTCTATACTGTTTTCCACAGTGGCTGCACCACTCTGCATTCTAGTGGACTAGGGTTCCCTTTTCTCCACATCCTTGCCAGCCATTGTCATATGTTGATTTGTTTATGATGGCCATTCTGACAGGACTGAGGTGATAACTCATTGTGGTTTTAATTTGCATCTCTCTGATGGCCAGTGATGCAGAGCATCCTTTCTTATGTTTATGGGTCATCTGTATGTCCTCCTTGGAGAGGTGTCTGTTCAGGTCCTTTGTCCACTTTTTAATTGGATTGTTTGTTTTCCTGGAGTTGAGTCATATGAGTTCTTTCAATATTTTGCATATTTTTAAATTTAATCTTTATTGTATTTTTTCCATTACCATTTAGTCCCTTTACTCCCCTCCCGCAGCAGTCACCTCAGTGTTGTCCATGTCCATGAGGGCTTTTCCTCAATATCTTCCCCACAAACCTTAAATTTCATGAGCCAATTCCTTAACATTTCTCTCTCTCTCCAAAATGTTATTGATCTTGATGACATTTGAGGTCATTGCATAAATCTGAAGACAACTTTTTTCAGTTTTTCAGTAAGTCAAAAATCTTTACTTTCTTACAACAAACTTTTGAGATATTTGTGAATTCAACTTTGTGGTTGTATTCTTTAATGACTTGGTTGTACTATTTTAATAAAGTACATCTTTAGCCCTTTCCTGAAAAACTCCTGAATATTTTCCCCCTTACTGAACACCCTACCCTTTGATTAAATGAGCCTCATTAAAAAAAAGTAAATCCCACTAAGGAGGGCTGCTCTGTCTGTGAAGTCACCACTCTCTGTCTCACTGCTTGACTAATAAAATCTCTTTCTCTTTAAACTCTACACTGGCTGGCACTTTAATTCTTTCCTGAATGAAACCAAGAATCCAAGTTACAGATCTTTGGGTCCCTGGACCGGCTGGAACACCTGCAAGGGAGACTAATTTCTCAGCGTCAAATAGTGAAAATGTAGCCTCTGTAATATGGAGCTGATAAGCATGAGAATTGCTGGCAACCTGCCCCTTCTGATGAGACAGCATATCCTTTGACTAGAAAATGAGGTGAGAAAGGCTCCATTTTCTTGGCACTACTCATCCAAAGTGGAGATTCTGTAAAAAATGCTAAAATGAGAAGAAGGAAGGGGAAAGCAGGTTATAATCATGTGCCACAGACTCACTATTGGTATCACAACTTAGAACAATTTCTTTAATAACTTGTTTGTTTGCTTTAGGCCCTAGGACCATTTGCAGAGATGTTAAATAGTTTATAAAACATAATTTCACCAGTTAAAGGTTGTTTCCTAAGGAGTGGGTTTATGTTACTCATTATGCTACCATTACAGTAGTCGCATCTTCCCTAATTTCTTATTTTAAATGTTATTTATTCCCTAAATGTAATATGCATTTAATCAGTTATATTGTTACCAAAGTGAGATTCAGCTGACTGCTGCTGAACATAAGCACAACACAAAACTTTGTGGGGAAGGAAAAAAGTCTTCATTAATAGGTTGTCCAATTTGGAGGAACTTGGGATTTCCCAGCTCCAGGCCAATCTCTTCATCAAAACACAGAAAGAAGCCAACCACCCTCAGAACCAGGGTCAGTGTCCAGACACTCTTGTGTCCATTCTTGTCTGTCCTCCTGAAGCCCAAGGCTGTTACACAAATGAATCTCTGGCTCTCCAGCTTCAGGTGCTCTTTCTCCCCAGAGTGCACACATGTGGGGCTGGCATTGCCATTGCTTCTCTGCAGCTTCTTCCCTTTCCCGGGACCCAGGCCACTGCCAGATAACTGCAGTTGGCCGTGGGCTCCATTCATAGAATTCCTGAGTGCCCCCAGGGCAGCAAGTGTTTTGGTCCATGCATCTGTGCATGGAGAAGGGGCACCATCCTGGACCCATGACATGCACTGCAGAGTCACAGCATTCCTCCGGCAAAGCTCCCAACCAGGAGAATAAGGGCAAGGAAAGAGCAAGTCTCCTTACGCCCTCTATCTTAAAGTCCTGGCCCAAAATCCAATGCATGACAGAAGCCAGTAGGAGGGTCTTTTCCTTTGTCCAGACATTTCATTATCTGGACCCAAGGTCTCTGTAAGCTTCCTTCTGCTGCTATAAGCTGTGTTGCTTGGTTGCTTGGTTGCTGGGTTGCTGGGGCAATGCAGGCTGGGCTGGTTCACTTGCTGTGCTAGCTTGTTTACTGTTGCCTGGGGCATCCTGCTCTTATAGCCCCCCTTCTATTCTTTTTTTTTTAATTTTTTATTTTAGATTATTCAGTACAGTTTCAATCTTTTATTCCCATTCCAGCCCACCCACCCATCCCTCCCCACCTCCCTTCCATTTCCAAGCCCCGTAGTTTTGTCCATGTGTCCTCTATATTTGTTCCTGTAAACCCTTCCCTTCTCCCCTGAAATTCCCTCCCCTCTCCCCTCTGGTCACT
>CM052543.1:65772412-65814370 GCA_028533065.1 Trachops cirrhosus
TCACAGCAGCACAATTTACAATAGCTAAGTGCTGGAAGCAACCTAGGTACCCATCTGTAAATGAATGGATCAAAAAACTATGGTACATTTACACAATGGAATTCTATGTGGTAGAAAGAAAGAAGGAGCTCCTACCCTTTGCAACAGCATGGATGGAGTTGGAAAGCATTATGCTAAGCGAAATAAGCCAGGCAGTGAAAGACAAATACCATATGATCTCGCCATTAACAGGAACCTAAACAACAAAACAAAGAAATAAGCAAAATATAGCCAAAGACATTGAAATAGAGGATAGACTGACAGTCACCAGAGGGGAGAGGGGAGGGAATTTCAGGGGAGAATGGGAAGGGTTTACAGGAACAAATATAAACGACACATGGACAAAAACTAGGTGGGTTGGAAATGGGAGGGTAGAGGGGAGGGATGGGTGGGTGGGCTGGAATGGGAGAAAAGGATACAAAACTGTACTTGAATAATGATTAAAGTAAAATTAAAAAATATATATGTTTATATATACACATATGCACATGTGCATATAGCTATACATGTATGTGTATATATCTATATGTATATGTGTGTGTGTATATATATGTAAATAACTGTCTGAGTTAAAATTAAACAAAACATGAATTTATTGAAGGCTATTTGGTTAAATACAGAATTTTGTGGAGGGCCACAGAGCTTGGCTTGGAATGTAAATTGCCGAGGGCAATTCTACTAGTGTAACAGAGTAAAGATCTCATAAAAGCATCACTAGCCAAGATACTGTGGCTCCACCATATAAATTACATCCATTCCCATCTCTGAAAACTGAGGTAAGTGTCACTTGGCTCCCGTGAAAGGATAGAAGTCTGTATCATCTTTGCTTCTTCCCTAACAAGTTGTTGCATTAAAATCTAGGATAGATAAATCTCATTAGTGGAGCCTTAATCATTATGTGGACTTTGGCAGCAAGAAAGGCTGAAAAAAAATTTACCTGGCATCTTTCTCTGTTTCTAAAGTAAAACACTATCCTTTAAGGTGAAGGGATACCCCAAACATACCAAAGGTGGTCAGGTGCAGAAAAGAAAGCCTGTTTCATTTATAAATTTTCTTAAAATAGCTACACCCGAATTCCAAACTGTTAGTTGAATACCTTAAAGTTTATCAAATGCAAAATGTTCTGAATAATGTAGTATCTCCTAGGCTTTGACCTAAGCAAACATGACTTTCTCCTTTAGTCACTTTTGCCTCCAAATTACATTACATACAGGGTCTGGCAGAAGTCAGGCCTGCTTGAGTGTGGCTGGTAGGGTAATAATATGGGTATGATCATTTATAATTTTAATTTAAACATTTCACCTAAAATATATGTGTGCTTGAGTATGATGTTGTTATGTTATAGAATTACATGCTTATGGTTTTGTAATAAAAGAAGGGGTGTTATTTGTGTTGGCAGCTATACATAGCTGCTGATGGATCATGTATCTGCAAACTAACTCTTCACCTTCTTCATATCCTTAGTCATATCTTACCTCCTTAGTAATCCCTGATCTAATGACCTATTTGAAATGGTTACTGATACTTCCTTTCCATGCTCTTACTCTCCCATAATCTGCCCTCCTTTTCCTTTCCTATTAGTTGTTATTAGCTTGTACTAAACCACACTGTTTGCTTATTGAGTATGTGTAGTGTTTGTTACATGTTACTCTTTGCAGTGATGTAAATCCCATGAGAGCAAGGATCTTTATTTGTGTAGTTAAACTGATGGCTTTGGAGGATATAGAGAACCTGTCATGCAGGAAGTGATCAATAAATATTTGCCGAGTACCTGTATCACTGAATCATCTCAGAAAAGGAAATGATAAAAATAAAGTGGCTCATGAGAATATTAGTTTGAATCTAGCAAAAATAAATTTTATACTATGCAACATGGGCTCAATGGGAATAAAGAATGAATATATGCAGAAATAGTTTCAGAGAAATACATATATACATTCCTATGTGTATATTACAGTAGTTGCAAACTGAAACTTAAAAGGTAGAGTCTAAAGGAAAAACCAGATTGAAGACTTTGAGCTTACTAGAAGACCAGTGGTAGGTGAGATTAATTTCTGGAGTCTGAAACTAGGGACAACACAAGGAAAACTGATGAAAACTTCCAGTATTACCTGAGTATATCCTATTAAGTATATCCATGTTCAACCTCCAAAATTCAACCCTTGTACTGACTGACCCAGTGAGCATAATCACTCAAATAACTTCTAATAGTTCTCTTTACATAAATAATTGACATTTTTACATCTTAATTTTCATTAAAATTATATTTGTGAATTCTTAAAGATATTTCCCTTTTGATTTCCTACTGCTGTTTCATATTCACTGCTAAGAAGTTAATGCCAACAAACCAATTGCCTTTTTATAGTTCCCACTTTAATCATTAGTACAAAAATAGGAGAAAATCTAGATTCAATGACACCAGTGTTTTCTCTATAGATTCTTATTTCAGTTTTTCAGTAAATTATTGTATGTCTTCCTGTGTGTTAAATGAGGACAAGAGTCATAATATCACAGTTATTAATTCAGTTAATTATTTATGTTACATAAGTTATGCATTTAATAATTACACACATATTCTACAGTATAAATCAATTTATTTAACAAAAAATAACAGAGTACTTACTATGATATGGGCACTCTACTGGACACTGTGGTCTTAGCAATTAAGTAAATAATTCTTTTTTCTTTATATTGTATTTGGAGAGACAGAAACAAGTAATCTTAAAAATAATAATATAATTTTGGTTCATGAAACCAATAAATGTAATGTTCTGTGTGTGTGCAAAAGAGAGAGGGAGAAGGACAAAGAGAGAAAGAGAATGTGTGTATGGTGGGTAACACGATTGAAGACTACTTTAATTTTCTGAAAGTACTCCATTTTGTAATCAATTATTCATCACTATGGAATCTTTTTATAATGTCAACATTTTTATACAAAGAGGGGTCTCTGTCTGTAGACCAAAATAATTGAGACATAATAAGCTTGCCTTTAGCCAAAAGGTCTACTATTGCCTAAAAAGAGACTGTATCTTTATTAAATTATGAAAATAACATCAGTCAAGTAGAATGGTGGGGCAAAATGCCATAATAATATTAAAATATTATTTTGTGAACAAGCTCTGAGAAAGGGATATTATTTCAAAGAGTGTTAATGTAATGTGATATGTACTACTGATAGAAAGAAAGCAAGTTTCTGATCTGTGCATATGAAATACATATATCTGTCTACTGCATAGTGATTGAAATGGTGACTAATATGTTTTTTCACTTCAGTATATGACTAATATACATTCCTCTTCAGAAAGATTTTTCAAGCCTACTTATTTTCTTTTGTAAGTATACAAAACAGAGGGTGTTTAAAGGTATAGATTAAGAATTTAAGCATTAGCCTTGGCTAGTGTGGCTCATTTGACTGGAGCATCATCATTACTCCAAAACGTTGGGAGTTTGATTCCCACTCAGGGCACATGCCTACATTGTGGGTTCAATCCTCAGTCAGGAAGGCAACCAATCTCACATCGAGTCTCTCTCTCTCTCCCTCTCTTCTCTTTTCAAAATCAATGAACAGAGACTTCTACCCAAGATGGAGGCATAAGTAGACACACTTTGCCTCCTCGCACAACCAAAAGGAGGAAAACAACAAATTTAAAAACAAAAAAATAGCAAGAACTTCCAGAAAATTGAACTATATGGAAGTCCAACAACCAAGGAATTAAAGAACAAGCATACATCCACACAAGTAGGAGGGGGTGGAAATAGGCAACTAGGGTGGAGAGGACTTGAAGCAAAGCAGCAGCTAGAGGACAGGTGAGGTGGCAGCTGGCAGAGCAGTTGGTCCCACATTTGTATGGAGACAGACTGGGAGGAACAACTGGGTAGTGAGACAGACTGTGAAATGCAGGGTTCCAGTGCAAAGAAATAAAGCGTCAGAACTTCTTATTGAAAAAACTGGGGGGATTGAGGCAGCACGAGACACTTCCAGCCTCAGAGCAGAGTTCACTGGAGACCCACAGGGTTCGAGAACATACACAAAACCACCCATCTGGGAAACAGCACCAGAAGGGTCCAATTTGTTTGTGGGTAGTGGGGGAAGTGACTGAAAGTCTGCTGAGAGCTGAACAAGTGGCATTGTTGCCTCTAAGACTTCCCCCACATACAGAGCACAATGCAACAAAGTGGGGTCCCCCCCTGGCAAATACCTAAGGCTCTGCCTCTTACTACAGAACAGGTGTGCTGAGACAAAAAAAAATATGATCCAAATGAAAGAACAAATCAAAGCTCCAGAAAAAATACAACTAAGCAATGAAGAGATAGCCAACCTATCAAATGCAGAGTTCAAAACACTGATAATCAGGATGCTTACAGAAATGGTTGAGTATGGTCACAAAATAGAGGAAAAAGTGAAGGCTATGCAAAGTGAAGTAAAGAAAAATATACAGGGAACCAACAGTGAAGGGAAGGAAACGAGGACTCAAATCAATGGTTTGGAGCAGAAGGAAGAAATAAGCATTTAACCAGAACAGAATGAAGAAACAAGAATTCAAAAAAATGGGGAGAGGCTTGGGAACCTCCAGGACAACGTTAAACACTCTGAATCATCGGAATCATAGGGATGCCAGAAGGAGGAAGACATGGAAAACTTATGGTATTTGAAAAAATAATGAAGGGGAACTTCCCCAATCTGGCAAAGGAAATAGACTTCCAGGAAGTCCACAAAGCTCAGAGAGTCCCAGAGATGTTGGACCCAAGGAGATACACACCAAGGCACATCATAATTCCATTAGAAAAGATTAAAGAGGAGAGAATCTTAAAAGCAGCAAGAGAAAAGGTGGCAGTTACCTACCAAGTAGTTCCCATAAGACTATCAGCTGATTTCTCAAAAGAAACCTTTCAGGAAAGAAGGGTCTGGAAATAAGTATTCAGCTATGAAAGGCAAAGACCTACATCCAAGATTACTCTATGCAGAAAAGCTATCATTTAGAATGGAAGGGAAGATAAAGGGCTTCCCAGATAAGGTCAAGTTAAAGGAGTTCATCATCAGCAAGCCCTTATTATATGAAATGTTAAAAGGACTTATCTAAGAAAAAGAGGATGATCAAAAATATGAATAGTAAAATGACAATAAACACAACTATCAACAACTGAACCTAAAACAAAAACAAACAAAGCAAGCAACAAGAACAGGAACAGAATCACAGAAATAGAGATCATATGGAGCGTTATCAGCTGGGAGGGGGAGGGGATAGAATGGGGGGAAAGGTACAGGAAATAAGAAGCATAAATGGTAGGTACAAAATAGACAGGGGGAGGTTAAGAATAGTATGGGAAATGTAGAAGCCAAAGAACATATATGTATGACCCATGGACATGAACTAAGGTGGGAGAAAAATGGTGTCAGGGTGGGTATGGGGTGGAGGGGAATAAAGGGGAGAAAAAATAGGACAACTGTAATAGCATAATCAATAAAACATATTTTAAAAAAATAAATAGAAGCATGAAAAAAATCAATAAACATATTTTTAAAATTTCAAGCATTAACAGTTGTCCAATTTTAATCCACAATTTAAATTTGTGGTTCTGGCCAGTCATTGCTGTTCTACATCCTCATTATCAGTATACTGTGAGAAGGCACAAGTTCCACTACAAAATAATCTTTTCACATAGCTGCATAACTCAGTGGAGGGTATGGAGCATAAGAGTTTCAGAAATGTACCGAGCATCTTTGCCAGGATTTTTTAACATAGAGAAGCTCTTCTACAGTTAATGAAAAAATGACCAACCTAAGGCTGCAAGTATGAAAATGACCAACCCAACACTACTTGGCTCTAAAGTAAAAGTGACTTAATTGAAAAAATATTCTGGGAAACTGGACTTTAGTAAGCATAGTACACAAGAAATTTATTGGTGGGCACTGAGCACAATTATACAATTCATGTGCTATACTCATTCTAGAGATTCCAACCAAGAAAAAGTCAATGAACATTTGAAAAGTTCAGTTCTTGAAGTATTCTTTTAAATCAATTTATGTCAATTATAATTTAAGGACACATCTTAACTAAGAAAGGAATATGTTCAATAAACCTCATATGCTTCAGTCAATAAGTAATATATGTTTTAGCCAGGAAATTTAAAGCATGTGTTAAACATCTTCATACTTTTAGCCCTAAGAAATATATAAAAACCTAGCAAAGAGAAGCTTTGCCTATAGTTCCCTTTCCATCAAAACATATTTAAAATGTAGTGTACAATATGATTAAGCAGTTAGATTTAATACAGTGAATTTTTTGCTTCCATGATATAAGCAGAGATTATCTTTGAGTTCTATTCTTGATCAAGACTGACTTTAATGAAAAATAAAATCAAAACTATTTGCTTGTATTGATTTCCTAACACATTATTGTGTGGAATGCATATTTTGTGGGCTGTTTTCTGTAGTTTTATTAATTTTCTGTGAGTTGAGAGGATGAGAAACGCAGGAATGGTTTTGATTCTATTGTTCATTACAGTCAGTTTTGAGCAACCTTAAAACTCAAAGATAATCTCTGTTTATAAACTATGCCCTTTTAAAAATGTTTTTCCTATGAAACAAAAACAAGATGACTGGGTTTTAAGCTTCATTAATGGAAAGAAATAAAGGTGGTAGTCTTTTTCTTTTCTGAGCTACTAAGAGAAAACTACAGAAATGTATTCAAATCTAAGTGATAAACTATAAAGAAGACTAGAGATAAATTGCAAATGCATTAAGAATAGTGTGACAAAAATACCAAAGAGACAAATGCCAAATAAGTAAAAATCTCAGTTTTTTCTTATTTTGATTTGTTGTACTTTTTTTTTAGTGTGTCTATGTATTTGGAAGATTTCCATGTAGAAGAAGGTTTATACCTCAAAAGTATGAGTATAATCTATAAGAAGACTGATTTTGAATCAACAGAAAAAATATTCTCAGAGCTTTGAAAAATGGACTGAACAGAGAAATGATAACCATTTTCATAAGATGTGCTGCAGCTGAAAGTTCAGCTACAAAGGGATACCTCGTGGAGAAGATTCTAGGAGCAATAAGCATCAGATTAGAATCTAAATTGTATGAACATTAACTTTCACCAAAATCAGATAATCTATAATGTCATTAAAGCTATGTGTGTGTATGTTTAATAAGTATTCCCGAAAAGGCACAATCTTTATTTCAAAGTTAAATAATTTGTGTTTTCATAAGAGAAAATATTTAGTTAAAACAATAAAAATACAGAAAGGAAATAATTATTCCAATCTGTTTCCAAAATGTTATCATGCTAACATATTAGTGCATTTTTCCATTTTATAACCCTCTGTTTTTATGTTATTATAGCCATTCTGTAAATATAACATTTGAAATTTAGTATATAGAATTTCAAATATTATATTTATTTCTATATTACTACATAGTTTAATAACATAAATGGATTTATAAATAATATTTAATAATTTATCAATAAGTTTCTTGTATATTTAGTATAAATTTGAAGCTTAATGTAACAAATAATACTGAGGTAAAAAATATCCATACATATGGATTCACCTATACACTGAATTATCTTTGTCAAACAGCTTTCTAGAAATAGTCTAAGTCACATGGCATGGGATGTTTATGGGTCATTGTTGAGAAGACCAAATTTATTTCCAAAAGTGCAGCATCTTTTATTCACCCTGCAATTTGATTTTAATTTTAGAAATAATTGATTACATTTCTGATTTTTTTAATTTTTAATAATTAAAATATATCTTCTTCTATATTCTTTTCAAATACAACACATTCTGTATTGTTTCTACTCAAATAGGTATAACCAAGAGAAAATATGATATAATATCTTTTTAAAGCTTGTATTTATTTATTTTTAGAGAAGGGAAAGGAGAGAGAAAGAGAGCGAGAAGAACATCAATGTGTGGTTGCCTCTCACTTGCCCCTCACTGTGGGGGGGCATGACCCAGACATGTGCCCTGACTGGGAATCGAACTGGTGACACTTTGATTCGCAGGCTGGCACTCAACCACTGAGCCACACCAGTAAGGGCTGATATAATTATCTTTTAATTTATTTACCTAAAAACTAAGTAAAATACAACTGGCTTTGTAAAAGATGAATGCAATCATGATCATATATTACAGCTGTGTCTTATATGATGCTCCAGGTTTCGTGTGTGTGTGTGTGTGTGTGTGTGTGTGTGTATGTGTGTGTTTTAACTGCTTCTTCCAATTCAGTTACCTTGGCTACTCCAAAGTACAGGATTTTCAACTCTCATTTGAATACCACTGTCTTTTTTCTTCCAATTATAAAGACCATTCCTATTTCATTTGTTCTCTCATGAACACTGTAATATCATATTCCCTTAATTGATTCAGACAGTACATTTTCATTTTTGCTCAGTAATCATCTTCTACAATTTGCATTTGTTTAGACATATGAAAACAGTCACTGAGATTTCACATTCAATAAACATGGGAGATGGACTATAAAAGAAGCCGATGGAAATAATTTTCTGTGCCATTTGAGTTAGAACTTCACAACTACAGTTCAAACTTGTGTCAGTAAACATATATTGCATTTTATAAAGGGCTTAAATTATAACATGTGGGAAATTAAGCATGAAATGATAAACTAAAAATTAAGTAATAATAAATACATTTATCTGATGAATCAGCAAAATTACTATGACACTCAAATACAGCATAATTTTTTTGGCATGGAACCAGGAAGTTTAGGCATCCTGAATTTGGAAGACGGTGGTCTCATCTGGGTAACTGGATGGACTTCAGTAATAATCCTTGAAATTAATGCATCAGTTTCTCTCTCTCCCCCTCTCTCTCTCTCTCTCTGTCTCTCTCTCAGCATAAAAGTAGATAAATAGAAAAGATCACTGTTTTTCAGCATTGGAAAATGAGTAGTGCAACACAGCAATACCTGAAAGAAGAAAAAATCAGGAAATGAGCCCCATGGACATCTTGGCACTTTGGGAACAATTTTTGGAACACAGTACAATGAAATAGAAACAACGCAGTCAAGTGTTGCTAAATGATTAGAGATGCTTCTTGCTCAAACAGCTGTAATTTGTGGGTAAAGTCATTGATGAGAAAGTTGCTGAGCAGGCGGGGAAGGGAGTGAGAAATCTAAGGGTTAAGGGTTACACTATTCAAGGCTTACCAGAAGCCAGCTGTCCTGAAATTGAGAGCACAAAAAAGATACAAAAGGTCAAATTGTACCAGGAACTTTGGATTTCTGGTCAAGTGACAGCAGAAGAATATGCATGTAATACATCATTAAAGTATCAGGCACCCAGTGCTACCGCAGTATTTATGGTACTTCTTAAAACCTATATAAAAAGACAGTTCCCAAATTAGTGACCTCAGCTTCTTCTTTAAAGAACTGAAAACAGAAGAATAAGCTAAACTCAGACTAAGTAAATAAAAGGAAATAATAAATATAAAATCAGAAATTATAAAAACAGGAAATATAAGATTGGAAATTATGAAAAAACAAATGAACCTAGGAGCTGATTCTTTGATAAAATCATTAAAATTGAGTAATTGTTAGATTGATCAGGAAAATATAAAAGGCAAAATTTATCAATATCAGGAATAAAAGTGATATTGTACTTATAGATTTCACAAATATTAAAAATATAACAAGAAAATATTATAAAACTTATAGAGCAATGAATTTTGAATACATAAGATGTAAAAATGTATTGGAAGACAAAAATTATCAAAGCTCCTTAAAAAAATATGTAACCTAAAATTCCAATATCTGTTAAAGAAACTGAATTTATAGTTAAAAACCTTCCCACAATGAAACTGTAGACTCAGATGCCTCATTGGTAGGAAAATTCCAAAAGAATTTAGGGGAAAAAATAGAGAAAACCTGTTCTACAAAACTCTCAGAAAACTGAAGATTATTCAATACATTCTAACTCATTTTATGAGGCTTAAATTACCCCTAATACCAACACCAAACTACACTGATGAATATGACTCATAAACATTGATGCAAAATTTTATTTAGAATTTTAGTAAATGAAATTCAACAATGTAGGAAAAGGATAATGTATCTTGATTAAGTGGGGTTTATTCTAGGATTGCAAGACTGGTTTAACATGTCAAAATTAATGTAATATATCACATTAGAAAGCTGAACAATTATCTATTTTTCTCAATAATACAGAGAAAATATTTTACAATATCCAATAAGCCTCCATAATAAAAACTCCCAACCTCCTCTCACAATCAAAAGAAGGAAAATAACAAGCTTAAAAACAAAAAGTAAAGAAAACCTCCTCCGAAACTAGAAGAAAATATTCTAAACCAGACCAAAAAAATTCTATAAAACACTACCACTATACCTAATGCTGAAAGGTTGAATTAATTTAGTTAAAATTATAAACAAAATAATGGTGCCTCCTCACTATTTGTGTTCAATATTCTCCTGGAAGTCTAGCCAAAAGGAAAAGGAAGTAAAAATAAAAAACATTAAATTGGAGAAAAAAAGTGAAACTATCTTCATTCACAGATGACACATTTATATTGTTAAACAAAAAAGAAAGGTAAAAGAAATAATTAACTTCCATGACTGAAAATCATTTTAAAGGAAAGAGCTTAATAGGTGTTTGCGAAAGAAAAAATAAAAAGGTCTTGGGCATGGAGTTTAAACCACAACAGCCAGGCTAGGTAGAAGATACAAACATGTCTGTCATTCCAGAGTTTTGCAAAATTGTTTGCACAAATATTGGGGAGAGAAGATGAAGTGCGGTTGGTATAATGATGTAGGCACTCCAGGGACCCAGTGAGATAAAGATCCGAGATCCACTGTGGGTTCTTGACTTAGCACAGGCAAGAATTTGGCAAGCAGAGCCAATGTAAAGTTTAGTGTAAAAGAGACTATTCAGGGTCTTTTTTGTTTCCACATAAATTTTTGAAATATTTGTTCTAGATCTGTGAAATATGCCATTGGAATTTTAATAGGAGTTGCATTGAATCTATAGATTTCTTCGTGTAGTATGACATTTTAATGACGTTAATTCTTCTAATCCATGAACACTGTATATGCTTCCATTTATTTGTATCTTCCTTAATTTCTCTTTTTAGTGTTCTATAGTATTCTGAATACAGGTCTTTTACCTTCTTAGCTAAATTTATTCCTAGGTATTTTATTTTTATTCTTGCTCTAGTAAATGGGATTTCTTTTCTAGTTTCTCTTTCTGATATTTCATTTTTGATGTACAAAAATGTCATTGATTTCTGTATATTGATTTTGTATCCTGCTGTTTAGCCATATTCACTTATCAGGTAAAGTAGTGTTTTGGTTGAGACTATAGGGTTTTCTTTGTACATTATCATGTCATCTGTGAATAATGATAGTTTTATTTTCTCCTTTCTGATATGGATGCCTTCCATTTCTTTTTCTTGTCTGATTGCTATGGCTAGAACTTCTAGTACTATGTTGAAAAGAGTGGTGAAATTGCACACCCTTGTTGTGTTCCTGACCTTAAGGGGAAAGCTTTTAGTTTTTGCCTGTTGAGTCTAATGTTGGCTGTAGGTTTCTCATATATGGCTTTTATTATGTTGAGGTATGCTCTCTCTATTCCCACTTTGTTGAGTGTTTTTATCATAACTGGGTGCTGGTTTTAATCAAATGCTTTTTCAGCATCTATTGATATGATCATGTGATTTATATCCTTCATTTGGTTTATATGGTGTAGTATGTTTATTGATTTGAGAATATTGTACCATCCTTGCATCCCTGGGATTAATCCCACTTGATCATGGTGTGTGATATTTTTAATGTATTTCTGAATCTGGACGGCCAGTATTTTGTTGAAGATTTTAACATCTATGTTCATCAGAGATATTGGTCTGTATTTTCTTTCTTTATTGTGTCTTTACATCATTTTGGAATTAGGATGATACTGGCCTTGAAAAAGAGTTTGGGAATCTTCCCTCTCTTGAATTTTTTGGAAAAGTTTGAGAAGGATAGGAGTTAAATCTAGAACAAATATTTCAAAAATGCATATGGTACCAAAAAAGACAATGAATAGACTCAGCAGTCTTGAGAAAGAAAAACAAAGTAGGAGGGATCTCAATACTCAATATCAAACTTTATTACAAGGTGACTGTAATTAAAACAGACTGGGGCTCACATAAAAACAAGTACATAGATTAATGGAACAGAATAGACAACCCAGAAATAAACCCAGGTCTCTATTGTCAATTAATATTTGACAAATGGGCCATGGACATACAACAGAGAAAATAGAGCCTCTTTAATAACTGGTGTTGGGAGAACTGGACTGGTACATGCAAAAAATGAAACTAGACCATCAACTTACACACCATACACTAGAATATACTCAAAATGGTTAAATGAATTATATATAAGTTGCAAAACCATAAAAGTCCTGGGGGAAAACATAGGCAGGAAAATTTGAGACATCCCATGTAGCAATATTTTTTCTGATATATCTTCTATGGCAAGGGAAAGAAAGGAAAAAATAAACAAATGGGACTACATCAAACTAAAAAAGCTTCTGCAAAGCTAAAGAAAGCATTATCAAAATAAAAATGGAACTGACTGTAGGGGAGAATGTATTTGCCAATGATACATTGGAGAAAGGTTTAATCTCCAAAATATATAAAGAACTCATCTGACCCAACACCAGGAAGACAAACAATCCAATTAAAAAGTGGGCAAAGGACCTGAATAGATACTTCTCCAAGAAGGACATACAGTTGGCTCATAGACATATGAAAAGATGCTCAACTTTACTAGCCATCAGAGAGATGCAAATCCAAACCACAATGAGTTATCACATCACATCTGTCAGAATGGCCACATCATCAATAATTCCACAAACAGCAAGTACTGGAAATGATGCAGAGAAAAGGGAACCCTAGTGCACTATTGAGGATACAGACTGGTATAGACACAGTGGAGAACAGTATGAATTTCCTTAAAACACTAAAAATGGAACTGCTTTTTGAACCAGTGATTCTGTTTGTGGGCATATACCCTAAGAATCCCAAATCACCAATTCAAAAGAACCTGTACACTGGTGTTTTCATAGAGCCATTATTTGTAATAGCCAAGTGCCAGAAACAGCCTAAGTGTCCATCGGTAAATGAGCATATCAGAAACCTGTGGTACATTTACATAATAGAATACTACTACACAGCTGAAAGAAAGAAGGAATTCCTACCCTTTGTGACAGTGTTGATGGAACTGGAGAATATTATGCTAAGTGAAATAAGACAGTCAGTGATAGATAAATACCGTATGATCTCATCTATAAGAAGAATGTAATGAACAAAATAAACTAACGAACAACATAGAACTATAGGCATGAAAACATGAAAGAGACTGAAACTGACTAGCAGGAAGTGGGGAAGAGGATAATGGTGGAAAGAATGGGAAGGGACTAGAGAAAAACATGTACGAATGACCCATGAACGTGGGTAACCATGTGGGAATTGACTGTGGGAGTGGGGGGGAGCAGAATGGGTGGAAGAGAGCAAAGGGGGAAAATTGGGACAACTGCAATAGAATAACAATAAAAATGACTTAATAAAACAATTTTATTTATGTAAGATAAACAGCTTCTGTAGATCTATTATGCAACACAGTTCCTACAGTTAATAATACTGTATTGTACACTTAATAAATCTGTTAAAAGTGTAAAAAATAAAATAAAATAATAAAATAAAATAAAGTAAAAGAGTTTGTTAGTAAAAAAATGGGACAGAGATCAGGCTGCTCCACAGATAGAGCAATATCTCACTAGTGAGATTTACTTCTTTTATTAAGACTCATTTAATCAAGGTGTAGGGCATTCAATAATGGGAGAAATATCCAAGATTTTTTTAAAAAAAGGAGTGGTGACTTCTGGGAAGAGCACTGTTGGCCATGTTGTGTCCTTATATGGGCTTTCCATTTCTGACCTAGTAGGCACAGGGTGTGTCCTTTAGTATGCTAATGTATTACAATGAGCATATAATGAGGGAAGAGGTAAAATTAGTTGCCATTTTGGATCAAGCTGGTTTTATCAGGTGGAGGGATGGTCTCCTTGACAGTTCCTGTAGCTGTTACTGATTTCAGCTGTTTCCCCACATACCCTGTCTCACTAGGATAGGCAGAGACCAAGAAAGATGAGTTTTCTCTTTTGAATAGGTCATGGGCAAGTCCACAAATAAGAAGTGGAGGTACATGGGGTTGGAAAGTACCTGGTTCTTTTCTTTTTAGAATAATCATGGAAATAATCACCTGAAAAATAATAAAAAATTTCAACATGCACTAAGAAGTGTGAGCAGTTTTTTGTTAGAGCTGGCCCACAGCTATTAAAAGTCTGATTGTTCTTCTTTCTCACTCTCCAGGCTTTGTAATTTTATTTTATTTTATTTTATTTTTAAATATTTTATTTATTTATTTCTAGAGAAGGGAAAGGAGAGAGAAAAAGAGGGAGAGAAACATCAATGTGTGGTTGCCTCTTACATGCCCCCCACTGGGGACCTGGCCCACAACCCAGGCATGTGCCCTGACTGGGCATCAAACCAGCAACCCTTTGATTCACAGGCCTGTGTTCAATCCACTGAACACCAGCCAGGGCAAACCATTGCAATTTTAATTTAGAACATCTCAGAATTATTTTTCTTATCTGTACAAAATCAGATGGATTTTATTTTTTTTAAAAGACAAAAAATCTAGGATAATGAGTCAATGAGTTGAGTTTGCCATATAACAATCAATACAAAAATATCAAACATCAAAAATATGAGTTACTTATTGAAACAGACTAATGTTTTACCACTGCAAAGTATGCCTTTTGGGATATGAATTTTAAACTGGCGATTAAGGAACAAAAGACACAGAAGGAAACTTTGACCCTCTCCCTTTGTGCTCAAAGAAACTCATATAGAAAAACCTACTTCCAGAATGGAAACTTAGCATAATCACCTGAGCGTATTCATCTTAGCACATATAAATTAGCACATTGTGCTGGATAAAGCAAAGTCTAGCAAAGCCTGTTTTCCAATGTGTTCCATTTTTTCAGGATGGTCCAGCAAGGATTTGTTTATCATATGTTTGCTCTTTCTCCTGTGAATTATCTACTTTCCCTTGGGAATCCCAGGTCCCTGCCTCACTTTTCCCTTGTCCAGAATGCCATATAACCTCAAGTTCCCAATGGGTTTTGGTCCCATATCTTATGATATCCCTGACATGTACATCCATAATAAATATTGTATGTTTTGTTCTAATACTCTGTCACTATTATTTTGATTATTAGCCCAGCTAAAACTTATAAGGTGGGAGGAAAGTTATTTTTTATGTTCCCAAATTATGAATAAATTTAACAAAAGATATTAAAGGTTCATACACATAAAAGTAAAAAATAATTGCTAGAAGATATCAAGAAGTCCTGCATCAAGGACTGCCTTCTTAATATCATGAAGATATAAAAAAGATCATGCAAGGAGTCCTGCATGATCTATGAGCAAGAAGTCATGCTCATAGATCAGAAGACAATATTTTTAAGATGTCATTCACTTTCAAATTAATATAAACATTTGGGACAATTTTAATTAACATTCCATTTTAATTTATTGTAAAATTTACTTGGCAATGCAAAGGCCTACAATGTCAAAACAACCTTGAAAAAGGACACTATCTGTTTTCAAGACTTATAACTCTGTAGTCATTAAGATAGCATGGTTTGGCATAGTAGTCAATAAATAGATCAATAGAATGGCAAAGTGTCCAGATAAGACCACAAAGTATACCTTGTGAAAGTTAAAATTAATCCCAGCTTCCCCCCCTCACTCTCTATTGCCCCATACCAGCAATTTTGCATAGAAACTACACACAGCTATAAGCTCAGCCTCTAGAGATGGCTGGGGTCTCTATTTCTTCCCTCGTGAGGAGAGTATGCCATTCTGTCTGTGAAGTGGCTTTTTTTGTTTGTCCTTTCTGCTCAATTAAACCTGCTTTTCCACTTTAGCTTTTTGTCTGGCTCCCATTTTGAATCCCTACCTGCTCAAAACCAAGAACCCTCATGGCTCTGGGCTTGAGTCCCCACTGGATTCCTGCCCCTTTAGCATCAACATCACTACAAAATTATTAGAAAAGCTAAAATTTTTTAAAAAGAAGATAAAAGTAATGAAAAATATGTGGAAGAACTAGAATTTTTATACATTTTTGATTAAAATGTACAATGGTATGGAGGCAAGATAATAAAAAGACAAGGAAAATTTGGCAAGTGGAATGAGGAAACTGATACGAGATAACTAAACAAGGCTAAACAATTTGATCAACTTACAGACAGCTAATGAATCATAAAATCTTCCATTTCATAACCAAGGATACCTGAGAACAAATGGTTTATACCTCTCTTCCCTAACCAGTGAATAAATAGCTTAAATAACCCTGGTCACGGAAACAGAAAACAGACACCTAATTAATGCTATTTGTGCCAGCCAAACCCAAGGACAGATGAAATCAGAGGACCAAATAACAAAAACCCGATTAAAGCCAGACAGACCCAAGATAAAAGTAAATCAGTGGCTGACTAGAGAATAATCCCAAGCTCACTTATATGCTCATTTTGATTCATCAGCATATTAAAAATGCATCTGGAATGCTGATGAATATTCTGATGAAACCTTCCCCTAAGATCCTCACCTGCAGAAGAGCAGAAGAGAGACAAAAACCCTCAAGATGAAGGATACCAGCAGCTCTCTCTGGACACACCCATGCTTTTCCTAAGGCATGAACTTTTTATTTTCTTTCTCCTAGGGGTCCCCACAAAATTTGCAACTAGGGGAGCAGTAGACAGCAGCAGTTTGTCCTGAGCTAACCCCCTGAACCTGTCTATCTACAAGAATCCCTTTTCTGTGACTTTCCAGTGAGCTAAAACAGCCAGGTTGTAGCTTACTTCTTGTCGATGTGAACTTCAATCCCCAGTGAACCGAAGCAGCCCCACCTGGGCTATTTCCTGTTGCTTCCTCTGTCTTAAGCCCTTCCTTGTTTCACCATCGCTGTTTTTAATAATCATACTCTCAAAATCACCTGGACTTATGTTATGAAATCTTTCCTGCATGAATCAAGTACCCACACACCACCAGGCCCGTGGCAGACCTGCTCTGGGGCTGGTCCCAATGTGGTAACAGCCCAATTTGAAAAAGTTTGGCAGTATTTCAAATAATTAAATATGTACCTACCACATCAAAAAACTAAATACTCAGTAAAAACTGACCTCAAGATCACATACATGTTGCATTTATCAGAGAAAGCCTTGAAAGCAACTAGTTCAAAGAACTAAAGGAAAATATGTCCAAAATATTAAAATAAAATAATATCATAATCTTCACTTCTCAGCCTCTCAGACTGATGCTAAGATCAAGTGTAGTATCTGTTCTTATCAGTTTAATAATGTCATAATCACTAAACACGGAAAATCAGTTTCAAAGAACTATAAAAAGTGTTCAAAATAATAGAAAAATCTCTAATTAACTCAATAGTGGTTTGAAGATGGGAGAAAGTAAGTGTCAGTGAATAGAAATTATCCAGATAAATAGAAATTATCTAATCTGAGGAGCAGACAGTTGGGATTAAAGAATAAGGGACTCTCAGGAACCATAGAATACTATGAAATTATTTAAATATATATGTAATTAGGTAGGAGAAAGAATGTGATAAAAAGAAGAAAGCCTGATTGTCCCAAATGTGATTTTTAAAAGTCACTTTCTGATTCAATAAATGCATGAAGTCAAAGTAGAATGAATACAAGCAAACCTCTTTTATAGGCACATAATTGTGAAATTTCTGATAAGCTTAGAGAAAGTAATGAAAATGCCAAAATATTATTTGTAATCATAACAACCCTCTCTCTCAAAAAAAGGACAAAAAACAAAAAAAAAAAACTGATGTTGAATAAAAGACATTTCCAGATAAACAAAAGCTGAGAGAATCTGTCAGCAGGAAAGCTGAATCCCAAGAAGTGCAAAAAGATAGTCTCCAAGTTGAAGGAAAATACCACACTAGGACCTGGGATCTATAAGAAGGGATCAAGAGCATCAGAAACAATTAAATGTCATGGCTTCTTCTTGTAACTTTTTTATAATTAAAAACTATTTGAGGAAAAATAAAAATAGTACTAACTGGTGATTACCATATATGTAGATGGAACATATGAATATCAAGTACAAAGAAGAAGGTTATATAAATGGAATTAAGCTGCTGTGGGGTTATATTTTTGAAAAGGGAGTGTCGGGAGCCAACCAACAGCCAACCTTTGACACAGTCGGGACGGATGAGACGTGTCTGCACAGCAGAGGTGACCGTGGCCGGATCTCCTATCTCTTCCTGTATGCCTGTCCCTGCTAGCAACAGGTGGTAGGATTTTTGGGTACCTGTGTGTTATAACAAAAAATTTGCATGATGCCTCTGATTCTGCATGAAATGACTTACTGAACACAGAATAGAAACCCCTAACAATCCTAATGCTGCCTACTTCCCCCACCTGGGGAGTTAAGGACACAATTATAACTATGGACAGGCCAACTGCCAGAAGGAAGCTGTTGCTAGGAATGTTTCTTAAGGAGTCACCACTTAAAAGCTTAAGATTTATTAGGGCCACTACCCCTCCCATACCCTGGACAGGAGTGTAAAGAAGCAAGGAGTTCTAGTTGAAAATAATAATCTCAATACGTGGAAACTAATATAAAACAAGGACCCCTCCCCCAAGATGTGTAAATCAAAAGACCTAGGCAAGAAACCAGTTACCTAACCAAGACAAATCTAACCTCAATGGACAATAGCTAATTTCTATATAACCTATAAATCACCCCTTGTACCATTTTAACTTAGACAAATCCCTAGAATCTTAATAGACACCTAGTTACTAATTGGCACCTGAAAGTTTGTGCCCATATAGCTTTGTTGGCTAGCTGATTAATAATCCTCTTGGTCAAAATAAACTTTGTTTAATATGGTTGATCTGTGGGACCTCCTGTACTTTTTGGTTATTTCTTTGTTTAACATGATTGATCTGTAAAACCTTCTGTACTTTTTGAAATTATTTCTATGGTAAGCATTTCTGTTTTAATAGTCACACTATGCATTTAAAATGGTATAACCTCCCCTATAAAAATAAAGATTAATTCTTCTCGGTGAGCCAGTCAGGCCTAAAGAGCCTGGCTGTCCTCTGGCACCCCACTTGGTGTCTTGCTCCAGTCTCTTCCCCCGTGCCAGGCATCCTTTGGGGACCCTGAGACCCTGCTGAGGCTGGACCCTGGCAAGGGAGGAGAAATATAGAGGTAAAATGGGTCTTTGGGAAGGTTAGAAAGCTACTTTTCAAAAATATCATTAAAGGACATAAAAAGGCATGCCAGAGACTAACAAAAACATCCTAATACATATCTCTTGTATTGAAACTAGAATTAAAAAAATAGTAAAAAACAACCCAATATAAAAACTCAAACCCTACAATAGAAGATTAATTAATGGTCAAAAAACACAGATATCCAATATCATTGCTTATCAGGAGAATCCAAATAAAGGCCAAATTAGATAATCCTGCATTCTTAATAGAATTTCTAAATTTAAAAAGAATGACAGTTCCAAGTTCTGCTGAGAATACAAAGTAATTGAAACCCTAATACATCATCACGAGTGAGAATGAAAGGGCATACAGCTACTCCAGAGTTAAACACCCATTTCCCATCAATGTTAATCCTGCGCACTCATCAATAGAAATGAGAATATATTAACAAAGAGACTAAACAGGAATAGTCAGAGCACCTTATTTCTGAACGTTAAGATTTAGAAAGAACCTGTTTATTCATTAATAAACAGTAAACATGAACTAACCATAGAAACAGGTAACATGATTTATTTTTTATTTTTTTAATTTTTTAAATGCAGTTTCTTTCCTTTTTAAACATTTTATTTATTTATTTTTAGAGAGAGGAGAAAGAAAGGGGAGAGAGAGAGAAACGTCAATATGTGGTTGACTCTTGTGTACCCACAGTGGGGACCTGGCCTGCAACCCAGGCATGTACCCTGACGGGGGATCGAACTGACGACCGTTTGATTCATAGGACCGCACTCATTCCTTTGAGCCACACCAGCCAGGGCTATTTAATCTCAAAAATTTTATATTGAGCAAAAGAAATCAGTATGATTATCTATTATGTAAATGGTTTATGTAAAGTTCAGAAGCGATGCACAGATAACAAAAGTTAACAGGATTAAACATAGTTCTTAAGGCCATATTTTAAATATATTCACAGCTTCCTCATATTTTTGTAGGCAATTACAACTTTTCACACTCAAGAGAACTTTCAAATAAGGCATGTGAATATAGGGGCACAGAGAGACGTGATTTAAATATCACCCTGATATGCTGGGAAAGTAATGTGACATGACAGTGCTAACACAGTACGAGACTTCAGACTGTGCTGCATGACATTTCTTTCTTTAAGATACCAGTCAACAGGCATTCAGAGACTGATCATGCACTTCAGGCAGATTTAAGGCTTAACAAAACAAAACAGTCAATCAGAACTGTGCTTTGTATATGCTTTCAAAGATAACACTGCCTGGAAGAAGTCACTTTAGAGTTATTTACCAAGGTTTGGCTCCATAACTAACCTTCAGTAACCACATTCAGAGATCATTGTCACTCAGATTTGATGTAATCATAAACATGTTAAAGAGAGAACATGTTTGGTAAGCCTAGGACTACTTTAGAAGTGGAATATTTATAAAAGTCTGTAAACAGAAAATATAAATTCTATTTTTTTCTTAGTTGCTTCTGGATTGAATTGTGTAACTACTTCATTCTTTCATAAGAATAGTGGCTGGTATATAGCAATAAAGATAATGTTCATTTACAAAACTCATTTTGTTTTCTGCAAGCTAATACCTACTAATAAGAATCTAGATTTACTGTCACTGATATCATACACATGGTCTTTTTTGGTGACTTTCTTACAGATTGAGTTTCATCAAATTTGGGGGCAAAATTATTCTCATTTACATTGACTTAAAAATTGAACATAACAACTGCATTTTATTTAATAACCATATCTTTTCAACCATTGTCTTCTAGACAAGGACTTTGTGTATGGTTTCTAAAACCAAAATTGACTAGAAGTCAGTTCAGGATTATTACTATGTAAGATATAAGATTTTTCCCTTTAAAGATTGCTATATCAAAGAAAAATAAAAACATGAATCACATCATTATGTTGATAGTTATTTAGGGTTGAGAGGTAGACAAGGTAAGGACTAGAAAAGCAGTTGTGCTGAAGTAAGTATTTAGTAGTTTCACATGAGGGCAGGTGTTAAAATCTATATTACAGAAGACTGAAAAGATTAGCTGATTTTCAAATCCATGAGGCAAGGAGGAAATATATTTTGATCTTCAAATTCATGAAACAAAAAATCAGGTGACTATCCATTACCTACCAAGCATAAAATAACTTCAAAGTCAGACTTACCATACTACCACAAAAGCTCAATTACATGGTTATATACAGAGAAATATATTAACTATTAAGAGTTAAACTTCTAACCTATCAAGCTCTTTTTCCTATTCTGAATATACTGTTAAGTACCATTATGATTGCCTTTGGTATACTCATAATAGCATTAATTAAGTTAATAAGTACTTTCATGTAAAGAAACACAGATAATAGATGAAATTAAACTTTATTTCTTTAATATCTTCTATGTTCAGTTCCCCATTCTAGATGCTAGTTTTGAAGAAGTAAAGCCCAAAGAAACTAACATGGTTGATATTGCCTGAATTTCCAGACTACATCGCTTCTAAATATACCAGTAGACAAGGAAGAAGGCAATGAGGTCTTAGAAAACGTACAGATAATGAGATTTTGACTAAGCTTCAGGTCGTTTGTTTGTTTGTTTATTTGTTTGTTTTGTTTTCAGGCAATTATGACAAGAGACAGGAAGAACTTATAAAACCACGTATTTCCATATGTTGTGAAATCAATCATTAATTAAAACATACCCACACTTAAGTCATCTCAGAATGATTCTGGTTACTGGACATTTTTTAACACTTAAAGCTGACAAACTAAGTCAATTATCAATATTTTTTGCAAAATCAAATTACTGTTGATCATTGTCATTTTGATTATTGTGTGACTGTTTTGAATCATAACTGTAAGGCAGAGACCACACAGCCTAACACATTTCACTCACAGAGATGGAATGAGACTGGGCACAAAGGCACTGTGTGTTAATGACACACTTATAAACATTTGATGCCTAAAGAGGGTAATAGGAATTATAGTGGAAGTAAAATAGGCTAGCTAGTAACAAAATGATGTCACTTTTAAATTATTTTACAAGTGTTTTAAAATATGAATTTCACCTCAGAAAAAATTGTAATTGAATTATGTGTAAATAATTGAATAGGCACTATGTACAACATTACATATAATTTTCTTTCTATATGACTTTACCTGAAGTATGTTCACTTTGTTTTACTTGCCCCTTAGAGAGTTCTTTGATTCCTATGCAAATCGTTTCCTTAATGCCCTGTGGGGAATTCATTTCTAAATCCCAGGGTTTCTAGGAAAGAACTCATAAATGAAAATCAGTTCTGCTACAGTTTATGAAGTGATATTCTTTTGTTATTCACAGTTCTCATTAACTGCAACAACCCACAGGCTGCAGGGCAATGAGGATTATCCTTCTGCTTCTTCTGCACAGTGGAAACATTCTTAGATGGACTAGATTAAATAGCTTTCTTTCTGTTTTTATGTTCAAATTCTTTATCTCTCATGTATGCATGCTCATCTAATTTTGAGGATTTCCTTTACATTAAAACCTTAGTTATTGATGTTTCCTCCTTCAGTAATTGACATTAAACCCTCAGAGCTCCATAAAGTCAAATTTACATTACAGTCAACAAAAAGTCTCCCACTGTTTCTTCTAGCAGTAAGTATTTTAAGTGTCAAATGAAAATATGGGCTATCATTCTTAAAATAGATGTTTTAGAAAATCTAGACAACCATCAGAAATTCTCCCACAGAGAAGGAAATGAGACAAATTAAATCTTCATTGAGATGAAACCTTGTAGACTTCACCTGTCTGTAGAAGCCAAATTGAAGCAGAAGAGATTTATGAAGAAATCTGTTGTATTATACTATTGAAATACCTTGTGAACTCCCTTCTTGATCTGGTTTTTAATAATTCCAAAGCCATAGTTGGATCTTTTTTCTATAAATGTAAGAAAAGCATGTCCCTCCCTGATCATAATTCAGAAAAATGTCAGTCTTGAAAACCCTGTTTTTCAAGCTTCGAGGTGTTGAGGGAAATTAACCGCTTACACAGGTTCAAAGATAACTTATACTCCCCCACTCTCTAGAAGCATTTTTTTCAGCATGGGAAGTAATAAGTCCTTATAATTATGCCATATGTTGTGAGCCCTTCTCTACTGTCTTGTTCAGACTATTTATTTTCTTTGGCAGTGCTTTTCTGCTGGACTTTTTTCTTTATTGTATTTTTTCCATTACCATTTAGTCCCCTTATACCCCCTCTGCCACCCTGCAATCACCACACTGCTGTCCATGCCCATGAGCCCTTTTTCCTTTTTGCTCAAACCCTCCCCACCCTACCCTAACCCCCCAGAGCTGCCATCCTGCTCTTCATCTATGAGTCTGTCTCTATGTTGTTTGTTCAGTTTGTTCATTAGATTCTACATAGTGAAATCTTATGGTATTTGTCTTTCTCTGATAGGCTTATGTCACACAGCATAATTTTCTCCAGGTCCACCCATACTGTCTCAAAGGGTAAATGGTTTTCTTTTTTATGGCTGAATAGTATTTTATTGTGCAAATGTCCCATAGTTGTTTTATCCACTTGTGTACTGATGGACACTTTCATATCCGGATGATTGTAAATAAAATTGCAATAAACATAGGGTGTTTGTGTTCCTTTAAATTAGTGTTTTGGGTTTCTTCAGATATATCCCCATAAGTGGGATTGCTGGATCAAAAGGCAGAGCCATTCTTAATTTTTTCAGCTATGTCCATAGTGCTTTCCACAGTGGCTGCACCAATCTGCAGGTTATTCTTGAATTTGTTGCTATTGCCCTGAGTAATGACTGATTTGGACAAGATCAGGAGCTTTAACACTCATAATATGAATTCCACTTTTGGGTTACCTTAAGAGAAAAGAAGGTAGAAAACACCCCTAAGCCCACTTTCAAGGAATTTTAAGAAGCTATTTTTGCTAGAAGTTAGAGTTGAATTAAAATGACATTAAAGTGTTATATGATAGTGGTGTTTTATACAGAGAAGCAAAAGGGAAAAAGAGAAGCAAAATGTTTAACTTCTATCCTGACCCAGCCAGCTCTACCACTTGCCAGGTTTCCAGAAAAAAATATGTATGTGTAGAAATAATGAAAAAAGTAAAGTAAATGTTTACACTAACTGGTGACCTGATCAGTATGGACAGTATTGAGTTCCTGTACACTGCAGTCTTTTTCTTTATAGACCCTCAAACCAAAGTCAGCAAAAACACCTCTTTGTGTTCCCCTAGTGCCCAGGTTGAAATCTCTCATCTCACCATTCCAGTGAATCAAAGAGCTAATTCAAAGCCCAGCAATCAAAGTAAACATGCCATGGGTGCAAACAACCCCACAGCACACGAACACACCATGCACATGCACACACATGCACGCTCAAGAAAGAAAGAAATAGAATGTCTTTTCTTAATGTTTGATGTAAAAATGTCCAAGCCATGAACTCTCAGCCTTCTGAGCCTAGACCGATAACCCTGGGTTTAGGCATTATGTGAAAGACAGAAGGAAATTCTAAGGAGACAGATAGATGGCTGGTTCTTTACTCTTTTGGCACAATCTTACCTATCACAATTGTTGCAACAAGTGAGTGATTTTTATTTGACTGGAGCTCTGAAGTCCTCCATTTGTTTCCCATGTGGTAAGTCACTTCCTATTCTAGCTCCAATGAAGCTGGTCATGTGAAAATTACTAACTCAACAGGTGAATGTGGAGTTTGCTGAAAGGTGTTATCTGGGTGAACACAATGTCTAGTGTTCTCTCAAGGGCACTGGGATAGACTACTGGTAAAGAAAAGCTCAATAAATGCCTCTTTGGACTGACTGAGGAACATATAAGGGCAAGGATAAGAAATATAGCGTGAGGATATCAGGATATGAGAGGCAGTTTGACAAGAGACAAGAAAGTGCTTCTTGCCTCCCCCTCCCTTCCTGCCTCCCACCCTTCCTTCCTTCTCTTTAAGTACTACCACAATCGTTCCCATGGGAAGGAAAAGAATGGGTTATAGACCAGCTGCTAATTATTTTCTTCCCAATCAATAACTGTCAAGGAGTTGTGATGACTATGATTGTGAAATCACATGAAATTATGTGAAATATTGTGAATGAATAATTCTAGAGTCAGAAGTGATCTTAATCACTTTCCCAGATAAATTATAGCTGGGTTTTTTTTAAATATGTGTCTTTTCTTTTATCAAATATTTATTTAGTATCTACTTAAGGTCTGACACATTTAATTATGCCTTCCTTACTCTATATTCTAACTGAAATAATCAGTGTCAAGAAAATGATAACATTCCAAGAGTCAGGGTTGGGTCAACTACAATGCTAGTGCAGGAGATTCCCTTGCTGGACTTAACAAATGTTTATTCATTTACACACACACATGAGATTTTTTCTATTATTTACTTCATTTTATGCAACCAGAAATGAGGAGTAGGGTTACTTCATATATTACTTTTCCAATGTCACACAGCTAGTAAATTGTGAAGCTGTGAACAGTCTACTCCCAGTGTTTGGGCACTAAATTATGCTGCACTTGCTGGTATTCATACATTCATAGATGGGATTCATGAGAATTTTTACTTGAATGGAAGAAGTTAATAATGTAATATTTAATATAAGAAAAATAAAAAATAACTGAGAATGTAAAGGAAGGCAGGGCAGGGAGAGGCAGAGAGAGAAATTCAAATACTTGAGTCACTTTTTACATTTTCAGAGCTGCTATGTCTGGCCTACCTGGACAGGTATTATACATTGTTTTACTCAAGCAGAACCAAAACCCAGACAGATTTAGATTTAGAAGTTTAATCAGGACTCCATATGTTTTCTTCTCCAGTGTTTCAATATTAAATTTCTTTGAAATGAGAATAATGTAGATAGTAGGCCCACAGAAGATAAGAACAATCTTACAGAAAGAATTTAAATGAAATAAAATCTTAGGAGATAACTCTTTCTTGACTGTGAAACCAACATCTCTCATTCAGCCTAGCCAGATAACATCTTTTAATGATGATACAATAATACTGTATCTTTGCTCTGAAATCTGCTAGAATCATAAGTTGAGCATTTTCTTTGCAGGGGCTTTAGTTCAGGTAAGCTGATTTCCTCCTGTGGGGGAAAAAAACAAAGTAAATAAATAAATAAACCACAAAATATTGTTTTTACTTTCTTAACTCATATCAAGACTTAACTTTTTGGCTCCACCTACCCAAATAAGTAGCCCAACTTCTCAAATCTTTTTCTTGTATTACAATTGTGAATTTTAGGTCTTTTGGTATAGTTTTCTAATCCCCAAATTAAATCTGTCTATATTTAAATTTGGGAGAGGCATTTTAAATAAAAATCAACTTAATGCAGATTTCCAATTGTAATTTTTAAGGGATCTGTTATAATTCAGTAGAGAGTAGCATTTGTTATACCTAGAGATACTCAAAAGAGCTCTTTGTCTTCTGGAGCAGCAGCTACTGAAAATCATTCCACTGAAACATGAGCTAAGGAGTGTAACTCCTGGGTGATCCATGACACCTAGAATTCTACACAAATGGTTGATTTCTCCAAAAAAGAGAACACTATGGTAAGTGTTATTTTATTATGTATTATTTTGTTTATTTGTGCATGAGCTGCTGAATTTGCATTGCTACATACTGTAGCAATGTTTTTCTTTCTTTTTTCTTTTTTTAAACATTTTATTTATTTATTTTAGGAAGGGGATGGGAAGGAGAAAGGGAGAGAAACACCAATGTGTGGTTGCCTCTCACACTCCCCCTACTGGGGACCTGGCCTGTAACCCAGGCATGTGCCCTGACTGGGAATCGAACCCATGACACTTCCTTTAGCAGGTCATCACTCAACCCACTGAGCCACACCAGTGAGGGCTATTGTAGTAATATTTAATAAATAATAAATTAACTACTATTAGGGCAAGTTATACATATTTAATTTTTGTTTATCCCAGACTGTCATTTAAAATCAAATAGTATATTTGACTACCCTGTCTTTTCTAACACTCTGCTGGTTGTTCCCTAAGATTATTGCAGTATACACATCTGGCACTCCATCCAGAATTCCTTTACAAGCAGGAGCTGCTGCTGGTCCTGAAACAAATGGCTCACACCTGGGCCTTTTCCAGAGACTTGCTTTGGCTATCAAGAGATGCCTGGAGACTTTACACTACAAAGCTCCTCTTGGCAAAGTCAAGGTTAGACTTGACTTGGGTCACATCCCTGAAGAGCAACTTTCCCTTCCTGTGTCTGCTCCTCTCAACTCCCTTATGGATTTTCCTTTAATAAGTCACATGTACCTCAACATTTTCATAGGCTCAGCTTCTTAGGAACCTAACCTAAGAAGTTACCATTCCCACTTTTTTTCTAACATATACATTATTATACTATTATACACCAGGGTCCTACTAAAATACATTTACTTCAAAATCTGTCAGTTTATTCTCTCTACTCTGATATCCCTGGCAAAAATCAATGTTTTCTTCTCTGTATGATGGAATATATGGTATTTACAATAAATTTGTCACTAATATACACTGTATTTATTTATGCCAAAACCATTTATCGAATACCTTCTACATGCCAAAAAATTATTTAGGCACTAAAAACACAAAGTTTGGCTCTTATGGAGCTTATATATTCTAGTGAAGGGAGACATGATAAATAAAAGCAAATTAATTAATGTACAAGATAAGGTTACACAGAAATAAAGTCAATAATGATAACCAAACTCATAGAGCAATAAAAGTGGAAAGTTCTTTAGATTTGGTGTTCAGGAAAATGTTCATAAAGATGTAAGTCATAAAATTATTCTTATGTAAAGCTAGGAACTCATCAAAGCAAGGACACTCATGTTTTGCACAATGATGCATATCACCTAAAAAAAAAAAAACTGACTCGAATTAGAAACTTTATTATTAATTGAATGGAATTCTTGAAAATAGTGTTCTAACTCTCTATTAGAAATAATTTTTTATTTATTGATTTTACAGAAATAGAAGAAAGTGGAGGAGAGAGAAAGAGAGGGAGAGAGAGACATCAATGTGTTGTTCCATTTATTTATGCATTTGTGGGTGTCTCTTGTATGTGCCCTGATCATGTATTGAACCCACAACCTTGGCATATTGGGATGATATTCTAACCAGCTAAGCAACCCAGCCAGGGTTCTGACTCTTTTTATATATATTTTATCATTCATTTTCTTTATAACTTTTTTATTAAATAATTTTATTGGTATTCTATTAGAGTTTTCCCAATTTTCCCCCATTGCCGCCTTTCACCCATCCCATCCCCTCAGTCAATTCCCACACTGTTGTCCATGTCCATGGGTCATGCCTTCATGTTTTTGCCTAGTCCTTTCCCCTTCTTTCCACCATTTTCTCCCTCTCACCTCCCCTCTGATCACTTTCAGTCTGTTTCATGTTTCCATTCCTGTGGTTCTATTTTGTTCATTAGTTTATTTTGTTCCTTAGATTTTTCTTATAGATGATCATATGGTATTTATCTTTCATGGACTGGCTTATTTCACTTAGCATAATATTCTTCAGTTCCCTCCACACTGTCGCAAAAGGTAGGAGTTCCTTCTTTCTTTCAGCTGCAAGGTACTCCACTGGGTAAATGTACCACAGGTTTTTGATCCACTCATTTACTGATAGGCATTTAGGCTGTTTCAAGCACTTGGTGACTGTAAATAGTGCCACTATGAATTTAGGAGTGCATAAGTTCTTTTGAATTAGTGTTTTGGGATTCGTAGGGTATATTCCCAGCATTGGAATCACTGGTTCAAAAGCAGTTCCATTTTTAGTTATTTAAGGAAATTCCATACTATTTTCCACACTGGCTGCACCAGTCTGTATTCTCACCAACAGTGCCCTAGGGTTCCCTTTTCTTTGCATCATTGTCAACACTTGTTTGTTGATTTATTAATGATGACCATTCTGGTAGGTGTGACGTGGAATCTCATTGTGGTTTTAATTTTCATCTCTCTGATGGCTAGTGATACGGAGCATTTTTCATATGTCTATGAGCCATCTGTATGTCCTCCTTGGAGAAGTATCTATTCAGTTCCTTTGCCCATTTTTTAATTGGGTTGTTTGTTGTCCTGGTGTTGAGTCATGAGTTCTTTATATATTTTGGAGATTAAACCTTTGTTCAATGTATCATTGACAAATACGTTCTCCTGTACACTTAGCTCCATTTTTATCTGGATGATGATTTCTTTAGCCTTACAGAAGCTTTTCAGTTTGATGTAGTCCTATTTGTTTATTTTTTCCTTGCCCTAGGAGATATATTGGCAAAAATATTGCTATGTTATATATCTGAAATTTTCCTGCCTAGGGTTTCCTCTAGCACTTTTATGGTGTCATGACTTATATTTAGGCCTTTTACCCATTTTGAGTGTATTCTGGTGGATGGTTTAAGTTGGTGGTCTAGTTTAATTTTTTGCATGTACCAGTCCAGATCTCCCAACACCATTTATTGAAGCTTCTATCTATACTCCATTGTATGCTCATGCCCCCTTTGTAAAATATTAATTGACCATTGTAGAGACTTGGGTTTGTTTGTGGGTTCTCTATTCTGTTCCAGTGATCTATGCATCTATTCTTATGCCAGTACTAGGCTACTTTGATTACAGTAACCTTGTAGTATAGTTTGATATTGGGTATTATTATCCCTCCTACTTTGTTTTTCTTTCTCAAGATTGCTAAGGATATTTGGAGTCTCTTATGGTTCCATAATAATTTTTGAAATATTTGTTTTAGATCTGTGAAATATGCCTCTGGTATTTTAATAGGAATTGCATTGAACTATAGATTGTTTTGGGTAGTATGGATATTTTAATAATGTCAATTCTTCCAATCCATGAACATGATATATGTTTCCATTTATTTGTAGCTTCCTTATTTTCTTTCGTTAGTGTTCTATACTTTTCTGAATACAGACCTTTTACCTCTTTGGTTAAATTTATTCCAAGGTACTTTATTTTTCTTGTTGCTCTGGAAAATGGGATTTTTTTCCTAGTTTCTTTTTCTAGTATTTCATTTCTGATGTACAAAAATGCCACTGATTTCTGAATATTGACTTTGCATCCCACTATTTTGCCAATTCACTTGTTAAGTTGAATAGTGTTTTAGTGGAAACTGTAGGATTTTCTATGTACCGTATCACATCATCTGTAAATAATCACAGCTTTACTTCCTCCTTTCCAATTTGGGTTCATTTTATTTCTTTTTCTTGTCCGATCACTATGGCTAGAACTTCTAGTATGATGTTGAATAAGAGTGATGAAACTGGACACCTTTGTCTTGTTCCTGATCTTAAGGGGAAAGCTTTTATATTTTGCCTGTTGAGTATAATGTTGGCTGTAGGTTTCTCATACATGGCTTTTATTATGTTGAGTTATGCTCCCTCTATTCTAAGTTTGCTGATATATATATAATCAATGCTGGTTTTTATCTCATGCTTTTTCAGCATCTTTTGATATGATCACATGGTTTTTGTCCTTCATTTTGTTTATGTGGTATAATATATTTGTTGATTTGAGAATATTGTAATGTCCTTGCATCTCTGGGATTAATCCCACTTGATTATGGTCTATGACCTTTTTAGTGTATTTCTGAGTTTGGATTGCCAGTATTTTGTTGAGAATTTTAGAATCAATGTTCATCAAAGACATTGGTCTGTAGTTTTCTTTCTTTGTTGTGTTTTTACCTCGTTTTGGAATTAGGATAATAGACTCATAAAAAGAGTTCAGGAGTCCTCCCTCTTATTGAATTTTTGGGATAGTTTGAGAAGGATTGGAGCTAGTAAATCCTTAATATTTGCTAAAATTCACCTGACAAGCCATTTGGTCCAGGGATTTTTGCGCTGGGAAGTTTTTGATTACTGCTTCAATTTCACTAGCTGTTATCAGTCTGTTTAGGCTTTCTACTACTTGATTCAGTTTCAGAAGACTGTATGTTTCTAGAAATTTGTCCATTTCTATAGGTAGTCCAGTTTCTCAGCATGTATTTATTCATAGTAATTTCTAACAATTCCTCGTATTTCTGTGGTATCAGTTGTAACTTCTCCTCTTTCATTTCTGAGTTTTTTTATTTGGGTTCTCTTTTTTCCTTGCTGAATCTGGTTAAAGGTTGACAATTTTGTTCATATTTTTAAAGAATAACTGCTGGACTTATTGATCCTTTGAATTGTTGTTTTAGTCTCTATGTTATTTAATTCTGCTCTGATCTTGATTATTTCCTTCCTTCCACTCGCAATCTACTCTGGGCATTGTTTGTTGTTATTCCCCTAGTTCTTTTAGATGTAGGGTTAGATTGTTTATTCGGGATTTTTTCTATCTTTTTAAAATAAGACTGTATTGCTATGAACTTCTGTCTTTGTACTGCCTTCACTGTGCCCCATAGATTTTGAGTTGGTGTGTGTTAATTTTCATTTGTTTCCATATATTTTTTGATTTCTTCCTTGAGCTCATTGTTGACGCATTCATTATTTAATAAACTGTTATTCAGCCTCCATGTATTTGAATGTCTTTGAATATTTTCCTTGAGGTTGGTTTCTAGTTTCAATCCATTGTGATCTGGGTACATTCCTGGTATGATTTCAGTTTTCTTGAATTTTTTTAATCCTGTTTTTTTGTCATACCATGTGGTCTATCTTTCAAAATGTTCCATGTGCATTTGAAAAGAATGAGTATTTTGCCCCTTTGGGATGAAAGGTTCTGTATATATCAATTAAATCCACTTGAGCTTGAGTGTAATTGAGTGCCACAATATCTTTGTTGATTCTTTGTTTGGAAAATCTATCCATTTTGACAGTGGGGTGTTAAAATCCTCCACAATGAGTGTATTGTTTTCAATACCTTTCTTGAAGTCCTCCAAGATTTTCTTTACATATTTAGGTGCTTCTATGTTGGGTACATGTATGTTTACAAGGGTTATAGCCTCCTGTTGGACTACTCCATTAAATATTATGTAGTGATCTTTGACTCTTTATGGCTTTTGTTTTGAAGTCTATGTTGTGTGATATAAGTATTGCTTCCCCACCTTTCTTTTCATGTCTATTTGCTTGGAATATTTTTTCCATCCCTTCATTTTCAACCTGTGTAGATCTTTTGTTCTGAGGTGGGTCTGTTGTAGATAGCATATATGTGGTCATGTTTTCTTATCCATTCAGCATCCCTGTGGTTTTTGATTGGAGATTTAATCCACTCATGTTTAATGTTATTATTAATAGGTACTTATTCATTGCCAGTTTTTCCATATCTTTGTTTCTGTCTCTCTCCCTCTCTCTCTCTTTCCCTCTCTCTCTCTTTCTCTCACTCTCTGTTTCTTTCTTCTCCTTTTTATAGCAGATCCTTTAACATCTCTTCTAATTATGGCTTGCTGGAGATGTACTCTTTTACCTTTCTTTGTGTAGGAAGTTCTTAATTTCACTTTCTATTTTTAGTGAAAGTCTTGCTGGATAGAGTAGTCCTGGTTGTAGGTTTTTGCTTTTCATTACCTGGAATATTTCATGCCAATCTTTTCTGGTCTGTAGTGTCTCTGGTAAGAAATCAGCTGATAGCTTTATTGGAGCTCCCTTGTATGTTGCTAGGTGTTCCTCCCTTGCTGCCTTTAAGATTACCTCTGTCTTTAAAATTTGCCATTTTAATTATGGTGTGTCTTGGTGTAAACCTCTTTCAGTCCATCTTGATTGGACCTTCTGTGTTTCCTGAACTTGAATTATTTTTTCACCTCACCAAGTTAGGGAATTTTCTGTCATTATTTTTTCAAACGGTTTTCTATCCCTTGTTCCTATTTTTCTCCTTCCAATATTCCCATGATGCGAATGTTGCTATGTTTCTTGCTGTCCTGAAGCTCCCTTAAACTAACCTCATTCTTTTTTATTCTTTCTTCATTTTTTTCTTTCACTGGGTATTTCTTTCTACTTTTCTTCTAGCTTGCTTATTCAGTCTTCTGCTTCATCTAGTCTTCTTTTATTTTTTTCTAGTGTATTTTTCATTTCAGATATTGTATTCTATATTTTTTCCCGGTTCTTATTCATAGTTTCTATGTTCTTTTCCATGCTGCTGTAGTTGCCACTAAGCACCTTATAGCTCTCATAAAATTCCTTGTAGATCTCACTGAGCTCCTTGAGCATCTTTATAAACATTATTTTAAACTCTAAGTCTGATAGACTGCTTGCCTCAATTTCACTCATCTCTTTTTCTGAGGATTCCTCCTTTCTCTTCAATTATAGGTTATTTTTTTCTCTCCTCATTTTAAGTGGCTCTTTTTTGTTTGTTTCTGCATCTCAGGTTACTCTGCTTTGCCTACCTGGCAGAATTCATGGGGTGTAGTTCTGTGGTAAGAGTTCTGTGGTACTGAGGACTGCAGTCCCTTTGGTCTCCTGATCTGGATGCTCTTGGGTTGCCCTATATTCAGTTTATGTGGGCTATCTTGTTGTACTGGTGCTTCAGTTATTGATGGCTCATTTGTTGGTGGATTTTCCCTTCCAGCGAGCTGACTGGGAGTCACAATTCACACCATGTCTTATATGCTATTGTACAGGTAGGTGCTGGTTAACAAAGCAATACAGAAAACCAAATCCATGCCAGCAAAAATACCTGCTACTACATCAGCAATATCAACAGCAATTGAGCAAAGATTTAAAAAGGTGGAGTTTTAAGAATATTGTAAGATAATAAAAAGGGAATATGAGATGACTAAAGAAGAGAAAATTATTTTGAGAGGGAAGAGAGAGCAGAAATAATAAGAGTAAAGAATAGTAACAAGGTGAAGAAAGGGAGAAAATAAAATTTAAAATGTAAGTAAAACAAGGAAGGGCAATGGCAAAATGGAGTACCAAAGGGAGGAGCATAATATGAGTTTTCAAATAAAATTTAAAAGGTAGTGAACCAAAAGGAACATGAATGCAGAAAAAACCACAACAGGTTCAATAACAATGACAGCTGAGCAAACAATAATAAAGGTGGAAAGAGAATAAAAATATTATACAGAAGAGAAATGAGAATATGACATGTATACATTAAAGAAAAATGATTTTCTGCCCTAGCTGGTGTGGCTCAGTTGACTGAGTGCCAGCCTGTGAACCAAAGGGTTACTGGCTCAATTCCCAGTTGTGGAACATACCTGGATGTCAGGCCAGGTCCCCAGTTGGGGGTGTGTGAGAGGCAACCACACATTGATATTTCTCACTTTCTCTTTCTCCTTCCCTTCCCCTTTCTCTAAAAATAAATAAAGTCTTTAAAAAAAGGAAAACTTATTTTGATAGGATAGGGGGTGGAAAAATAATAAGAGTAAGGAACAGGATCCAGACTCAGAAAAGGAAAAAATAAAATTCCAATCTCAAACAATCAAGAGCAGGAGGAAGGGAAGATGAAGTAAAATAGGAGGAGAGTAATATATGAGATTTGAAATAAAAAAATAGTGAACAATAAGAATGTAGTTGAAGAAGAAGAGCAATAACCATAATATCCACCTGGAATGAGACATAATTTATAAAGATGGAAAGGAAATACGAATATTATAAGAAAGGAGAAAGAATGTGAGCTGACTAAAGGAAAGAAATATGCTTTTGAGATGATAGAAAGAGGAGAAATAGTAAGAGTAAGGAATAAAAGCAAGGCATAACATGGGGAAAAATAAAATTTACACCATAAATAAGAAAGGGCTGGAAGAAGGCAAAATGGAGTAAGACAAGGGAATGGTACAATGTGAGATTTGAAATAACAATAAAATAAAAAAACATAAAATCTAAATAAAATAATAAAAGACAAAGAATAGTGAATTAGTTGGAATACAATGGAAGCAAAAGAAGAAATATTAAAAGTCTATGAAAAGGAAGAAAAAAACACAAATTCTAAAGAAGAACAAGGTGAACCATCTAAGCAGTTTGGTGTTCACCTTCTGACTTCTCTTTCTGTATCTGCCTCTGGCTTTTTATCAGTTCAAGATCCCAACATGGGTCATCCAACTTCTGGCAGCACTGCCTGCGTCCCTTTCATCTGCTTCTAGAGGAAGCTTCTATTGTGATTGGGAGGGTGGGAATCCTGGGTCTCACTTGGGAGGCACTGTTCAGTCTTCTGAGATAATTGTGGATATGTTCCTGCCCCTGTCCCATCCATCTTGGTTTGTCCCAGCTTATTTCCAATAGTGTATACTTTCTGGTGAATTAGATGTCTATTTCAAGGGAGATACCAATCTGTGTATGAGGGTCAGATCTCTCCTTCTTGGTGTTGATGACAGCTCTGTGTGCAAGCCTAGGCTTGACAGGGCCGTGTTTATCCCTTGCTGCACTGATTTCTGATCCTCCTGCTTTGTGGCTTCAGTGAAACAGGGTCCTAGGAACAAGTGTATTTTATCTCGCTGAGAGAAGTTCAAAATGGACCCTTCAGGCATTCCTTTCTCCTGTGGATATGCACTGTGCAGGGGGTTCTTGAGGTTGAACTGCCTGTTTTGCAGAGGTTCCATATTGATGGTGCTTTTGATCCTGAAGGGGATGGGAGCTGGATGCAACCTTCCCTTCCTGGAGGTTCAGTCTCTGCTAGGGAAAGGGACTTTGATGGCTATAAATAATCTCAGGTGCTCAACTCACACCCACCCAGTTCTCAGCACATTGCCCTCACAGCAGAAAGATTCGTGATCTCTCCACTTTGTGTAGCCTCCACCTTCCCATCTCCTCCAGGCTGGGGCCAAGAAATTCCCTCACTATGTACCTTTCTGATCTCTCTGCCCAGTTTCACTGAGTGCTAGCAAACCCTGCCCTTAATTCTCTCCCCTTGTTGGCAAGGTACCTGCACACAGGGTTCTTGCCCAGCATGCTTCAGCTCTCCTTTTAAACGTCCCTCTGAGAATTCCTATTACAGCACTGAGTCACTGTCCAGCCTTCATACATACCACCTCTCCAAAAAGCCAACAGTCTCTTCCAGTCAAGCCTGCCTCCTTTACCTGACATGGTGCATGTAGAATCCCTCTCTTTCTCTGGCGCTATTTCAATTGGTGTTTGCCACTGCAACTATGGCTGTGCTACTTGATGCTTGTGTGTACAGCCTGAATCTCTCCTACTTTGTATATCTGTCACTTCTGTCCCAAGTCTTGGGTTTCCCTGCCCTGGGAGGGGAGCCTCAAAGCTTCCATCTCTGACCAGGTTCTCTGCTGAAATTTATTATTTGATTCAATGGTACTAGCAATGGTAATTTGAGACTCCCTACTGAAAGGTTATCTAATTAAGAGTGGCTAATTATTCTTAGCCAATTTTCATTGAAATATCAATTTTCAAAATTTTCAATGAAAATTTGATATTTCAATTGATACTTCAAATCAATTGAAATATCAATTGATACCAATTGATAGCAAATATCAATTGATACTTCTTTTTCTGAGTTTGAGAAAAAGAAAAAGAAAAAAATCACAACTTGGAGAGTAAAGTCTTCTAGGAAAGAAATTAACAAACTTATACATATTGCAAAAATACCCCATAGACCAGATAAAGATATATTTGGGGGATGCATGCATATTTTAACTCACAAAGTAGTGCAGTTCTACCCAGTCAATAAGGAGACTACTGGTTAGTGGTACTGCTTGCCCTGGCTAAGAGATCTAAGATTTCCACTGACCAGAAACAGGAGTTGCCAGCCCACCAACAGGTAGATTTCATGAAGAGAGTGAGTTCCACTTCTTTCATCAACACACATCAGACTTATAAAATTCTCAGACTCACATCCTTGAGAAACATGGCCACTTGAAAAATAACTGTTAAAAATGTAGCTTTCTTAAATCCAACAATAACCAATTAAAAGATAATTTAAAGAATAGTTGTGAAGATGGATGCATAGGTAAACACAGCTTACCTCCTCACACAACCACATCAAAATTATGATTAAACTATAGAACAGAACACTGCCACTCAGAACCATCATAAATTGAGTTAATGCATGCCTAACAACAACAGAATCAAAGACATGCAGAGTAGGTTGGTCCCACATCCCCATTCTGTGGGTACAAATTCAAGAGGGCTATCTCAGGAATGAGGAATCCCAGCCCAACACCAGGAAGATGAGTCCCCATAACTTTTGGCTGCAAAATCCACGGGGGGAATGTGTTGGTGAAAGAAACTGCTGGAGTCTTAAGCAGCTCCTCTTAAAAAAAACCTACTTGTGACCTTACTCATACTCACTCCCTCTGACCTCCTGTACCATGGTAGCAGCTTAAAAGGTACCAGTGGCACACAGAGAGGAACTAAAGTATCTGGCATAATGGCAAGAGCTGGGGGACAGCTTTCTCCCAGACAGAAAGGCAGGCAAAAGCCACTGTTTTCTGAACCCTCCCCTCACAGAGTCACAGAGCTGGCAAGCAGGCAGGTACCATATCTTAGACTCCATCAACTTTACTAACACTTTTGCCCTATCGTGGAGATCCCTGCAGCTCCATTCTACCCAACTTATAGGTCTACAGGGAAACAGCAGTAGAGTGGATGAAAGTGAGAAGTAAATCAATTATTTGGAACACAAGGAAACAAAAAACAATTAATCAGAACAAGAAGAAGAAAAAAGAATCCAAAAAAGCAAGGATAGTGTAAGGAGCCTCTGGGACAAGTTTAAGCATTCCTACATTTGCATCATAGGGCTACCAGAAGGAGAAGAGAAAGAGAAAGAAATTGGAACTCTATTTGAAGAAAATAATGAAAGAAAACTTCCCTAATTTGGTGAAGGAAATAGACATACAAGTCCAGGAAGCACAAAGACTCACAAACAAGATGGATACAAAGAGACTTACTCCAAGGAACATCATAATTAAAACACCAAAGTGTAAAGATAAAGAGAGAATCTTGAAAGCAGCAAAAGAAAAGCAGTTAATTACCTACAGGGGAGTTCCCATAAAAATGTCAGCTGATTTCTCAAAATAAACTTTGCAGGTTCAAAGGGATTGGCAAGAAATATTCAAAGTCATGAAAAACAGGGACCTACAGTCAAGATTGTTATCATTTGGAATTGTAGGGCAGATAAAGAGCTTCCTAGACAAGAAAAAACTAAAGGAGTGACAAACCAAGGAGATTGGTTTATCATCACAAACCAATATGTGAAATACTAAAGGGACTTATTTAAGAAAATGAAGAAGGTCAAAACTATGAATAGTAAAATGCTTAGAAATGCAGATCTATTAACAATTGACTCTAAAAAAGCAAACTAAGCAAACAAGTAAATCAAAGACAAGCACTGGCTGGTGTAGCTCATTAGACTGAACATGGGCATGCGAATCAAAGGGTTGCCAGTTCGATTCCTGGTCAGTGCACATGCCTGGGTTGCTGGCCAGGTCCCCAGTGGGGTCATGGGAGAGGCAACCACACACTGATGTTTTTCTTCCTCTCTTTCTCCTTCCCTTCCTCTCTTTCTAAAAAATAAATAAAATATTTTTTAAAAAAGAAAACAGAGACAGAATCCAGAGAGCATTTTTGCAACTGGGTGCAGCCAGCTTCCCCCCACCCCCACTGCAAGGAAAGATTTGTAATGGGGTCCAGAACTCTGGATGTCCAGAAAATATTAAAAATACAGGATGTTCTTCCCCCCAGAAGTGTGAACTGGGGGATGGGACACATGGAGATGGGTCATTGAGAGCTGTTTTGCATAGCAACAGTTTTGCAACTAGCCTCAGGCATGGTCATTTAACATATCTATAACTTTTAACTGATTTCATGGATATATTAAATAGCTGTGGCCATGCTTTGAACCAGGGAGATGGGAGTGACTTCCACCCGGGATGTAACTGGGAAGCAAATCCCCCTGGTTATATCCCCTGCATGAGAGCTTGGAGATGGTTCGCTCCACACCATGGAGCCACACCTGCCTAGACTTACTATGGCAGCCCAGAAAAGCTGGAGAAATATGGGAATGCTGTAGCCCATTGTGGGAAGGGTCTGAAATGGGGCTACAGGGGAAGGTTGGCGCTGGGATTTAAAGTCAGGTGCAGCAGCCATGCAAAGAGGGAACCACTTGACTTTGAAGTAAGGGAGGAACCATGGGGCCTTTGGCGGGAAAAGGTTGGGACCACGTGGCTTTGGGGCTCCCTTTGCCATGCATCTTAAGAAGCTGGGAAACAAGATGTAGCAGTGATACAGAGCTCTCTCTTAGCAGTTTAGAAGAATGCAGAACAGATGCTGAGGGAAGGAAAGGGATGGAAGGACTCTTGCTCACGGGCTAGGAGAAGATGCTAAGTGGGTTTGGATTAACTAGAGACCCCAACAGCGACACAGCTGATGGATGGTGCTGGGAACTAAGGGAGGTCTACCAGTTGAGCTCAGATTGCTGGGAACCAAGGGGCTACTTGAGCCACAGACCTCTATTTCTTTTCCTGAGATATGGTACTCCTGACTGAGAAAAGGGGGGAAGGAAGGACTGTGTGTGTTTGGGGGTATTCTAAGGGACTTTGGGATCTCATTGAAGACATTAAGTCATTACTCTTAAGTCTATATAATTTTTAAATAACTAATTCCTTTCCTTTTCACCAACATCTGGCATTGACAGCTACAATTCCCTGGCAGTGGACAAGGACAACTTAGTATATAGGAGGGCCCTGGGAGAAGGGAGGGTCCATTCAATAATAGTATATCACCCTCCAGCACAGGTCCATTCTGTAACATTTTAATAGTTGCCAGATGGGAAGAGGCTGTGGGGGAATGGGTGAGGAGATTAAGAAGTACAAATAGGTAGTTACAGAATAGCCACAGGAATGTAAGTTACAATTAGGAAATGGAGCAGCCCAAGAACTTATACCATGATCCATGGACATGAACAATAGTGTTGGGATTGCCTGATGGAGTGGGGAGTGCTGAGTGGAGGGTGGCAAAAGGGGAAAAATTGGGACCACTATAACAGAATAATCAATAAAATATAATTTGAAAAGAACAATTTTATTTAAAACAATAGCATAAACATAAAAAGAGATATAAATAAGCCTGACAAGAAACCTTGAAGTATATATTTTTAAAAATCTACAAAAATATACCATTAGAATAAATAAATGTACTGTTTCTAAATTTTAAAATTGGAGTGTTTTAACAATGTATCTTTTTATAAGTGTATTTATAGTTTAAAGTATTGTTGCTATCTTTCAAATAGTTGGTAAAATAAAAATGTGATTTTAACACATTATCATGACATGTCATGATAAACAAGTATTGCAATAATTCACCATTAACAAACTGGCCCTAAAAATGTGTTAAAAATGTTGTTCAGGTAAAAGAAAAATGACACTGGAAGGAAATTTAGTTTGTCAAAGAAATGATGAGAGTTAGAAATGATAAATATAAGAGAAAAAATTTTAAAAAAGATATTTAATATCTTTAAAAGTAATTGAGTATGTAATGCAAATATGTATTTTGGAGTTTATAATCTAATCAGAGCAAAATGTGTGACTGCAATAGCACATAGAATGGTGAGGGAAATTTAAATACACTTGGTGAAATACTTGTATTATAAGTGAAATGTTATGTATTATTAAAAACTAGGGTGTGATAAATTAAAGATGCATATTGTAAATACCCCAAAACAAGCACTAACCTAATTTAAAAGCTACTATAATTCATAAGGCAATTGAGAAGATAAAGTCAAATCATAAAAGAACATGCAATTCACATGAAAACAGGAGAAAAGATAAAAGGGAACACATAAGGACAAATATGCACAAATTTAAAGAGGGTAAACTCAAAACCCACCCAGTCAAAAATTATGTTAAGCATGAATTGTGTAAATATTTTAATTAAAAGGCATAAATTGTCAGATTGGATAAAAAAATATCAGGCCTACCTCCCCATAATAAATCCACTTTAAACATAAAGACAGATAATTTAATAATAAAACTATTTTAAAAGATATACTATGACAGCAAAAGTAGAATTACTGTATTAATATTAGAAAAATAGCTTCAGAACAAGGAATCTTATTAATACAAAGAAAATTTTCATAAAGGTAAAGAGATCAAGAAGACATAATTTCAACTGTGTATGAACTCAATAACAGAGATTCAAATAATGAGGCAAAATTTCATGAGTAATGAAACAAACAATCTATAATTATCACTGGAGATTTCAACACTTTTCTCTCAATAATTATTAAGTAACAAAAAAATTCAGAAAGGATATGGAATATTTCAACAATACTATCGACCAATGTGTATGTGTTTCTTCACACCAGTCAGAATGGCCATCATAAATAAAACAACAGACAACAAGTGTTGGAGAGGTTGTGGAGAAAAAGGGACCCTAGTGCACTGTTGGTGGGAGTGCAGACTGGTATGACCACTGTGGAAAACAGTATGGAACTTCCTCAGAAAACTAAAAATGGACCTGCCCTTTGATCCAGCAATTCCACTGCTGGGACTATATCCTAAGAATCCTGAAACACCAATTCAAAAGAACCTATGCACCCCAATGTTCATAGCAGCACAATTTACAATAGCTACGAGCTGGAAGCAACTTAGGTGCCCATCAGTAAATGAATGGATCAAAAAACCATGGTACATTTACACAATGGAATTCTATGCAGCAGAAAGAAAGAAGGAGCTCATACCCTTT
>CM052543.1:65814470-65943833 GCA_028533065.1 Trachops cirrhosus
CAGGGGAGAAGGGAAGGGTTTATAGGAACAAATATAGAGAACACATGGACAAAACTAGGAGGGTTGGAAAGGGGAGGGAGGAGGGGAGGGATGGGTGGGTGGGCTGGAATGGGAATAAAGGATAGAAACTTTACTGAATAAACTAAAAGAAAAAAATAAATTCATAGGACACTCTACCCACAAACCATGTACAGTGTTTTTAAATAATATGGAACATTCATCAAGATAGACCAAATTCTGAGCCACAGACAAATCTCAATAAGTTCAAGTGGATAGACTTATGCAAAATATATTCTCTAAGTGAAATTACACTGAAAATAAAAAGATGATATCTAAAAAATACCCCCAAACTTAGAAATTAATACAAAATATATTGCCCATAAATTAAAGAAGAAATTACAAGTAAAACAAATAATTAGAGAAAGGATAAATGTGTTTCCTCACAGAAATGACGATAGCTTTTTACATTCAATCATCTTCAAAGAGTCGTTTTTGTCATTAAATCTGTTTACACATTTGAATTATTAGGAAGTTCCATGTAGCACTTTGGGGCGGGAGGTCTGAATTAGAGTGTTTCTGTTTAAATAGCCCATACACTGTCTGCCTGACCTGGACAAGATGTTGAGTCTTTCCTTTATTCAGTGAAGAAAATAAGAGACATTTCATTGTCATGGAGATCACAGGAGTTTAGAACAATACCCAACCTATGAGAAGTAATTAATAAATATTAGCTTATTTTACTTTTAACATTACTTTTATAAACTAAATATAATTTCTCTTCCTTGAGAATACTTGTGCTTGCACAGACTTACACTCTGCTCTAGAGACACAGGCATGCTCTCGATAACATACAGGCATCTCATGCATCAGCAGGAACATTTCTTGTGGCAATGAATTAGTTTCTCTCACTTTTAATTGCAAAAGCCACATGTGATCTTTTTATATGTTGAGCTAAACAAATAATTGTAATTCCTGATCTGGGGTCAGATATCAATGTTGAAAAGGGAAAAGAGATTCTTGACTTCATATAGTAGATATGCCTTAATTTCTAACATTTACTCATCACTGTCCAAGCCATGAAATATTAAAGGAAGTTTTAAGATTATGTCTAAAATATCTTCCTTTTCAAAGGTGATTTTAGTTTTGGGAAAAGACAGAAGTTGCAGGGTGCCACATCTGGGCTGTAGGGAGGCTGAGTCACATGGATGATTTGATGTTTTGCCAAAACACTCTGCATAAGACATGATGCATCAGCAGGCACATTGTCATGATGAAGCTGCCAATCACTAGTTGACCACAGTATCCTCCTTCTGAATCATCCAAATTAGTTAATATGGAGGAATGTTCAAGCTTAATGCAAAATTTGATGCAGATTTATTGCAGATTCATTGCTCTACTTCCTCAGTCATTTTGAATGAGATGGCCACACAGTACATATGCTCACTTAACTGTGTTTACCTCACCCACTGGTTGGTACAGTAAAGTCATCATTGTTCATGCATATGCATTCCAGTCCACTCTCCTTGTCTGTCAGGTTACATAGATGTCACTCAAATAATTTTCTGTTATATTAACAATGGTGGGACTTTTTCCAGACAGACCAATGCTTGTTACAAATAATTCAACAAGTGATGTACTATACTAATATTGTTTGTCTTCTCATCATCACAAGTTAATGGAAAATACACAAATGAAAACACCTTCATTAGCATAACAGATTTACTGAGAAATCAAAGATCTGAAAATCACAAGAAAAGAAGAAAAATATAGTGTTTCACAGGTAGAATCAATTGCTTGTAAAATAAGCACAAAGTTAATTTTTCAGGTTTTAAAAGGAAAGGGAGTCCATATATCATATATCAAATTAAACTTTGTTTAATAGGGATATCAGCTGACAACACTTAAAAATGATGCCCACACTTGTGAAGAACTACATGGGGTGCTGAGCACAATGATGCTGATTGAAGGACCATTTCCTGCCAATTCTAGCTGGCTAAGCAAAAAATATAAAAATGCATGCTTATTATACTTTTCTGTGTAGAAAGCTCAGTATTCTGGAGAGTCACTTTACTTTTGTTACTTTTCCTTATAGTAAGTTAATTTTCTAGGAGATAATAATGTGTACTCACACATTATTACTCATAATGATCTAAATTTACTGAACTCTTATTACAGAAAAACTTAGCAGCCCTATAAAGGACATCCAATAATCACCCCTCATTCTGAGAAAACTGAGGTACAAAGAGATAAAAAGGCATGGCTAAGATTATGTGCTTATTAATGATTAGAATTGAATTAACATTAAGTGAGCAGGCAGTCTGATTCTAAAAACTAACCATTTTGCAATTTGACCTTCTAAGTCACGCATACTGTCATAAATGTGTCAATCTGATGTTGGCCCAAATCTCCTCTTACTTGAACTATAGTAGTATACCTCATAAATTTTCACTGATTCATTGGATTAATTCTCACCATGTGGTCATACCAATTTCTATGAAAGACAGCTTCATAATGTCAAATTTCAGGTCAAAAATGTTAATGGTTTTCCATTGCACCATCCAAAGTAAAAGTGTATATTCCTAGGACCTAGCTACTTCCAGAAATACCCCTTTTTCTCACATTTCTGACTTAGTGCACATTGATAAAATGGAAATCCAAGTAAAGATGATGTTAACATAACATTCTTTAATTTTCTTCTGCCACCTTATTAAAATATTTATGGAAACATAGAAAAAACCTAAAGAACATAACAACCATCAAAACTAAGAAAAACAGTAAAACACAGTTTTGGAAGTAATTCCCAATAATATTAAGACAGATTGAGAAATTAATTCCTAAAGTAAACTCTCTTTTCAATGATATGTAAGAATATCACTAACAAAGAAGCTTCATGAAAAGGGTGTATTAGTTCTTCTCCAACTCTGTATACTTTGATTTAAATATAGAAATCTATCAACAAAATCAGAAAACCCAGAGTAACATCAAACACTACTGCCAGCCCTGACCTGTGTGGCTCAGTTGGTTGGGCATTGCCCACAAAGAGAAAGATTGCTGGTCCAGTTCCTTGTCAGGGCACACATCTGGGTTGCGGGTTCAGTACCCTGGACGAGGTGTTGGTGAAAGGCAACCAATGATGTTTCTCTCCTTCCCTTCCCCTCTCTCTAAAAATAAAATAAGTTAAGTTAAAAAAAGTACTGCCAAACTTTCCTCCTTCTCAACCTACCATCCTTAGTATCTGTTTTATACACTGAAAAGCTACACTTTCATTGAAAGGGAATGCAAGGAAATAAAAGGTTTTCTTCTGCACATTGTATTCAGGACTTGTGGTTTTCATGACCAGCATATAATTCATTCAATGGAAAAGGACAACAGATGGCCATGTAGTGTTCTGTCCATAGTCAGAAACCTTGTGAGGAGTGAGAGAGGGTGACAGAGAGGCATTTTGCTCTGGAAAAAAAAAATAATGGGATAAATATCAGTTAAGAATCTGAGGCAGGACTAGGATTTGGGCACACTATTCTGCTCTCTAGTTTTAGATATGAAATGGACATCTTACAGCACCTGAATGGTCACTAGAGTACAGGAAAATCAACTCAAACATACTCTTTATTGTTAAAGATTATAGTGGTAAAGAAATTCCATAGCTCAAAAGAAAGAAAATGTTGCCTTAAAGACTAAGAAAGAACAAAACTCTACCAATGAAGAAAAAAGTATTAGAAAATTTCTTCCTATTATCAAAGGTAAGAAAATATCAGTTCTATGAAACATTATGCTAAACTTTTAGTTACTCCAGAAATAGCTTATTATTGTGTGACATCAAATAATTATTTTCTAAAAGTTATTCAGCTTTTAGTACATACCAAAGTAATGTACCAAAGCCAAAAAAAAAATTGAGCAAGTGGTTTTAATATCTTTATCAGATCATATAAATGGAAATAAATATCTACATAGGCACAGTGAGGCTATTTGATATAGTATAAAAACAAACAAACCAAACACATAAATATAGAAAAGCAAAAAATTATGCTGTATTCAAATTCAGATATATTTTTATTCATGCAAGATCTGTGAAATCATATCACATTAATAAAAGGTAATTTAAGATCACTTAACTCAAAATATGAAAGTATATAATTAGGGTTTTAATGATATTGAAAAGTTAAGATATAAAGAGGTATGAAGTATCTCAAATGTAGAGCTAAGTTAAAATAATTGTTATAAATTTCTTCTAAACTCCAATGCAAGTGACAATATTGATGAAAGGATGTAAAATAAAAAGGTAAATTGCAAAATTTTATACAAAGTATAGTGCCAATTTATATAAATATATGTGTAGGTAAATAGCTAAACACTGATAAATAGATAGAATGATAGAATATAAAAACATAAGTAGTTGGATAGACAAAATAATTTAGATGATTTTAAAAAATGTTTTAACTTGCTAAATTTTATTCATTCTGCTTTAATAATGTGATAGCCAGAAAATGTTTCTGAAGTAATTATAATATACTAAAACAAAATTCATAAAATAATTTTTCTCAACAAATGGATTTGGACCTAAATATTTTATGGATAATTATTTCAAACTTACCCACTTATAACTCTCCTGACATAAAAAATGTAAAAATTCCTTCCAAAGAAAGGAATAAACAAAAAGCTAAATAATTTATATTTTGAGTATAGTATAATCTTGATGTTAAATCTACAAAGATAATCATGAAATAAAAATTTTCACTTATGAACACAGATGAAAAGGTCATAAGTAAAAGAAGTAGAGTTAACAAAATTACTACTATGAATAAGATTTATCTTAGAAAAAACAAACATTATAAATTGTTGATATAGAATATCATATAAATGAAGTCACCAAAGAAAATACATCAGTGATGTTAGAAATGATGTTAGAAAAGCATTAAATACTGATATTAACATAATAAATACATTTTTAAACAATAGTCAACAGCATTCTTAACAGTAAAACATCAATGGCCTTCTTATTAAAATCAAACAAAGCAAAAAATTGTGGCTATCACAATATGTCAGTATTATTCTGGAATTATTGGTCAATACAGTAAAAAAACAACAAGCAGAGAAAAAAACAATTATTTTGAGAAGGAAAGTATATTACACATTTTTAAAATGAAGATCCTTAATTGAACTAATTAGTGAATAAGTGTATGAGGTTAAAAATAAATATGCAACATGAAAAAACTTTGTTTTATACCATAAATAATTATTTCGATGAAATAAACTAAACTAATATTTCAATTGTAGTAACATTAAAATATGTGAAAAGCCCTAAGATAACCTGACCATGGTTTACTTAAAGAAACTGAAACTGTATTGATTCCCTTTGTTAAATTGCTGACACTATTACGGATATCCCCTCTTTCTCCCATTTTGTAACCCTCCACACCATCCCCCCACACAAGCCTCCCCGGACTTCACCACGAAGTCCATGAGCTGTTGCCTGTGTCCATGAGCTGTGAATATAAGCTCTTTGGCTAATTTCTTCTAGTCCTTTCAAAAAACTGAAACTATATATACATTTTTATAGTAAACTTGGATGGAGAGAATAAGGAAATTACAAAGCCCAAACAATAAAATTAGTTTGGTTTTGGCATGTAGTAGACAAATCAGTAGAACAGACCAGGCAGACCAGAAGTAGACCTGGGTATACGTGAAATTGTTTAATGTGTGTCCTGAAGGATACATCACAGAGTAAAATGAACAAGGTGGTTATTCATAAATGGGGCTTGATAATGTATGCATTACATTTTTGTAAAGCTAGACTCAGAAGGATCAAAGAATAAAACAAAATTTAAGAAATTACTTCAAAATTAAAATAAGTTATATACTAAATATTTGATTTTCACATATTAAAATAATTTAGCATTTAAATTTTAATATCTTAAAAGCAATGAGAGAAACCAAAAATTAAAGGGACCATAGAGCTGATTTTCTTCATTTTAAATCTGATAACCATAACAATATAATCTGAAACATATTTCAAAGAAATATGACAAAGGATTACTGTTTTAATCTATAAAGAAATCATGCAATAAGAAATTAAACTTTGGTGCAGAGTTATAAACCTCGATATGATTATATTAAACATAAAGTCTAAAAGAGGAAATGTTATAGCTAATAAATTATTAGAAAACCATTTATAATTTCAAATCAATGAAATGCATAGTTTTGGAGATACATTTTTCTTACTTAAATCATGAAAGATACATAATACAAGTTAAAATATCAAACATAAGTAAGAGTACATTTTAACAGGCACTCTCACACTCAAATAGCATTATACATTTTCACAATTTCTTAGGAAAGCTATTTGGTGACATTTATCAGAATCTTTTAAATTATTCATGCCTTTCATATGGTAATATGACTGATAACAATCTATCTTAAAATAATCTGACAAAGCAATTGGAGAATTATTTATAATAAAAATAATTGGGAACATCAAAATCAGGGATTAGGTAAAACATAGTATGCCCATATGGTAAAGTATTACATAACTAGAAAAAATTGCTATCTGACACTTGCTGAAATTCTTGGGAATTCATATTAAGTAGTAAAATTAACTTGTGTAACATATATGCAGTATAATCCATATATAAAAAGCAATATAAAAGAAAAGAAGAAAATAATGTTTACCATGGTTATTTCACTGTCATTCTTCTTTATACTTTTTTTATAGATCCAACATTTTTAAGCTTGGCAAAGAAAAAAATTAATCATCCACTGTAGAACTCCAGTTCTACTCTTAAAGAGTTCCTATGGTAGATGAATGAATGATCTTTATACCAGAGGCATTTCTCAGTCCCTGAACACTAATAATAATTTGCTTATAAAGTTTGTATTCCAATGATTGCATTTTTCTTGCACAGTATTATGTGATGTGTCTCTGTTTTCTGCATTAAATTATAAACATCCTGATGCATATCTATTATGGTTCATCCGTTCTTTTTCCAGAAAGATGGTAACTGTATATATACACACATGTCTTGAGGTATGACATATAAAAAGAGCTCTGAGATCTGGGTCAAGAGTACCTAAAGGACTTCTAGAATAAATATGTATCTAAGGGAGAAGAAAGAGCTATTCTAATATTTTTTATAATTCTGCTGATGCAGAGATAATTGACAGTGGTGACTTCATTATTTTATTGATCTAAGTTAAAAGGGAAAATTTCCCTGCCCTCTAGGAACAAAGTTAAATTTGTGGGCATTTAAGACATCCTTCACAAATAAGAAATTCTCATGCAAAATGTTAATGACTTGTCAATGAATGTTTGAAGTATTTTAAGAAAGTGAGGGGGATTTGTACTAATACAAAATTCTGGAATACAGTAAAAAATCATAACTTTTCATCTACAGAAATAGCCTACTAAACCTAAAATATTACATGGCTAGAAATTAATTTAGGGGAATTTATTTATTTTTGTGTAGGTTTTAGTTTTTTTTCTTTGATTTACCACATATTGAGCCCACAGGACCAACTTTATAGAAGACCCGATTTCCCTTTCTAAGATAAAGGAGACATCTCACTGGATCCGCTGTTAGCATTTCATTGTGTCAAAGAGTGAAACAACTGAAGACTTAAAAAAAATAAAACAGCATAAAGATAGATGGATAGATAAATAAATAATTAGATAGATACATGATAGAATAGATAAATGATAGGTTAGACAATAGATAGATGATAGATAGATAGATAATAGAAAGATAGATATAGATTATTTTGGCTAAACTAAGAAAAACATGGCTACATGAATATCAAAATATATAAAATGTATGTAAATTAAGTTCTACACACACAGAGCACATGCATTTGTGATAAAATAAATTAAAATATGTGTTGCAAGTGTCTCCATATGTGGGGTATTAAAGTCTTGCTGTTTTCCATTTATTGTGAAAAAACTTCATGTGAAATGTGGTCCAAAAATATACTATGCTTGATACTCCAAAATTTCCAGTGTTTCTCAAGTAAAAGTTATATAATCCTTGTTTTCTTGTTGCTGAAAAATCAAAGGCTTAATTTTTTAAAACTCAGTTTTATCCCAGGGTTTCAATATAAAGTGCATTTGCCTCAGCATAAAACTTTTTAAAATTAAATAAACAGCTCTGAAGAAAACACAGATAAATAGGTGACCCCAAATGGCAGGTATATATATAGCCACAATGTGAGGTAAATGGTGCATTTTACTATATACTTGGGGAGCCGAGGAGGAAGAAAAGACATTATGCTTCTGCTCTCCTGCACCCTAAATTATAAGATAAGCCCTGCCCTATCCTTTGTCCTTTGTGCTGTAACTTCACATACTCAACATGCTCTGGGGTGTCTATATACTCTTGCCTACACCTTAAAGAAAACACCTAAAATTGGATGTTAGATCCTTTATCTATTAATTTGTTAATAATGTCAATGTATAGAAAATAATCAAATTTCTAAGGATCTTAGAATCTTGCAGAAAGAAGTAAAATATGCACATTGTCAATGATTTCACAGATAAAATGTGCGTTTAAGAATTTCACAGAGGTTACTTTGGCTATTCGGAGGACAAAAATAGCACAGCATGCTTGGGAGGAGTATAGAGAGTGGCCGGCAAATAAGAGAAAGCTTCAGGGACAAAGTGGGTAGAGGGTCATGGGATTTGAATATGAAATGAAAGGAAACTGGCATTGTTAGGGACTGCATGTGAGGAAGAATCACATAAGTAAAAGCTCGGTGATGTGAAAAATATAGGCAGAATGATGGATTGTTTGGCTAGAGTGGAGAGTCTATGAAGGAGTAGAGGGACATGACATTGATGCTACAAAGGGCATGAAAAGCCAAACTTGGAACCCATCTTCTTGCTGGTATTTGGACTCAGATATAACATCCATCCCACTGGTCGAATGGTGTAGCAGGAGTATGAATATTGAACAAGTCCTCTGAACTCCCAGTGTGTCCACAGATCACAGAATATAGTAATTTATATTTCTTTTATTGGGTAGTTGACATGGGACTACCAAGGTGATTGAGTAGTTCAGTGACCTTGCCAGAGCTGTGCCTCCTGACAAAATAACCATGCAGTTGCATTCTACATAGTATTATAAAACAGAGAAAAAAAGGTACATGTGTGTATGTGTGTGTAATGCAGTGTGGTTCACTCCAGCTTTTGGACCTGTCTTAACCTGTACTAAGCCAAGATTTCATCCAATTTGTTTCTTGGAAAAATTCTCAGCATGTTACAAAAGACTAACAAGTACAAGGTTCCCATGATGGATCTATAAAAAGAATGTGTGATTGGTGTAGACTAAGGCACTTACTTAATATTTTACCACATAATGGAAAAATGTATGGGTAACAATGTAACGGTTGCAGCTAAGACTGAAAATGTGTATTTAGACAGACTGCAAACAGCACTGAGCAGAGTGTCTGGGCCAGGTTAGGGAACAACACAGAAAACCACATGTGCAATATTTGGATCATAGGTTCTATTCTTAAAAGGTATTTTGGTAATTTGTCTCAACACAGGAAAAAACAAACATAATACATTGGAAGAATCTTTTTATCTACTAGAAATAGTCAATAGATTCATTGATCAATGGATAGATTTGGAGTTATATATGGAGGGGGGAGGCAGAGAGAGAGAGAGACCTAGAGATAGAGATGGATCTTGGATCTTGCTTGTCTTAAATTCCTCTTTAAAGTTGTTGAACTATTACCCCATAAGTTTTCTGAAGTGCTGAACTTATATAATGGATTTGTTTTCCTTTTTCAACTGAGATCAGGGTTTATAGTTAACCTAGGTTTTAAATAGGAGAATGAAAATGGCAGCCAATTTTTCAGAGATAAAAGTTGGGAATGTTTGCTATACTGTCCACTTCCCTCGCCTAGTCTTCTTCAGATAGGTTTAGTGGAACGGAGAGTCTAGGCAAGGAGAAGAGTGCCTCTTTTGAGGCTGACACTCCTGCATTCAAGTAGGCTTCATGACTTTGAACAAGTTATTTATGTCTCTAAACACCAATCCTTTCATATATAAAATAGTGATGGCTTTGTTTACCTTATGTAAAACATAATAGATACCCCCAAATTATTTTCTTTCCTCCCTTGTTAATTAAAAACTGAACTTTGAGATGACTTACTAGACACTTTATAAGCACAAGGAATGAAACAAACTGCTCCTCTTCACATTTATTACACCCGCTCAGAAAGGTATTACTGGTCTCTTTTCTTGAACAGATGTGTAACAGGACGAAACCCACAGTTATTCTTCTCAAGAAGCTAAAGGAGACTTAGAGGACCATCTCTCCACAAAGAGAGCAGAGAAAAGGTGAAGATTTGGTTATTAACACAAGATATGATTGGTCAACTCACAGCTGACTCCTAAGCCTTACTTATGTCAACACACAAGCAAATTATTTTTCTTCTTGAAAACATTTCCTATCGTGCCATCTTTAATCTGAATTATCACTGTTGATACTACTCGTGTTGCAATAATTCCAAAAGTGCCACAAGGAATCTTTTAATGTTGGCTCCAATTGTTTCTCAATCCTGTATCACCATTTACTCAACTATGTTTATACATGTACCACCTCTCTGCCAGACAGGTTTTACATTACATAAGGAAAAACACTCATATTTATTAACTAGTAAGTCAGTAAATAAGTAGAGAAGGGTAAAATAATGTTTAAGTACACAGATTGTATTCAAATTCCAGCTCTACCACTTACCAGCCAGAGGCTCTAATGAAAGTTCTCAAGCTTCTTTATCATTTAATGTACATATTTGGAAAAGTGGGAATAAAAGTAGCTACCTTATAGAACTGTCAAAGTACTAAGTTTCTGTAAAGAATTACTCAATAAATTCTTGATATTACATCAGTAACTATTTGCAGGTATACTATGAGTAAGACACAGTCTGGACATTGTATATATATATCATCTCTAATTCTGTAAGTTCTATCATTATCAACTTACAGAGAAAAACATTAAGGTATAGAGACTGAGGCTTATGCCAGGTGATCCAGTTTGAGGTCTCTCAGTAAAGATTCAAAACTCTGTATTTCTGATTAACAATACACTCCTATTTGTCAATAAACCATATGTCTCCTAGATTTTACTATAACTGATTGATCACTTACCATGTGCCAGACAATGCCATATCTAAAATTTTTCTTTTAAAATTCTCATACAAACCATGTGAGATAGGTCTAATTAGTCTCAGAAACATTTTGAAAAGGCATGGAGGTCAGTAACTTGTCCAAGGTTGCAAATGTAGTAAGTGGGACAGCCATGACTTGTAACTCTCTTTGTATACCTTACACAGCTTTGATTGACACATATTACTAGTTACATATTTTATGCTAGACTCTGATATAGACAAAAGCTGCGAACAAAACAGATAAAATCCTGGCTGTCATAGAGCTTCTGGTCAAGTAGGAGGATACAATAAACAAATGCGTCTGTAATATTTCCTATGGTGTTAAGTACTCTGAAGAAAAATTAAGTCAAATAAAGGTAATTGGGACAGTTGTGGAGCAGCTTGAGGAATCAAAGCTTAGATTTATATAAAGACATGGAGAATGGGCCTAAGAAATTGGTGATGTTTCAGGGAAAAAAAAAGACCTGAAGACTATGAGAGATTTAACCCTCATGGTATCAGGCAAAAAACATGCCAGGCATAGGAAATAGAAATGTACAGACCTTAAGGAAGATGGTGTGTCTGTAGTCAAGTGAGAGCTAAGGGACTGGGAGGAGATAAACTCAGGGTAGTAGATTATTAAGGTTCTCTAGGCAATGGTAATAAAAAAACTTTTCGTCTGAATGAAAGAGAAAGTCAGTGGAGACTTGTGAGTTAAGGAATGATGCAGTATTAAAAATATGTATAATAGACCAAAATAATGAGTGACTAGTTAGGAGGTCATTGAAGTTTGTACAAATGAGAGATAATGATTAATTTTATTAGAGGGAGAATGGTTAAAACAAGGCATTTTTTATAATATAACTATAGTATGTTTTGAAGTTCACAGGGAATGTGAAATAAGACACAAGTCAAGGTCTAATCAACAGAAGAAATGGAATCACCATTCAATGAGACAAAGAGGGGCTGCAAGAGGAAAAGAATTGGAGGAAAAGATTTTATTTGGGACATATAAAATATCAAAATGCAGAAGTTTAGTGAAAAGTGAGCACATGTGATCTGAGGAAATAAAAGGGTTTGTACTAATCAAAACACTTCATTATGCAGCAGTTACTAGGCGACTCTCAAATCTCAGTGACCTACAGTAAACACATTTTTCTCACTTATACTGCATGGCCACCTTGGGGCTCCAAATTGCCTTGATTCTGAGACACAGGCTGGCAGAGCAGATCTGTTAACACGTTGCCTGTCCCATAGCAGAGGGAAAACACATGATAAATCACACACTGGCTCATAAAGTTTGCAGAGGTGGCCAATATAAATTCAATTCTCATTTTACTGGCCAAAGCAAAGCACATGGTAAAGTCTGACATTTCTTAGAGTGGAGAAATATAATTCTTATTTAGAGAAGAGGGGAATAACAATTTAATCAACTGCAGTGATAAAGGATATAAATTTGGGAATTGTTAGCATAAAGACACTAGTTAAAGTCACAGTCTTGATGAGATCACTAAGGAGAAGAACAAATCAAAGCATAGAAGTCTGATGCTTGGGGGCACTCCAGATTTTTGAGGTTTGGATAAATCAGGAAAAGAGTATGCAATGAAATTGTCAGTAATGTAGGAGAGCAGGGATTGGTGTCCTAGATGCCAAGTAAAACAAATGCTTCAAGAATGAAAGATTGATCAACAGTGTGTTGATTAAATACAGTGAGGACTGGGAATTGATTACTGTATTTACCAATGTGCAGGTTATTTGTTATCTTTACAATAGCAGTTTCTCTAGAAGGATGGGGATGGAAGCTTGATTCAAGTGGGTTTAAGAGTAAATGAGAGGAGAGGAAATGGACCATAAACGACTCTCTCAAGGAGGTTTGCTACAAGTAACACAGCACAATGCCATCAGTAAAATTTTTCCCCTTCCACGGCGTAAAGGGGATGCAATCAAATCAGCAGTACAGATTGATAGAAACTTCTAGTTCTTATGAAATGGACAGATCTTATAGAAACATCAGCAGCCAATCCTTGTAGGAATTCTTGGAAGATAGAAGAAAAAAGTAGGGTAACACTTGGAAAACAACAAGCTTCATTAAAAATGAAGGGTTATCTATTTGTTCATTTCAATTCATTCATATATACATTAAATGGTCTTACAACTAATCATTTCTTTACTTTCTTAAAAAACTATCTGTATTCTCCTCCAGTACTTTCATGAGACTTCATTGTTTTTCCTATAAAACAGTAAATATTGCTATGGTCTGTTTGCACATTCAATTGTAGATAAGCATAGACCTTAGGGAGATTGAGACACTGACTTAACTTATGGCATACCTATTTTTATATGTCTAACATATACTTCTAAAATGCTAAGTGAACACAATAAATCAATTCAACTTCCATTTCTTTTTTAAATTTTTCTTTTTATAGAATCTGTGACTGTTTTCTGCACTTTAATTGTCATAAATATAAGGACTTCCTTCACAATTGGACAGCTCACATCGCACACCACGGGGCCATGCTTGATGGCAGCAGCACCTACACGTCATGCAAAGAGATAATTGGTTGGTCATCATTTATTTATCAGGAAACCTCCCTCATTTTTAATTTTCATGTTTTTTTATCTCTACTAAATGAAAAAAGCCAGTCTCAAATAATGTAATAATAGTAATAAGATAAAGTATTTTTGCATAAGCTAGAAATTATTTTTCTGCACATATTTTAAAAAACATTATTGTCTAGACAATTTATTCTTGATTATCTTACATACAGACACAATTATAAAATTTGTGCTTTGGGGTTCAAATTCAAAGATAAAGTGTAATCTATTATTGTTGTCCCCAAATATACAAAGATTTATTTAACAGATATCAAAGACAAAGCAAATATGTATTTATTAATCAGAAATGATGCTGCAAATCATAGTACTAAAGTGATCAATATAACCAGATGCTGATAATATTAAAAAACAATAAATATGATCATTATAATCACTTAGTCGAATTAATTAATTGGATTTTGATCAATTCAGTCATACTATAAGCCATTACCAGGATATGCCAGATGCAGATTTGTGTCACTGTCAGCATGTGGTTGAGTTTTCCATGTAACCTACTTAATATTGATGTAACATCTAAACACTTAAACATCTGTAAGACCTTGTAGGATTTGTCAAGTTTTCTTTCTGGATATGAATTATAAGATTCTGTTTTAATGTATATAGTGCTTCCTTCTTTACAACTCAACATTTTATTTCCATTGAGACAATAATTTTTGCCTAAGAACTGTGGACTGTTGCACCCTTGATGTGATGTGGAATAATATACACACTTGAAACTAAATGTATATTCTTTTTTGCATTTTTCTATCAGTCATCTGAATGAGAATGGATCAATCTTCAATGAATGAGTGGAGTCAGTCTTGCTTTTCTTTTGCATGTCTGGACTGAATTCTCTGAAAACTTGTATGCATTTAAAGATGTCAGACTCAAGCCCTTGTAACACCAAAGTGGGTTTAAGTTGCTACTGTCAATATTTAAATGTTTCCTTCCAGGAACAGAAAGAAAAAACCCATCTCCATGCTCTTCAGAGAAACTGATTTATCAGAATAAATCCTTGGCTTTGCTGATATTGGATTTCAATTTATTAAATAAACAGCATCACGGTAAGATGCTTCTCAGAAGAAAATGGGTTTCAGGGAGTGGGAAAAAATGAGTCAACTGGTATGACACATGCCAATTTCTGAAATGTGTAAGCTCTATGAAAAAAACAGCAATGAGAAAGTAACACTGTGTACACAGGGCCAAAGTGTGAGTGTGTGTGTGGGAGCATAATGACACCAATTATTTTATTTTATTGTTGTTCAAATGCGGTTGTAAATAACTTTTGCAAAATGTTCATTTTCTGAAGTTGAACATGTCTCTGCATTTGCTTTCTCTCAATTTTATAGAAGGAAATTGATATTTATAGTCTTAATTTTTCAAGGAACTGAAAAGCCCAGTGAACCATGGTTGCTGCTTTACAGTGAAGCAGACAAATGCTTGACTTGAAGCTCTTTTATGCTTGACCAAGTCCTGCAAGTGAAAAGGATGGCTCAAATAACAGGGGAATTAGAAACCAGATCTTTCTTGAATTGAAACCTATGCCCAAACACATGTTCAATATACAGCAAGTGCTTCATGGATTTAAATTTGCTCTTGACCTATATTTCTGGACTATACATTTTATATATATATTTATATATATTTATATATATGGATATATGGAAAAATGTATATATATATAGAGAGAGAGAGAGGAAGAGAGAGAGAATGTGCACTAGGGAATATATTGTATATATATTCAACTTGAGCCTATATTAGGAGGTCAGTAAGGCAGGCTAGAAATTTAGTACAAACATATTATTTTTATGATGAAGAGATTATTCTATTAAAATATTCATTGCTAATTCCAAGGGGAACAATGTCTTCTCTTTATGCATTGAGGCCCATTCTAGATAGAACTGGAGAAAGTTAAGGAAAATTTTCAAGGTCAAGATGTCTTGAAATGGAGGAGAGTCATGTGAGAAGATTTAATCAAATTTCCCTCAAGCTTAGTGTGTTAGAAATTAGACTACATTTTTGTAGGAGCTCTGGGTATGAACAAAGGGATACAAAAAAATCACCTGATGCCAGTTTATAGGCCTAAACTGAAGCTACCAGCAAAATCTCTACAAGAGTATTTTGCAACAAAGAATAAGGCACTTCAGACTATAGACTGCAGAATTAGCATTTTTCAAAATCCTTTGTTTTTTTTTCATTTTCTATTTTGACTTGAGCAAGTGATTTAACCCCTTTAAACCTCACTTTCTTAGTAATAGAACCTACCACACAATGTTGTCATGAGGATTACTTAAGCATTTTAGTGTCTGACGTAGTGCCTGACATAATTTAAGTCTGCAATCCAAAGGCATGCTATTCTAACTAAGGGGGGAGAAGGGACATGCACAAAAACGATTTCAGAGTAGAAGTATGGAAGAGGATTACTGGTGAAATGGTAGGAAATGCACAAGAATTCAGCTGTCACATTGTCACTGCACAGACTGGTGACCATGAGATATGCATTAGCCCGTTCGGTCTTATAAAGCATCAAACCTTCGGGTGACAGGGTAGTACATAGTTGGTAGCTTCTTCAGTAGAAAAATCCTAACTACAAATGAAGGTGAAATAAAATCTGTCTCACTCTACAATAGAAGGTTATCCTATTCAATTAAAAGCCTCACTTGTATACATAGATAAAATGCAGAAATGGATAGTAATCATTCTATGTCAATGACTTTACCATACATGACCAGAAATGGCATGGTACCTACATCATAAAGACTCCAATATCTGCATCTATATATCTATATCTACACACACACACACACACATATGCATATATATAGATGAGTGAAGCAAACATTTATGGAAGCATATTGAAAGTGTACTTTAAGAAAAAAGGAGCAGTTAAATGTTATTTCAGCCTTGTAACTATAGCATATCAGATTTTTTAAAAAGTAAGTATCAGAGAAATTCAAAATATAAATTGATGTTTTTTAATTACCTACTCATAAGGAAATAGAGGTATTAGTTAAGTTGGCTAAGCCAAGGTTGCAGGTTGGATCCCAGTCAGGGTGCATATAAGAATCAACCAGTGAATGCATAAATAGGTTGAAAAACAAATTCTCTCTCTAATCAATAAGTGACAAATTTAAAAAGATTTATTCTAAACTTGAAAATGTCTAGTATTTATCTGCAGACTTGCATTTATATATTAGCAAATTTGAGGTAATTAATACTTCCATTGCTAGTGTTATTGTAATGAGGATGTTCTTCAAGAAAGCATTAAAACTCGGTATAATACTATAGTGTATAGCATTTTCTAATAGTTTGAAAATGCACTCAATGCAAATTTGAAAGTTCTGGTTGGTATCTATTTAGTACTATTTTTTTTTTTTTTTTTAGTTTTTACCTCTAGATGAGTTTCAAATGAGGAATAGCAAGCAAATGCAGTTTTCCTATAGTAAAGCCTTGGTTTCTACATAGTGCTTATATTAAAAGCTTTGGAAAGGTAGTATTTTAGCTTTTTATGTTCCTAACACTAATTATTGTGTTCTGTGTTCTGTAACACTTTAACTGGGTCTTGTGATTTACTTTTAAAGAGGAGTTTATTTTGAGATGAGTTTTGAAAGTTAAATACTGTGAAGACCTACTAACTTGTGCAAAGATTGAGTCCTAGACAATCTCATTTTTATGGTAAGTTTAAATTATAATATAGTAAAGGAAATAAAAGCTGGTTTTTGCTTAAAACCTTAATATTTTCTATTTCCCATGTTTCTTTTTTAACTAGGAAAAAATAGAATGAATACCACATCCACTGATTATTTGAAAAATCCTTCAATTAAGAATTTGTACAGTGTTGAGTTAAACAGCAATGATAGATTTGGACCATGTATAAAACACAGCCAAGGCTAAACATGTAACTCTGGGGATGCTAGAAATGAAGGAAGCTAGAAATAATAAGATAGTCTACAAGGTCAATTATACCATCTAAACAAAGTTTGCATTGCAATAAAATAGTTTTGCTCTTATTTTAAAATAAAATATAAGAAGGAACACTGGGACTTATTTTTGCTTCTTAAGAAATTGCATTTTATTTGCAAATTTGAAATCACCAACATAAAATATATTTACCTAACTGAATTGAGTGTAAGTTTCTCAACTTTTTTTTTCTATCTTTGTATACAATTGAGCACTGACTTACTTCAAATCCTTGTTGAACAATTAGATAGGTTTGTGATATGAATCTAAAAAATAAAAATGAATTTTCCTAAGACAGGTTGCAAACCACAAGCTCTGGCAAAAGAAAATGATAGAGCTTTATTTTATAAGGATGTAACTAGGTGTTATTTGAAAATCATTTTATTTTTGCAAGTCAATTTTAAATGCACTTCAGAGTCTGCCATTGCAAATGCACCTTTTCGCTGCCACTGAAAATCTTTTTTTATTGTTGTTCAAGTACCGTTGTCTCCATCTCCCCACCACTGCTTTCCCCACCTCATTCACCCCTACCTTCCACCCTCAATCCTATCCCTCCTGTAGCCTACCACAATAAAGCATAATACTGCTTTTATTTCATGGGATTCTGATAGTGGTATTAATTGTTTAGGTCATGACTTTCTCCTAATTCACCTCACCTCACCACTCCAACTGACAGTCCAATATTATCCTCTATACTTAACTCCAGACTCACATAGCTAGATAATTTTGTAGACCTTTACCTAAAATTCTCACAATAAATTAAAATCTGCAGAAATATCGATAAATTCACTATGTTTTTCTCACCTGTAAAACTTACATAATTGAAGGCCACCAGTACCCATCTGATAACCAGCAATACATCTCTTCCTGTGTTTTCTGGGAAAGGAAATCAACTCTGGCTGATCCATCTACTCCAAGTCCATAAGCAGCTGTTATTCCTCTCTTGAATCACAACACTCCTAGTCAGTACAGGGGTGTGGGTACATTACCCAGGCTTGACCTAAACAATGGATTGCTTCACTGCAAGTGTGTGTAGGTATGCAGGTAAGAAAAGCAGAGGCAGGTGGGGAGCTAGAAATCAGAAACATCCTTGGTATTTTCCTGAAACATTTGGAAAACAAAATTCTCTTTTGAAAATGACCACATAATGCTGGAGTGGCCGACCAAAGAAATTGGAGCATGAGACAGATAAAGAGGCTATGGCATGCTAACAACACATTTTGTCACCAGGATCTTGATATGCATGGAGCTAGATGCATCCCTGGAATTAGTAGTTGTTTACATGAGAACTTTTGTAACTTAAAATGTTAGAAGTTGCTTCTTTGCTTGCTCTTTCACTCTCCCCAGAACATAGACTGAAGGCAACCAATGGCTGTTTCTTACTCATCTTTGTATTTATAGCACTTGCTCCGCTCTTTGTCCCATTGAAGCTGTTCAAAATTTTTACTGAATGAAGGAGTGAATAAACACATTTTTCAAAAGAATTAACTTACCCACACTTAAACATTGAAAAGAATGGGACTCTTTCAAGTTCTTGAACTGGGTTCTCACAATATCCACTTCTCTATTTCTCTTATTCTGAAATTGACTTATACTTATTCCAACTTCTCTGAATATTATTTTGTTCCAAAATATTAAACCACTCTCATTAAAAAGACAGAATCTAAGCCTGTGCTTGTCTAGTAAGCTAAATTATAATATAGTAAACTTTTTTGTGTGGAGTAGATTCTGTGGCCTATTTGAGAAATCTTTTGTCAATCCTAAATGTGTGCTTGGATCTTTTAAAAGTTTAATGCTATGCTTTGACACATTTCAGTTTTATCATATAAGTTATCATCCGAACTTGGACATCTTTGATAATGAAAGGAGGCTATAATAATTACACGAAGGTGGCAAGTGTAAAATGAGAATGGTCTGAGCAAAGTGAAACACATGGTCATCCTTCTAAAATTCACGTGCACTTGATACTTGTGCAGGGCTTAAGAAAGGGCTGAAAATACTATTTTCCATGTGGATAGCCAGTTTTATCAACATGAGTTTTTTAATATTTTTCTAGTGATCTTAATGATACCATTATCATGTCAAATTATATATATATGGACTTTTTTATGTTTCATTCTCATTCACCTATTTCTATTCTGAATTACTGTACCTTTATAAGGAGCCTATGGTTGGTAGGAGACTCTCTTGACTTTATTGTTTTTCCTCAAAATTTTCTTAGTTAATCTTAACCTTTTTCTATTTTGTATAAAGTTTTGATCTAGCTGGTCAAATTCCACATACAAACATAAAATTCTTTTTGGATTTGTTTGGAATTGCATGAATGAGTAAAAATATGAGAATTAAAATCCTAAAAATATAAACTCTTCTTATTTAGGAATACAATATAGCTGTCTACTTATTTAGATCTTGTTAGATGATTTTCAATATATTTTATACACATTTGTCCACAGTGATCACATATGTCTCTTGCTACATTCAGAAACAGGTATTGAGGTAAACATTGATTTTATGTCATTTATATTACTGTTGTATGCCATATAATTTAATTTTCTAAATATTGGTTTCCAACATTTAGATATAAAACTGAATTAAGTTAGTGATATATACAGGAGACTCCTTGAATTCTTATAAACACTTTGTCTTATGTGAGATGTGAATGCACTTTGTATATATTGTATACAAGTCCTTTATGAGGTATATGTTTTGCAAATAATTTCTTCTAGTCTGTAGCTTGTCTTTACTTTCTTAATACTATTTTTCAAAGAGTAGAAGTTTTATTTTTAATAAAATTGACTTTTTCTTCTTATTAGGCATACTTTTTGTGTTTGATGTAAGACATTTTTGCCTCTTCTTTAACAGGAGGATAACATAGCCCGACCTCAGGGGTTTTTATAATCATACAATGAGAATGCTTTGAATGTCAGTCCATCCTTGGGCATTCAATGTGTTCATTAACTGGTTGCTACATGGTTACTTGTGCATGAGTTTGCAGAACATAATGCATATTCAAGATATACTGAACACACTAAAGCTAAATGTATATTAATGTCTCTTATATGAACCTCAACTCATGTAGTTAATCACTTCTGTGATGTATACATTCAGTAACAATACTATTTTCTATAAGACACATTTTTAAAAGAAGCATCTCTGGATGGACATATATTCAGATGACATATTGCACATAAAGCAGTTTTCTGAGTCAATATTTTTATTAGGATGTTATTTTGCTAGAACCAGTGATGTAGTATGAAGTTAATGTGACAAATGATAAATCTGATGGGAATGCAAGTCTTAAAAAATACAGTTTAGCTCTGAACTGCATGATGCTTATGTTATTAAAGCTGTTAAAGTGACAACATGCACATCTGAGATAACAGGAGGACAGTGAGACTTGGGCATTAGGACCTGCTAAGCAGTTGAAACCACACCGTAACAATTTTGTACTTGTATTCTGCCTTTGTACATATATGACACTGACACATGAGCTGTTTGGAATTCATGAGGGAAGATAACAAAGGAACTAAAAAGTTTGAACCACACAGTATTTAAATGAACATTTACTTTATTTGTTAAATATTTATTATAAAAAAGTAAAAGCCCAAGAACAAACTAAAAATTATATTATGTATCACAAATTCTGCTCTCTCTGGGCAAGGGTGGCCTTTGTCAAGGAGGTTCAGTCTAAAGTTGCTGACAACATAGTTGCCCAAGGCTAATTCTGGTTATCCTGCTAGCATCCTTCCCAGGACCCACACTAATTCCTTTGTGTGGGTAAAAGTCTTAGTCTATTCATTTCCTCTGCATTCCCTACAATAACATCTCTCTGAAAATGTATAATTCTCATTATGACCAAGATTCAGGGGCAGGTGTGAGTGGAGGACGGAGTTAAGCATGTAATGCATGTAATGCTTATCTAAAATCTGTACTCTGACATACACATTTAGGCAAGTTGTTTAAATTCTAGGTTTCAATGTTTTTATGTGCAGGATCACAACAGTTCCTACCTCATCAAATTATTCCAAATATGAAATGAGATCAAAGATGTAAGGTGGCCTGCACACCTTTGGTGCTGATAAAATGATTTGCTCAACAGACTTGGGTATCTATAATCTGTCTGACACCTAACCTCCTCTGCTTACGTTCTGCTACTTCAGACATCTGACTTAAGAAACATTCTTATGCCTAAGTTGATGTTCATGGTTCTGTGTTGATAGAGATTATAGTTGTATACCAAGTCTCCATTCTTTTTTTAAAACATGAAAGCATGATGAAATTTATCTAGATATAATAGCCTAATTGACTAAAAATAATTCTAAAACTTATCTTGGTATAGCAGGAGGTAGTTTGATGTATTCATTGTAAAACTGAACTTGGAGAAGTTGTTTATCATTTTGTAGTGACAGATGGATAAAGGAGAATATTGAGCTTTTGTTGACAACTTATCCTTTTGAAATACTGACACAATTACTTGCAAACCACTCCCACATCACCCTGACAAAAATGTACATATTTCTGTTCTGCACATGAAGGACTGGCCCTGAGCAATTTTTTAAAGCTTTCACAGGAATTCTGGACTGAAGTATAGCTTGAAATGACAGAAAAATTCTTATTCTTCTGACTCCTTAAATTTATAAAGAAAAACTCCCCAAACTCGCAGCATGGATACAAATTAAAAGATGTTTCTGCTACTAGAACAAAGAATGATATTCATTTTCTCTTTTGGATTTTGCCCATAGTATTCATAAACAATATATTTTGCCTCTCCCTCCATACCATTGTTAAAGAGAAAGCTTCTTTTCCAACAAAAACTTCTTTTAATAAAAATATCATATATGTTCTTATAGCAAATTAACAAAAATTTCCTTGAGTGTGGTGAGTACAGTCATTAGCAACAATGTATTCCACTATATGGGTGAAATCATTTCCAAGGCTAAAGGCAAATAGCAACTTTGAGTGAGGTCAATTTTTCCCACTTTCCTTAATCCCTTATTAAATCTTAAATCCTACATTTGGGCAGCAGATTACTTAATAGAAAAATATAAGGTTCTATCCACATTTAAAAATAGGATTTATGTATGAAGTACGTTCAACTTTTAGTTCTCTGCAAAGAAAATTGTTTATATTTTTTCCCACAATCACCACCTGTTTCTAACAGAAGTTGAGATGATCTGTCTTCTTTGAGGTCAGCCCCTTCACCTATGTCTTTGATTTCATCTACCCTCTCCCAAAATCTTCTTTTCCAGTAAGAATCAACTCTTTTCTTTCATTGTTAGCATTTCTCTCTGTATTGACCTTATTCTTCAAGACTGTATATATGAACAGATCTGACTCATTTTTTTAAAAAAATTCTCACTGGTAATTGAAGTTCCAGTTCTCTGCTTTCTTTCCTTGCCATCTAACAAGGCTTTTTAGGAAAGGACTATAATCATCTTCTCCAGTTTCTCATTTCCCTTTTATGTCTCAGAGTACAGCAGTCAGATTCTGCAACTCACCATCCTCACCCAACTTGCTTCCAATGGGGTCATCAGTGGGCTCATGTGTTCGCCATTCTATGTCTCTTGATCTTATCACATCCTACATGCTGATGACTCACAAATCTACACATCTATCCTGACATTTGAGTTCTCAAGACATTTACTAATGTGGACACATTCACAGTCATCTCAAAATCAACATTTTCATATCTGAACACATCATCTTTCTTCTACTCTCAAGTCCGACCTACCTCTTGCATTCCCAGTTTAATAAATGACCACCACCTCCAACTTGTAAACTGAGTACCAAATCCTGCTCATTTGATCCTCTAAAATTTTCTGAATTCCCCTTCTTTTCATTTCTTCCCCTTTTTACCTCTATTTAGGTCTTCATATTTTCAATGTTAATTGTATTTGCCCAAAACAACCTTAATGACATCCTTCAGTCTGCTGCTAGACTGACATACAGAACTAGTATATGCAAAAATCCTTTCCTTAGTCTAGATTAGGTGGATATTCCTTGGAGATATACACAAGAATCTCCAAGGTATATAGTATGTGTATTATAGTTAATTACAAATGTTATCTAATGGTCAGCATACATTTTTTCAAAACCCAGGACTTGTTTAAGAGTGTAATTTGTTATCTCTAAACACTTAGTACCTTTTATTTATATGTGTGGATTTTAACTTAATGATATTTTAGTCAGGAAATGCAATTGTATGATTTGAATCTTTTAAAATTTTGAGGCTAATTTAAAGGCCAGAATACAAACACTTTTTAAAATCTAAGCTATTTTCTAGTTGCTAGGTTTAGTATTCTGGATATGTTCAGGGTATGCAGATTCATAAGTTCTTTACATTTTCTCTGTCTTTATTAATATATTGTATGATTTATTTGTTAATTTAATGATGCTTTCTTTTCCCTAGTGGCTCTGATAAATTTCATTATATATATGCTATGTAATTCTAATTAGTAATATACAGAATAAAGTATATATATACCTGTTCAACTTATATTTTTATCATTTAATAGGATTCTACTTTATTTCTGTTATTCCTTTTTGCCTTGTCCATTTTGTCTTATGTTAATGCATTCATACCTTCTTCCTTTATTTTTTCCTACTATATATTTTTCTACCCTTCACTTTTTATCTTTCTCTTTCTTTATACCTTCATTATATAGTAGTTAACACCATATATCTATAGTTGCATTTCCCAAATGTATAAGGTGTTAATATATCTTCATATTTTGAGATTTTAGTCTATCTAAATGTCTATCTTTAGTCTATCTGCATTAATTCTGATTGCTGATATATTTTAATTTATTCCTAATTTCTTAATATGTACTCCTTTTTGTTCCCTCTTTTTCAGTCTTATTTAGTTTTTTTTCTGCCTTTCTTGCCTTCTTTGGCAAGTTTATAGTTCTATTTCCTCATTCTGTCTTCCCCTAGACTTGGTGAGAAGTTATGTTATCTAAGTCTTTTCTATTGATGTATAATTTATATATACTAAATAACTTAGGTTTTCTGAGTACAGTTTGATCACTTTGGAATTGCAGCTGTATGGTATATACTTTGAAAGTATATAAAAAATTTTCATCACCCCTGAAAGATCTACTTTGCCCCTTCTCAGTCAGTCCCCACCCCCATTTCAGGAAACAACCATGATCTGATTTCTGTTATATATAGCACTGATTAGTTTTGAAGTGTTACAGAATTTCACATAACTTGAGTCATATGGTATTGTCTTTTGTGTCAGGCTTTTCTCACTCTGCATATTTTGGAAATCCATCCATGTTGTGTGTATCAGCTGTTACTTTAAATTGACATGTTGTATTACATTGTATGAATATAACATGAGTTTGCTTTTTTGTTTTTGTTTTTTAAAAAATACCTACTACTATTCATGGCAATGTGGGCTATTTGTAGTTTTGGGCTAGTGAATAAACAGACCTAAATATTCTTGTTCAAGATCATTTGTGGTCGGGGTTAGATGTTTCCATTTTCTTTTTTTAAATTTATTTTTATTATCATTATTGTTATTCTATTACAGTTGTCCCAATTTTTTTCCTCTGCCCTTCTCCTTAGCTCAATAACTAGTAGTAGAATTATTAGGGTGTAGGGTAGATGCACATTTAGCTTTTTAAGAAAATGACAACAGCTTTTATATTTTTTTATTGCACTTTATGTTCAATATTATTTTGTATTACTTTCAGGTGTACAGCATAGTGGTTAGACAATCAGATACTTTATAAACTGGTAACATTTCTCCATAGTTTTCAACTGTGCCTATCCTTCTTTCAACTTCTATGTTTTGTAGTTCAGCATTTTATTCTGTTTTATTCTGGGCATAGAAATATACCCATCATTATTGTTTTACACAAAATTTGTTTAAACTTACCTAAACATTAGCCAATATCTGTGTTCAATGTTCACTCTCACAGCAACCACATACCTTCCTTGTGGGATTATTTCATTTCCTCTTCACTCCTGCACCTTCGCATGTCATTCTATGCCTGTCCAATGGTGGTAAAATCTCTCAGGTTTTGTGTGTGTACTTTTAGCATTTACTTTTATCCTTGAAAGATAGCTTCTCTTGAGTCTGAATTTTGCACTGTTATTTTATCTCAGAATTTGAAAAATGTTGCTTTGTCTTCTGGCTTCCATTAGTGCTGTTAAGAAGCAGCCATCAAACTATTTGTGGAGATTTTGGAGGTAATTTTGGAGGTGATTTCTGTTTTTTCTCTGTTACTTTTTTGCTATTCATTTCTTTACTTCAGGCTCTACATTTTCACTATTACAGATTTAGGCTGGATTTCTCTTCATTAATCTGTTGAGATTTATGGAGCTTCTTAGTTAGATTTAGGACTGTTGTTTTACTTCTCCAAATGTCACTTCTCCCCATTCTCATTCTTATCTAATTCTGGGATGCTGAAAGGACGTATGTTGCAACTTCTCATTCTATCATCCAGAATTTAAACACTCATGTCTTCATCTCTCTAAACTCTGGGTATTTTAAAATATTTATTCTCCTGTCTTTAAATTCTGTACTAAAGTCTTCTATTTAATCTATTCTTTGACTTTTAAAATTCTAGATGTGTAATATATTGTACTCCCATATGTAACATTTCTGCAAGTCATATTTTATTATATTTAACTTTATAATTCTTTGCAGGTTTTTGTTTCTTGTTTTTATTTTTAATATGCCCTTTTTGTCCTTAAGTACATTTAACATAACTATATTATAGTCATTCCCTGATAATTCCTGGTAATCTGAAATATATGACTATCTCCTCACACTTTCTGGTATTTATTATGTGTCTCATTTCAAGGACACTGTTTCAATATTTTCTATGTGACATTTATTATGTGCTGCACATTCTCTTTGGAATTTGTGGGAAATTTTTAGATTTTAGTTTTTTAGTTGATATTATCAGTTGGTTTGAAAGACTATCATCAAGGGACCATTGTAAATTAAATTATCTGATTGATATTTTTCACACCAAACAAGTACTATGAATTTAGACATAAATAGGAATTGATCGGTTTGCAAAAATTTCTCAGGAGGGATTATTTTTCCCATATGCCTAACATCAATCTCAGGTTAATTTTGTTAACTATTCCCTCTGAGCAGGGTATTTATTTAGTATTCACTGTTACATGGAGCCTGGCCCCTTGAGGTCCCAACTTTTTTATAAGGGTCTTTTCTAAGACTCTGCATCTTTACCAGACAGTAAGCTTTACCTACTATTTTCCTTTTTTAAGTATTTTTAATTGATTATACCATTACATTTTTCCAATTTCCCCTGTTTGTTCCCCACTACCCTGCCCCTCCAACCCTCCAACATCCCCCCATGAGTTCATGTCCATGGGTTGTACATATAAGTTCTTTGAGTCCTCTTTTTCCTATACTATTTTTATCTCTCTTCATCTATTTTATGCCTACTAATTATGCTTCTTCTTCCCAGTACATTTCCCCCACTATTCCTCCCTTCCCCCTCCCCACTGAGATCCCCCCATGTGATGTCCACTTTTCTGATTCTGTTTCTGTTCTGTTTGTTTGCTTAGTTTTTGTTGTTTTTCTTTTCTTTTAGGTTCATTTGTTGATACTTGTGAGTTTGTTGTCATTTTATTGTTTATATTTTTATCTTCCTTTTCTTAGATAAGTCTCTTTAAAGTGTCATACAATAATAGCTTGATGATGATGGTTTCTTGGCCTTTTGACTAAGATCAAGTGTAGTACCTACTATTTTCTGAAGCGCAAGGTCTCCATAGTGTGGCAGAAACTCTCATTGAAGACACTGGTTTTGATGTACACTAAAAACTGTATTTTTGCTTTCATTTTATGAGCCCCACAAAATTCTTCTTTCAATGTCAGAAGTTCATTAAAGAGGATGTTTTGATTACCTTATCAAATATTTCAGTTTTTTGGTTTGGAAGGGCAGTAGTTAGTTTGTCATATTGCTAGAGATGAGAGACCTTAGTTTTCTTTAAAAACTAACTCTCATATTTCAAGACTCAGTTCTGCCATCATGCCTTATCCAGGAAATCTTTCCATTCAGCCCAGATTAGGAATAATTCTTGAGCCCCAAACTTCCTTAAGCCTTGCTATTTTGTATTTAAATTACCTCTCTATGTGACCTCTACTTCCATTAGACTATTAACTCTCTTGTGAAATGAACCGTGTTGTATTTTTCTTCAAGGACATCACAGACCATGGTAGGGCCTCATTACTATTGTTAACTACTTGAGAAGCCCCCTCACTCACACATCTACAGAGTTCTGACTCTTTTCTGTCTAATCTTAATTTAACTAATCTTAAACACTTCCAGTCAAGAACAAGGTTAAAAAACCGTGATGTAGGAGAAAATTTGCTTTTGTGTTCCTGATTCATTTCTTCTCTCTGAGCAAACACTTAAGCACATTGTTTCTCCACAAAAGTCCTATGCTTTCAACACTGCATTGGGCCCCTGACTTCTAAACTGAAAATAAATGAGGCATTCACTAAAACTACAGAGTTATGGAATTTTAATATTATCCCATACCTTAGAGTATTTTCATAACAAAAAAAGGTTAAGGACAATTCTCAATCCAGTAAAATAAGTCTACATTGTCATATTCTGAACAAAGCCTAGGGCTTTGACACTAGGACATACCTGACCAGAGCCACAGCTCTGATCATTGAGAATGACCTTGGGCAAGTGTTTTCATCTTTCTGAGCTCCAGAGTGTTCACCTTGAATTGAGGAAATAATGTCAAAATCATATAGTCTTTGAGAGAATTAAAATGGATAAGATTAGCTAAGCACATAGTAGAATTCTTGGCATATAACAAATGTTCAACACCAAAAAAAGGGCCATTGTTGTTCTTATTATTGTTAAAGTAAATAAATGACCATTGTTAAAAATATTATTGTATTTTAGAGGACTCTTAGGACAGGGCTCTAGTGCAGCTACAGGTTTTTTTGGTTTTTGTTTTTTTTTATAATTTTTGTATTGTCCTTCAATTACAGTTGTCTCCATTTTTCCCCTATTGTTCCCCCCTGTCCTTCCCACCCTCTCTCTCCCACATTCAATCCTCCCCATGTGTTGTTCTTGTCCATGGGTCCTTTACACATTCCTTGATAAACACAGTTGTAATTATTTATGTGGTGTTCATTCAGTCATAGGCACTTTTTTTTTACCACCTCTACATTATACCGGCCTGGCCCTCTGCTTCCTGTGATCTTTCAGGTGAAAATCACATCAGAATGGTTGAGTCATACCAAGCCTCCTTGTAGCGTCTGTAATTCACTCTCAGGCTTTATAAAGGCAATTAACTCAGGAAAAGAAAGAAACATCTAAAAAGTGCTAGAGCTAGAGGAAAATGGATTTCATAAACAAAAAGTGATTTGTATTTGAATGACTCTTCCAGCCAAAAACCAGAGTTTGTGTGTGGGAGTAGACGGATGGAGAAAAAAAATTAAAGCAAAGCTTTTTCAGCTAGTCAATAGCACCTTAGAGGAAACTAAAAGACTGCAAATTCTATAGTGCAGTCACAGTGGTACTGCACATGTGCCAATACAGCTTCCTTTCATTCTATCTGCCTCTTATTCACTCAGCAAGATTAAGCATCAGCTAGTTACCACTCTGCAGCACCCTCCTCAGACTTCCCTTGAAAGTTTAGAACTGGCTTCCAGCCACTTCTCTTTTTTTCACCAAAATTATTTAATTCAAATCTTGCCTCCTCTTAGCCACTTATCTTATTTCTGACTCATTTAAATGACTGCCTCAAGAGAGACATTCACTACCTCTGTCTCTCTGCTTTCTATCTGCACCTGTTTCCTTACTTTCAGTTAAATGTAAGCACTGCAGACCTTCAACTGGTTTTCCTTCATTTTTTCTCTTACAGACATTTCCCCAGTCTCTATGTTATAACCAACTTCTTTTCTTTATGTACTATGTTCCTGAGAAATCCCAATTGTAACCAAAGTCTTAGCATAGCCTGCATGCTCAAATGGCCAAATCAACTTCCACACACCGATTCTTTGGCACTGACTTTAGTTATTCAGCTTCAGTCATGCATTAGTTTCATGTCAAAACCGATATCACCTTTCAAACTTGATATTATAGTATTTAACTCTAGGTCCATCTTTCTCCATAACACTATTTCATGATGCAGAGTGGGCATTTTTATGACACTGGGGGGAAAATGGTGCTGACATTTATCAACCCTGTCACCAGGTAAGGTCTGATTTACTGTAATTAAGTTTGGACTGTACTGAAAATGCATTTTTTTTAACTATACTTAACTCCACTATTAATCCCAAACATCCAGAGCATTGCTGCACAGTCACTGATGTGAATTTAGGTGTTTTAAGTTACTGTGAATATAAAACCAGGGAAGATTTATGGGCAATAAAAGGAAATGTACTCATAATTCACAACTGGCCTGTGAGACCCTGGCTCTACTTTGGAGCCACCACGACAGTCCATTAGTTTCACTAGGCAGCCCGGGAACTGGAACAGAATGGTCAGGCATCACTAATGTGATTAAGGCTCTTGATTTTGTGGTTCAAAAAAAAAAAAGATTAATTGACCCAAATGTGATTTCGGAGCTTTCCTTGTGAATGTATCAGGGGTCAATAACCATTTGTTGACAAGAGATAGAATAACTTTGAAACATTAACAATTAACTAAGGTTAGAACTGCCAGAAAGCTTTTGTGTGCTTAATTTTCTTCCACATTGGAAATAAAAACCCCATTGGTACATTCAAAACATTGTTTGAAATGATGAAATAGCTCTATTTATTTAGACAAGAAAACACATTCATTTTCATATAGCAAATCACCATCTACTCTTACTCTCTTTTGAATGTTTGATGAGGCAATTTAATAAAGTTGCTTAAATTAAACTACCACACATTTTACAACACTGACATGTTTAACAAATGAACAAAAAATTCAAATTTCCCTGACCATCTTTGTGTTCTTTTTAACTAAGCTGCATGATACTTTACTTCCACTCATTTCTGCTAATTTATTTCCATTAAGTTTATTAGCAGAACTATAAGAGTCATGATTACAATGTATGTGTTCTTGGTATTTAGTAAATGGTGACTTTTTAGGATGCATGTATGACTAGATTTCCATAGATTTCCAGAGAACCAATAGTGATCTTGTGATAAGCTATGCTTTTTGCATCTCCCCCCAAATTTGTACTGGAGATGAGATATGAAAATCTTTGGTCTACTCGAATTTGAATAATAATGTGCAAACCACTCCTACTTGTAGGCTGTGCAATGTAAGTTCTTACAGAGAGAGGACTTAGAAAGATCGAAAGAAAGACTGCAAATTATTTTAATTTGTTAACTCATACATTTTCTATAATGTAAATGTAAATGACAAAATCATTCAATTCACTTTAATTTCCAAGAAAAAATATATGATCTTATACAGAAGGTATAGAGTTATGAGAGACAAACCAGAGTGAGTGAACAACACGAGCTCCCACAGAAATCAGCGGCAAAGTTGGCAAAGGTAAACTTGAACCCAAAACTCCACAATTTAGTGCTGTTGACTTAACTACTGCTCACAGTTCTTTTCTCCTTTCACATAATGTTTTTTAGTGGACTTTTGGCATTCACACACTTAATGTTAGCTTTCCTGATTCTTTGAAAGCAACACTAATATGCAGTAACTTGTAGTTTTGCTTTTTGTTTTTGAGGCAGGATTTGAGTTGTCCATGTGGTAAGGCTCCTGTGCATGAGGGAGGCACCATCCAATGAGGGGGGCACCTGACAACACTATACCTGCTTCTCTCTATAGTATTTTATCTTTCCTACTAATCATCTCTCATTCAACCACCTTCAGGAAAAATCATATTTCTGAGTTTTATAATTGAATTGTAAATAAAATACAAGCATAATATTAATGTAGTGAGAACAATACAAAGAAATTGATATTTTCTAAACCACAAATATAAATTTAAGATCAACTAAAAAATTAATGTGGATCTATCATTTTATTACTGATGGAAATTTAAAATGATACAGCTACTTTGGAAATCCCTTTGCTCCTATAAAACAAACATGTAACTACTGTACAATTTAACAATTTTACCCATGATGTTTATCCAGGGAAACAAAACCTTATGTTCACACAGAAATCTGTATATAAATTTTCATCACAGTTTTATTTGTAATAGTAAAAATCTGAAAAGAGCCAAATGTCCACCAAAAAATGAATGGTCAGACAAAGTGTGGTACATACAAACCACAGAACACTACTCAGTTACAAAAAAGAATGAATTATTGATACACATAACAATTTGAATGCATCTCCAGAGAATTGTACTAAACGGAAATACCCAATCTCAAAAGGTTACACACTGTGAGACTCCATTTATATCACATTTTTGAAATGACAACATTTTAGAATTGGAGATAGAGTTGTTTCCAGGAGTTAGGAATGAAGATGAGAGGGGCAGACAGAAGGAGGCTGGTATTGTTAGAGAAGTTTGACTTAACGGGTCCTTGGGTGAAAGCACTACCAGTGTCTCGACTGTGTGGGGGATACATGAACTTTTGCATGTGATAAAAATTATGTCAACAAAATATGCATGGACACATGTACACACATAATACAAGTAGAACTTGGCAAATCTGAAATAAGATCAGTCAAGTATACCAATGTCAAAATACAGGTTATGTTATTGTGCTACTATTTTTCAAAATAATATCATTGAAGGAAAATGGTAAAATGTACATGGGATCTATTTAAAGTGTTGGGATTGTTGAAGTTATTGATGACTCATGTTTCTGACATATATATACACACACATATAATGTATATACAAAATATAATATATAAAATTGCTACAAAAGTAAGTAATAAAACATAATTTTAAAATTTGTTTCAATGAGAATTCTATCTAGGACAATACAAATAATACTGGATTTAAGATTGAGGATCAGTAATGGTCTCAGGAAACATCCCTTAAAAATACTTAGCAACAAATACAGCACAGGTCCTGATAGTTCAAAATGGTGGTGATAATAAGCTAGAAAGCCATGTCTATATGAATGTACTAGAAGGTACTGGTTGGATATCAATCCAAACTCATGTTGCTAAGTCCATAGTGTGAAAACAATCAATACAATGTCTAATAAGAATCCAATAAAACAAGGCTAAAATGAGATCACTAAGTTGGTCTAAAGACATAATACAGACAGATGTGGTAGGTGAAACTCTACTTTTAATCCATCAACCTTAACTTTTCTTTTCCTGAGAGAGAAACATATGAAACTATTGAATTGCCCCAAAAGTTCATTTAGTTCTTTCCACAAATTAAAAGACACATTTTCATTTTCACCAATAACTTTACTGATTTGGATATTTTGAGTATGTCAGCTATCTCCCTCATGGTAGAATGTTGATTGTTCTCAATTAACGTCTCAATTTGATTGCGATCAACTTAACTGATCTACCCGACTGACCATGAAGCATCATCCAGCAAGAAATCCCCAGCACAAAACTTCACAAACAAGTATTGACATGTTCAATCAGTCACAACACCTTCTCCATACACTTTTTTGTGTGTTTCAGTTGCATTTTTACCTTCCTTAAAATAATAAAGCAAAATATCCCAAAAATGTTGTGTATTTTGTTCCATCTTCACTATTAAAATGGCTACACTACACAGAAATTCACCAATTTTGATAAGCTTTTTTAAATGCACACTGCTTTGACAGCTGTCACAATACAATCTAACAAAATCATTTCGAGTGATCAGGACAACTAAGCACTACTAGAGCCATTTTACATTTTAAAAATGTAAAAGGAACTTTTTGGCCAACCCAGTATTTGGATGCTTTGAAAAATTATTTCATCTCTCCAAGAGGAAAATTGCCCTTACATGTCAGCAAACTACTAATCAATAATTTATCTCAAGGAAGCAGAAAAGAACTGTTCAAATTGTGGAAGTATTATAAGCTTTGAGAGATAGTGACACAACTTAAGTTCCCCAGAACTACTGTGAACTAAAATGGAGAATACAAATGTGGAAACACGCCCCACTTCCTTTAGCTCGATCTTTGAGAAAGATGTCTAGAGTAGAACAGAACAATTGGACTGGCTTTCCTCTCCCAAATCTAAAACAATAGAACACAGGGTAGGCAGGTACAGAAATGCTCTTTTAGCATAATACATTTCAAAAGTCACTCTAGAAGGGTCATAATCTTGATACAATCCCACAAATACAACTACTGACAAGGAATAAACTCAGTGGATGCTGTCTGTTTTATTAATATACCTTGGCTCTGAAATTATGTTTCTATAATATATAGTGTTTGAAATTATTGACAATTAAAAATGAAAATACAGACAGTAGACTTAAGATACAATTTCAATAAAGTATACATATAACTATATGTGTATATATATATATAAATATCAGTCATTTATATATAACAAAGGTGTACAAATAATTAGAAAGATATGTCTGTACAATTAGATAATAAACAGCTTTGGAGGATAAAGCAAGGTTCATGCTCACTAGCAATCAGTGACTAACATATAAACAGAAGGAAACTAAGAGATGACCATGATCTCTGTAAATAGGTGTGATAACAATCTTCCTACAGGGCCGATTCAAAATAATTCAATTTTGAAGCAATTTGTCAATATATAAAAATTGTTATGCATATAAACCTCAACCTCAAAGTTTGTCCATTAACACTTCAACTCAGAAAACTAAAATCAAGCACACTAGCTTGCAACACTCAGTTAGAGCAGGGATGTCAAACTCATGTTCACCGGGGGCCACATCAGCCTCACGGTTGCCTTCAAAGGGCTGAATGTAATTTTAGGACTGTATAAACATAACTACTCCTTAACTGGCAGCAAAGAGCTCTACATTCGGCCCTTTGAAGGCAACGGCGAGGCTGATGTGGCCCCCAGTGAACATGAGTTTGACATCCCTGGATTAGAGTTTGTAATTTAATAATAGTATTATGTTAACAATGTTTATTTCCTGACTTTGATAATGGAACTGTGATTATATAAGATATCAACAGTTAAGGTAAGTCGGGTGAAGGATGTATAGAAATTCTCTGTATTTTCCTATCGGCCCTACTCTAGTTCAAACCCACACTTCATTAGACAGGGGTGGGCAAAGGTAGGTTAAGGGTTGTGAGAACACAAAACACAGAGTTTATTCTTGTATTATTACTTATTAAGTATTGTATGATTTATTTGTATTACAACTGTAAACCTACTTTGGCCACTCTGCATTGTTTTGTCTCTTCCTATTAATTCTATTTATTTTTTTATTTTCAAAGAAACATTGCCTTTAATGAATGGATTATTTGTAAATGTAATGTTTAATTTCCATATCTATGGAGATTTTCCTTCTGTTCTTTGTTTGTTTTATGGCTAATAATATGATCTATCTCTGTAAATATTTCTTGGGCATTTAAAAAAATGTTTACTTTTATCTCAGAGGTCCCTAGGGATCAACAGATTCATTTATTTTTTATAGCAAATTGAATGAATTCATTTGACCTGTCTACCAGTTCACTTTTTCTCTCTTCTGTCTCCCAACAATTAAGCCCATGTAGCATATTTTATTAACTTATGTTATTATATTTTTCACTTTTATAATTTACATTTAGTTTTTTACAATAGCTTCTGTTTATATGATGAGATTTTCTAATGTTCTTCATTTGATTATTAAGAATTTTCAACCACTTGCTAGAATATTTAATGACAGTTACTTTAAAATCCTTTCCGTATAATTCCAACAACCCATGTTTTTACTGATTAATTGTTAAAATAATTCAATTGTTTTAATTTAAGTTTCATTTTACCAGTTCATCGTATGATGGGTAATTTTTTTTATCCTAAATATTTTGGCTATTACATTTAGGAAACTTTGAGCCTTATTTAATTGTTTGTTATTATTTTAGCAATCACCCTGTTTAGGTCTTATTCCACTTTTGTGGGCTGTGTTTCCTATTTTAATGTAATTTCAGAGCTTTTGTGTTACTATGTTAGCCTTGTGGGTTTATCTTATGCCATTGTTGGCTTCCCTTGGGCCCTCCTGGTGCAGCTTGATTGGTAAAGAAAGTTTCCTCATTCTGGGCAAGCCGGTGCCTCTAGATGGGGGAGACTCTAGCCCATGAATCTAAGGTGCTTCCAGGTGAGAGCACTAGTACGGCAGACTGTCAGTGTCTAGGTGGAGGAGGGTGGCCTCGGGCCCACAGGGACACAAAGGTTTTCCTGGCTGAGTGTGGTTGGTGTCTGAATCCTTCTTGTCTCTCCCCTTGGTGGCCTGATGACTCAGGTTGGGGAAGGAAATGTCAAGCCCAACAAGAAAGGATAACACTTCCAGACTGAGGTTTCCTATTGCAGTGAGTTTTCACTGCCAGTCCCTCAGGCACATAGTTGTCTGAGTCGGAGAGGAAAGTTGTCCATAATTTCGTGATAGCAACAAGTAATAATTTCTTTCTTACACTGAAATGCATTCATACTTTTCATATAACACACAGGTAGTTTTAGTAAAATCTTCAAAAAGTTGTCTAAACTTTTAAAAAGGAAATAAATGTTGGCATCTATAATGATAGCCCAGTGTTTCTCTTAAATCTAATGCTGCCAGGGTGCCCAAGGGAGTCACACAGTTTTGATTTTATAATAAAATCTCATTCATTTATTTTCCATTTTTAACTCTCATAAAGAAATTCATAAAATTTCTTATTGGTCATCTTGAATGTACATTCAAGTTCTTTCTGGAATTGTTTAAGGAAAGCTAAAATTCATGGTATTTCTAAAAATAGTTATTGCAGCTGGTGCTCTCTGTGTACGTTAGAGAAATTGTATCTAAGAACTTGTGCTTCCCAAACTTAAAGTAGACAGGGCTTTTGTGTCATTTTTAGGGTGTACTTATACTTTAAGGAGCTGATCATGTGGAGCCAATATTCTGGACAACTCAGCAGCAAAGGATTTACAAACAGCAACAGCATAACAACAACAACAACAACAAACATTGCCTGCTTCTTGTAGGAGCTACTCGAGTTTGTGAGAAAGCCTGCTGATATAGAGCCTGCTAGTGTTCATTAAACCTACACATCTGAACTATAATGTGTTGATTTTTCAGTACCTCAACTGTAACATAGGGGGTATTTCCCACTTTAAAAGTCAAAACTATCCTTTTGAAATAAGCTCTTCCTCAGTTAGTTGAAGAAGGAGTCATAAATTGCTGATGAGGTATATGTTTTGACTCAAAAGTGTAGAGTTTCTAAAGCATCAGCAAGGTAGTTGTCATTCCTAAGATGTAAATAAAAATACTTCTTCTCAGATGAAAAGAAAAAGTGCACCATTTATGCACAATTGCAGCCCAATTTTCAAAGCAGGAAAGAAATGTCAAGATAGAGCTATTAAGAGAGGAGATTTCAATGTCTTGATACTTTTATTCATCTTACAGTCACAAATACAGTGATATCATCAAGTTGGTAAAAAGAGAATGTAACATAATAGATCTCAAACTTCAAGTGCCATTTTTAAAGATTGCTAAAATTTTCACAGGATAGCAGTGGAAGTATTGGTTTTGAGAGATGGTGATTGCTTAATGATGAGTATAAAAGTGTTCTGAGACTGTATTTCCAAACATAGCTTCCATTTCTGTAAAAATGCATCAAATACCTAATGCAACCCACATTGAATGTGTTTTCCTATTGTTATCTTTCATGAGTGTACTTGAGTTTGTGCAGATTGTAAGATAAAGGTGGTCTATTAAGTTTAAGGGCAGGGGATTTGAAAGTAGAAGAAACAATTTGATACCTTCAAAAAGTTCCTTCTCCTAAAGGCATGAATAAAACCCTAAAAAAAAACACTGCATTATGTTTATTTATTCATTAAATAGTTATTGAGAACTGTTTGTGCTGGACATTCTTTGAAGTAAATAAAACAGGTTGCTAAACTGGATCACATGCTAAATAACAAAAGGAGAGTAGGTGGCAGAAAAATGTTAAAGTTAAAATAAATTGGGGGAATATCCTAAGACAGACTTAGAAGAGGAGGTCTCTGAGGTAGTCAGGAAAGGGCAGGACCTTTTGAAGAAGTAATGTTTTGCCCAGATCTAAAGGTAAAAGCTTTGGGTAATGTACTAAACTCCTCTTGGTCTTATTTTTCCTACATGAGTAAAATAATAGTATCTGTTTTGCTTAATTAATGAAAGACTCAAATACAATTCAAATAAAGAGGCTAGATTCTCACAGAATAAAAAGACCTGTTATCACTGTCAGAATTAATTTTTTTCACTTTTGGTCTCAGCTCTTTGTATCCAAAATAAAATTCAAGAAGGTGATTAATTGTGAATTTCACTTTAGTGTTAACAATCGGGGAATATGTACTGTATCAAAACATGATAACAACATGAGATTTTTTGTCTTTACAATCATCAATTGAGTAGAAAACATACTCAAATGATATATTTATACAGTTAACTTAGTATTCATTTAGTTGCAAGAATTTATTGAGTCAACTCTCTCCAAAGCACTTCACTGGGCATGATTTATCCATTTATGCATTTCTTTGATTAATAAAAGCACTGCTGTTTCAGGACATTTTTAGTTAATAAAGGTAAAAACAAAGGTATGCTGTGACACCATTAAAGTCCTAGAGGAGAACATAGACAGGAAAATCTCAGATATTTCATGAAACAATATTTTTACTGATATGTCCCCTAGAGCAAGGAACATAAAGGAAAGAATAAACAAATGGGATCTCATCAAAATAAAAAGCTTTTGCATGGCTAAAGAAAACAGTATTAAAATAAAAAGAAACCCAACCATATGGGAAAACATATTTGCCAATGATACCTCAGACAAGGATTTAATCTCCAAAATATATAAAGAACTTATATGACTCTACTCTAAGAAGACAAGCAACCCAAATAAAAAATGACCAAAGAACTTGAACAGACACTTCTCCAAGGAGGACATACAGAGGATCCAGAGACACATGAAAAGATGCTCAGTATCACTAGTTATCAGAAACATGCAAATTAAAACCACAATGAGATACCACTTCACACCAGTCAGAATGGCCATCATAAACAAAGCAACAAACTACAAGTGTTGGAGAGATTGTGGAGAAATGGGAACCCTAGTGCACTGTTGGTGGGAATTCAGACTGGTACAACCACTATGGAAAACAGTATGGAATTTTTCTCAGAAAACTAAAAATAAATCTGCCTTTGGCCCAGAAATTCCACTGCTAGCATTATATCCTAAGAACCCTGAAACACCAGTCCAAAAGAACCTATGCACCCCAATGTTTATAGTAGCACAATTTACAATAGCCAAGTGCTAGAAACAACCTAGGTGCCCATAAGTAAATGAATGGATCAAAAAACTATGATACATTTACACAATGGAATTCTATGCAGCAGAAAGAAAGAAGGAGCTCCTACCCTTTGCAACAGCATGGATGGAATTGGACAGCATTATACTAAGTGAAATAAGCCAAGTGGTGAAAGACAAATAGCATATGATCTCACCTTTAACCGGAAACTAAACAACAAAACAAAGAAACAAGCAAAATATAACCAAAGACACTGAATAGAGAACAGGTTAATGGTGAGCAGAAGGGAGAGGGGAGGGAATTTCAGGGGAAAGGGAGAAGGGTTTACAGAAATGAGTATAAAGGACACATGAACAAAAACTATGGGGAATGCAAATGGGAGGAAGGTGGGGAGCACTTGGCGGGTGGGCTAGGATGATAGCAAAAGGCAGAAAACTGTACTTGAACACCAAGTAAAATAAAAAATTAAATAAAAAGATACATACACCAAGCTTTACTGGTAACTCACACAATCTTTCTGTAAACTTGCACCACTATAAAAGGGTTCATTAATAAGTCTAAATATCTAAAGTTGTTATGATGACTGACAAATAGTGAAGTTAAACTGTCTTATAAAGAAGAAAGCACCTAAAATGTAGTGTGCCTCAACAGGAGTAATGATGAAGGACCTTGCCTTAGTCCCTTTTCTATAGAAGTAAGCTACAAATAAACCAGTAACTTTGTTTTGATACCTTCCTTGCACACTGACCATTATTCTTCTTTGGGGGATACCCAAAATTTATTCTCGAACAGTCCGCATCAGCAGCTAAAGCTGCAGGTTTTTCCGCATTGATCATGCATTCACAAGGCTACTAGTGAGAAAGCCTCTGGTGTCCTCTGTAACAGGGTCCACTTCACAGTATGAACAGGCACTATCACAGTGTTCACTTACAGTGTCTGTCATTATTCATACAATACATTTTATTTAATTATTGGTAATTATAAAAATAACACAAAGGTAACTTTACCTCTTCAAGCTAAAAATACAAATGCATCTAAAACTCGCTTGAATCCTGCTTCCAATTCAGTTCCCTTTTCCACTGTTGTCTCCTTGTCCAGTTTGACATTGAGTCTGAGTCTAGTCATGATAATCACTAATGTTAGAAAATATTATTTAATGAAGAATGAAGTGGTGTGATTTCAATATTATAAATTAGAAATAACACTACTTGGAAATTTCATAATATATATCTATCTCACTTGATAGTATTATAAATACCTTGTTTTGTTTAATTATGAATTGATGAGGCACACTTGAAGAAAGTACCATATTTTTCAGACTGTAAGATGCACCCTTCCCCCCCAAATTTGGGAGGAATAATGGTTGTTGGTGCTGCTGTTGAGTTCTATTTACATTTACATTGGTGAAATATTATGTTATTTATGTTATTAAATATTTTACCACATTTTTTGCTTCAAAAGTTTTTTCCTATTTTCTTCCTCTAAAACTTAGGTGTGTTTTATGGTCTAAAAATATGATATTTGAATATTGCATATAAGCAGGGGATTTTGTTGTTAAAGGCTTTCCCTATTTATTTAAAAATACTCCTTAACCCTTACTTTGTCAAGCAGTGCTAATAAACAATGACACATATACCATAATTTGGAAATATGTTCAAGTTCTCAGAAGAGATTTGCTCATCCATAAGTCTTATTTCAAACCAAATGTTACCTGGTAAGTCAAATGGCATCATTGAAAAGCCTAATTTTCTCAATGCATTCCATGGATGACATAGTAAAAGCAGGGCTTTAACAAAAAACACCTTAAAGGACTTACATTTCTTAAATATATCTTAAATTTAATTAGTACCAACAATGATATGGTGCATTTATTCTATGGATATTATGTTATATTTTTATGATGATCCAAGACACAAAGTAAATCATTAATTTGGAAAAAGAAGATAAATAAAGTTATCTTCTCCATCCCCACTGGACAGTGTAACTGAAAACTCTTTGAGAAGCAGGTCTGAGAAAGGGAGACATTAGTGTTCATATAAAGATCTGATTTTGATGATGATGATGATGATGATAATTAAATTTAGCACATTTTATCTTCTTTAACCCCCACCAGTAACCCATGAAGTTAATTATCTCCATATCTCTGTTGAAATAAAAAGTTTTCTTACATTTTAAGTAATTTGCTAATGTCAGATCACTCAGCCTGTAACGATGAAGCCATGATTCAAGCCCAAAAGTGCCTCGCTATAAAGCCAAAATATTTTAGCTTCCATTCTACTATTCTTAGACTATCTAGCTATGTCACTTAATCTCTCTGAAACTCCTTTACCTGATCTGTTAAAAGGTTACAGTAATCTCTTTCCCCCAGAATTGTTATGAAATTGCAGATAGGAAATGTGTGAGAACATACACTGAATGTTATGAAGGCATGGTGGTGACTGTAGAAACAAATTCTGGGAAAACTAGTTAGCTACAAAGAGGCCAATATCCTTCGCTACCCGGTGGGATGTCCTATACAAATAGAAAACATTGCCAGAAACCTCCTTCTTTATTAAATTTGTTTTTATCCTCACCTGAGGACAGGCTTATTGATTTTAAAGACAGGAGAAGAGATGGGGAGAGCAGTGGAGGAACATATCAATGAGAGAGACTGATTAGTTACCTTCCCAAATGTGCCCCACAGGGACTGAATCTACAACCTAGCCATGCATCCAGACCAGGAATCGAACCTGCAACCTTTCAGTTCACAGAACAACCTTTCAACTAATTGAGCCACATGGGGCAGGGCTGGAGCCTCCTTGATTCCCAGATCTTTCCTACTTCCCTCACAAGGCAAAGGATAGTTTGATAGAAATCCTATGGATAGTCTACAAAGAATTGGATCATCAGTAATAAATTAAAATGCGGTTTAGCAATTGCTTGCAGCATGTTAGGAAAAATCACAAAGCCAACGAAAATTACTGTGCTTTTAGACTCAAGTTCAATGACAAATACAACATTTACCTGAGAGAAGATATTGAAAAAAAAATATGGCAAGCTCTACATAGATTATCTGAATCTATGAACAACAGAATTATATACCATGACACTTGGAATTCATGAAAATATAAACTACTGCAGTAGCTATTTCTATATAGTTTCTCAACCTTGCTAAAGTGGTGTTTTGACTCTGAGATCTGACAACATGATACCTTCTGCACTGAATCAATATAAATATTATGTGGTAGTTGGACAAATTTAATTAAACTCTGTTTTGAAAATTAAATTTTTATATAATCTCAGTTTATTTGAGACGGATTGTCAAAGAGTTTAATGCACACTCTTAAAGTATAAACCACTATTCATTTTTGAAGCATTGTCACAAATGAGATTATACACATAAACAGAGGAGCCTTCCCTAAAATACACTGAAATGTGATAGCTTCTCAGATCTGAGAGAGTATGTTAAGCAAGCAAATGAAAAACAGAGAAGACAAAGGGGGAAATTAATTAAAGCATAAATTGATTATGCCAATTAACTAATAGAAGTGCATAAATAGATATATTGTGATAGCTATATTTATCAAGCCCTGTTCCTTCTTAAAACATTAATTTTGTGACATGACTTTCTTACAGTTTTCCTCCTACTTTTCTGGCCACAGATTTTCTGGTTTATTTGTGGGACAATCCCTAAAATGCTATAGTTCATTAGGATTTCCTCTTCTCCTTTCAACTTATATCTACTCCCAGAGTGAAAACTGTAACCGAAACACAAGTTTGGCTGCTTGCTGCAACAAAAGTGGAACTTGTCAAACAGGTTCAGGTGCAAAAGGAAAGAGGTCTACTCAACCTGGGAGAACACTGAACTCCCATCTCAAAGACCATGCCCCTTTTCTGCTCAAGCTCATGGTTCTTATAGGAGTAGGAAGGGGAAGGCTGTTTTTCTATCCAATTATCTTGCTAGCTTTCCAGGTACTGGGATCATATCTGTTTATCTTTCTAGTTTTTGGTGTGCTTGGGTCTGTCCATTCATCTTTCTAGCTTTTGGTGCACTCAGTGTAAGAACCTCCCATGTCATCTTGGCCAATGGGGGAGATTCCTGCTGCGAATGTCTGTGGTAACGAGGTCATTCACTTCTATAATTTCTATAATTCTTCCATAATTTCACTTCTATAATATAATAGAATTTACTTTCTCTTCTTCAACTTTGTTTTCTAAGCTCTAAATCCATACATATGACACTGCCTAAAGAAATCTGTACTTGGGTACCTCACACAGGTGGAATTAAAATCACATGATTAAACAATCACACTGCAGTCAGCAATCACCTGGGTGATTGTCCCTGGTTTCATAATTGTCCCTGGTCTTGCACATTTCTCGTATACTCACTTAAACGCAGTAAGAATGATCCTTTAGTGTGCAAATCTACTATTATTTTGCTGCTTATGATCCCTAGTCACCCCTTTCCACTGTGATAAAATTTAAATGCCTTAATGTGTCCTTGAAAACTTTGAAGGATCTTCTCTTTGTAGCTCATTTTTATTCCCATCTCCCCAGATAAGTGTATATGTCAGTGTGTACTATGTATTCAGTTCCTTTGGTGCGTCATGCTTATTTCTGTGAAAAGCCCATTGTGTGTCTCATACCATACACCTGGAATATCTCTGTTGTCTTAAATAGGGTAAATTAGTGAAATTCTTTAAGATTATTATTGTTCAAATTTGCCATATCCTTGTTATTTTCTGCCTGGTAGTTCTATCAATTATTGAGAGTGCGGGAAGTTTTCATGTCTGCATTTACTAACCAGGAGTTAATTGTCTATTTCTCCCTTTAATTCTACCAATGTTTGTTTCGTGTGTTTTGAGGCTTCGTTGTTCAGATCATATGTTTATAATTATTATATCTTCATGATGAACTGACCAATCTATCATTACAATATGTCTTTGTTACTAGTAGCACATTTTGTCATAATATCTATGTTGTCTGATGTTAGTGTAGTCATTCCAGCTTTCTTATGGTCACTCTTTGTTGTTTTATCCTTTTAATTTTAATCTGGTTATTTCTTTGACTATAAAGCCTGTCACTTACAGACAGTATTTAATTAGATTGTTTTTATTCACCATGATATCTATAATTTGATTGTACTGTTTAATCATTTTATATGTAATGTAATTAGTGATATGGTTAAATTTACATATTCATTTTTCTATTAACTTTTAATGTCTCATATTTTTTTGTTCCTCTGTCCTTCCTCTGCTCTCTTTCTTTGTGTTAAATAGTAGATATTTTCTAGTGTGTCACTTAAATTATTTTTATACATTTTGAGTTATTAGTTATTTTTAGCATCTCAGGTTGCTCTGAAAATTTCAAAAACATCTTAATTTAAAACAACATATTTCGGATTAATATCAACTTCATTGATATAGTATGTGGCAACTTTGCTTATTTCCTTGCTTTTCCTTTGTTTTACCATTGTGATACACATGGTCATTGTAAATGTTTCAAGCCCAACAACACAGTATTTTAAATAGTGTTTTGTGTAGTTGTCTCTCGAATCAGTTGAGTAAAATGTATATTTGCACATTAACTTTTATGTTTATCTATGTAATTCTCTTTATCACCACTTTATCCTTGATGTTGTGTTGAGCTACTTTTTAACAATCTAAAGTTCTTCCAGCAAGTCTGCAAGCACAAACTCTCTCAATCTTTATCTACTGGGAATATTTGTATTTATTTGCTTATTTATTTTGTGGTATACATTTTTCCCCAGCATGTTAAATATATCATCCCCCTGGTTCTGGCACCCATTGTGTCTGATGAAGAGGCAGCTGTCGATTGTATTGAGGTTTCCTTGTATGTGCTGGGTCCTTTCTTTTTCTTTCTTCATTCAAGATTTCCTTTTTGTGTTTGTCTTTTGGTAGTTTGACTACCATGAGTTTAGGTATAGAGCTCTTTGAGTTTATCTTTCTTGCATTTTATTGAGCTTCTTAGACACACATATTGCTTTTTTATCAACTTTGTGATGATATTCACATCATTATTATTTTTAATTATTTTCTGCCTCTCTTCCCTGTTTTTGGGATTCCTATTATGTATATATTGGCATAATAATGGTATCTCACAGTTCTCTCTGAATCTGTTCATTTTCTTCCTCATTTTTTGTTCAATCTGTTCTTCAGACCGGAAAATCTCTATTGACTTATCTTTATGGTCACTGATTCTTTCTTCTGCCAACTCACATGTGCAGTTCAGCACTTTTTCACTTTTCAGTTACTGCCTTTTTTAACCACAGAATTTCCATTTTTTAGAATTTGTATCTCTATTCATATTCTTTACCTGGTGGGTCTTCAGTGTCAAATTTCTTTTAATTATAAAAACATATTTTCCTTTTGTGTTTTACACATATTTTTGATAATGACTTAAAGTAAGAGATGGTTTCTATTGATCATTTTTTTTCTCCTTATGACCCAGTTTTCTGTTTTCCTGAATGTCTCATATTTTAGGAGAAAATTTACATTTTAGGTAAATTATTGTAGCAACTCTAGATTCTAATGTCTTCTAGTTGTTGCTTTTGTTTATTTTTTTGTTAGTGACTTGCTTGTATTAATTCGGTAAAAACTGTCTTCCCTAAAGTATTCAAACACTAAAATCTCTATTTTTATTTTTTTCTTGTTTTTCCCTCATTTTATTTATTTTTATTGTTTTTCTATTACAGTTGTGCCAATTTTCCCCTGTTGCTCTCCCTTACCCCTCCCACCCCCTGCTCCCACAGTCAGTCCCCACCCTGTTGTCCATGTCCTTAAATTACTTTTATTATTATTTAAAAACCCAATTTCCTAAATAGAGTTTAAGGGCTTAAAGATCAGGCAAAATAATTTTTTAAACATCATGAGCCAGTAAGGCTTCCACATCTGCTAAGGAAATCTGTGTGAGCATTGTGGAACATATTAAAAAGTCAGGGAGTTTACCTGATTGTTTTGACTTTTATTTTCTCCTTGTAACTGTCTCATGTTCTTCCAGGTATGAGTAACTAGCTGGGACCATCTCCCTCATTTCCCATGCATGCAGCCTTATACATGCACATGGCCTTCTAGATTACCAAGGAATACTTTGAAGCTTCTCAGGCTTTTCAAAGCCTCATGACTGTCTTATTCCCTGTATCTCCCTTTTACATTTTTTGGTTGGTCTCTTACTTGTCCCAACTAGCATCACAGCCTGGGTCAGCTAAGATACTGACTTGCCTTTATTATTTGCCACCAGTTGCTGTTTATTTTGACAATGCCCTGGATATAAGTCTCCTCCTAGGAGCATCAGACCAGATGAGCCCTACCAGATTTGTACAGGCTCCACACACCTCACTCTCATTACTAAGTTTCTTGCTTAATTTTTTTAAATGTTGTATATTTTCAGCTAATTTCTAGAGTAATGAAACACACAGTTTTGTCAATTTGAGCTTTTTTTTAATTACTGCTTTTCCCAATGTTAATAGCAGCACCATTTCCAATAGCCAAGTGCTGGAAGAAAACTAGGTACCCATCAGCAAATGAGTGGATCAAACAACTATGGCCATTTACACAATGGAGTAGTACACAGCAGAAAGAAAGTAAGGGAGAAGATTTGTTGAGGTTCTTATTCTACCATTCCTGAAGACTCACTATACTTGCACATAACTTTAAATCATAAGTAATAGGTTTCCAAATAAATATTAACAGAAAAATCTTTCTAGATAATGGGGACAAGTAAATAGATACATGAATTGCATAGTGGGTTTAGGTAACTAAAAATCATTTATTGAAAGCAGGGAATGATAAAAGATAAGTCTGAGCCAATATAAAAGATATTATAATAATATCATATTAAGGAAGTAAGATATCATTCTGTAGGTATTGGAATGTGAACAAACAATTTTGAGTAGAAGAATAAAAGTTATTTAGAAAAGCCACTCCAATAGGGAATTTAGGTATATAGGGAAAAGATAAGACTGAGGAAAGGGATAACAGAACACAGGCTGTTTTTCATTCTGGCCGAGAAACTATGTTTGGAATTCAGTCTGGGGCAGAGTGGTGGTGGGCAAACATGAGAACTATTTAAAGGTTTACAGATCACTATTGATACAACTAATTATATAAAAGTGAAAGGTGAACTCTAGTGATAAAACAAATCTCAGACTCTAAGATGCAATACCATTCAGAGAAACAGAATGGTATGATTATTCTCTTAGGTCTCTTAAGTCACCAAAATGTAAGTATTTGTCCTATTATATGAAAATAAAAGAGAATAAGATTAAGAAAATAAATTCCTAAGAACTCAGGAAAAATATCTAATTCTCTTTCATGTTATGAATATGTTCTAACCTAGTAGGTATAGTTTCAGTAAGTAATAAATCTTTAGTAACATAATTTAAAAGACTGAGATGTCTTAAATACCAAGTTTAAGAAATTTACTCTCAGAAAAGCCAGTAAATAAGTAACCATATCTGAAAATTGAGAATGGCAGATCCCATTAAGATTGTGGAAAGTACATTTCCTAAGAGCATAAATTTAATGAAATTATGAAAATAAGCAAATGCCTTATGGAGAATAAAAACTTAATTAAAAAGTATTAAGTAAAACTTAATCCTAAAGTATTTATTTTATAGGAAGATGATATGCTGAAAGAGAAAATGTCTATATAATGCATTGTTTTTGTATTTTTCATCTGTACAAACATTTCTTACTAATGAACCAGACCTTATTTTCAGGTATTATGCATTTAGCAATTTTTAATAATAATAAATAAAATTGTATTAGCAAATATAAGGTAGCCTATCAAAAATTAATTTAAATATACATTGTTGCCAACTAAACTCTAGATGGGCCAGTTTTCAAGACTAAAAGCACAAGTAATCTCTTTTTCCAATTAATAGTGCTTATTCCAAAGTTCATTTATAGCCTGCATCTCTAAAGATTTAGTTGATGTCAGCAGTTAATGGTTGGCTTGCTCTTTAGGCCTGTGATAAAACTCAGAGCAAATGAATAGTTTCTAAAGCTGCATGATAATTATGTTAATAAATGATTTGGAAGGATGGATACTATTAAAATCTGTAAATATATTTTTAATGATCAGAATGTGCATTTAACTCAGTTTAACTGAGTGTCAATATAGTAGAATGAGGAAGCATTGATGGTTTTCATCACATTTATTGTAAACATGCTTTGAATCTCCATCAGCTTTTTCCTTTTATTTTTAAAAAATGCTGACAATTGTCTAATAATATCAATGGGTATTTAACCTGGCCTGATTTTAGAATGTTCAGAGAAGCAATAGGCCTATTTCCATGCAGCATAATACCTGCAAAAACAAACACATCCAACCCATGTCATTGTCAGATGCTTCAAGACAGGATTTAGATATTGTAAAACTTAAACCAGAATGTTGTAACCATAGAATACATTTAGTCTATTTTATTTGATAGACTTACCACAAAATGTTTTACTTCACAGAAAAAAATACCAATATAATATTGAAAAAGTGACTGGCATATAGTAATAGATCCAGAAACATCACATAATGAAATATAGACTACAGTAATCAATTCAACACATAAAAGGCAAACTGGCCAAACTTCACACTTCACTGGATTTGAACGAACATTTTGCCATTTCAGTTTTATAAATGGTGTTATAAAACAGGAAGGAAAATAACTCCAAAAATCAATCCCATTTCCTGGATCTTGGTTTGCACATAAATCACAGGTAAGACCCAGGTATGAACTTTCAGTTTCTGGTCTATGTTTTACCACCGACTCGTTACCTGTGGCAATTACTCTGGGGTTGTGATTAGAAAAGAAGGAGGACTGTTAATGTTGTTATTCAACAGATAAGTCTTTCAATAAAATGCTGCATTCTAGCTCTTGGCCCACTGTACCCACTAATTCACAGCCCAGGGGCTTCCTTCTATGATATGCTATACTTTGGAAAGAATTAAAACTTCTATGCTACTTTTTTTTCTGTGCATGTCCTAAGTTCCACTCATTTTAAGCATACATACAATTTAATCACCTTGCATAATACAGAAATGTCTGAAATTCTATGATGCACTGTTAGTGAGCGCCAACTTGTACTTCATTTCCACTTCTGGTCTTTCTGTACATATATTATTTTGCATATTTATTTACTGTCATTTCAATGGCATTTGTGAAGGTAAGTTTAATATATGGGCTCAATCCAGCAACATACTCTAGATTTACAGTGATCATTTATAATGTTAAATTTTTACCTTTTAAGGGAACTAATACAACCACCATGCAACATTGATCCAAAAATTGAGTTTGCAAAAAAGTTTTGAGGTTTTTAAATAAAAGTTACATGATAGTTAATTACATGCTATTTAGTTTGTTGTGGTACTTCTAAAACAGAAGATTCCATTCCATTTATTAAATATCTTTTCTGTATAGGTGCCAATTCTTAGCTTCAGTCTGTTAAGAATTGTGTTTTATATCATAAGAAAGTGATTAGTAATCTGGAGTCATAGAAGCCTGGGTTTGAATCTTCCTCTGCCATTTACTAAGCTTATGAACTTGAAATAAGTTATTTAACTCCCAAATCTTTTTTTATCTGTACAATTTATATATTTATTTATTCCATAAACATTTAAGTACCTAATTTTACTAGGTTTTTATAAGGATGAATAAAAGAATAGTAAAGTGTTAACTTAATAGTCAATAAGCCCTTAATAAACATTGCCATTAATGTAATTATTTTCAACTCTCTTCTTTATCTTAAAGAAAAGAAAGAATTAAGCACAAGACAATATTATGTATAAATCTTTCTTCATTATGACATTCATAATGGCCAGAAAATAAATTTCAATTATAGCAATATCAACCAAGGATAGATATAGAAACCATGCTGAAAAATGATGCACGAACTCTTCCAGCTTTCTAAAAATCTTTTGAAAGCAATATTTAAATTGAATCCTAAAAAAATTAAAATGCAGGAAATGTTTTAATCTTCAATAAATCTTCCTTTTTTTCTGTCGAGTTCACTTTTCTGAAATTGATATCCAAGAGTCATGTAGTTTCCTATGCTAACTAAAAAAAGGAAAAGATGATATAGTTGGGTTTGTTGTTTTTCTGTGGAAACTCAGTATCCCCTGAGTTGGAATTCCAGTGTGTCTTATGCTCTCAGTCTGCCTTTCTCCTTGGTCTTCTGACCAACATACTGCATGCTTATCTTTTTTTTTAAATTTAATTGTTGTTCAAGTACAGGTGTCTCCATTTTACCCCCACCATTCCTCCCCACCCCAGCCATCCCCACTCCCCACCTTTGATCTTATCCTTCTTTGGTTTTGTCCAGGTGTCCTTTGTACCTGTTCCTGAAAACCCTCCCCCGCCATTATCCCCTCCCACCTCCCATCTGGTCACTGTCAGCCTGTTCTCAATTACAGTGTCTTTGGCTATACTTTGCTCACTTGCTTGTTTTGTTGTTTAGTTTCCCATTAAAAGTGAGATCATACGCTGTTTGTCTTTCACCATCTGGCTTATTTCACTTAGCTTAATGCTGTCCAGTTCCATCCATGTTGTTGCAAAGGGTAGGAGTTCCTTCTTTCTTTCTGCTGCATAGAATTCCATTGTGTAAATGTACCATAGTTTTTTGAGCCACTCATTTACTGATGGGAACTTAGGTCGCTCTCAACATTTGGCTATTATAAATTATGCTGCTATGAACATTGGGGCGCATAGGTTCTTTTGGATTGGTGTTTCAGGATTTTTAGGTTATAATCCCAGCAGTGAAATTGCTGGGTCAAAAGGCACTTCCATTTATTAGTTTTCTGAGAAAATTCCATACTGTTTTCCATTGTGGCTGCACAAGTCTGCATTCCCACCAACACTGTACTAGGGGTCCCCTTTCTCCACATCTTTTCCAACACTTGCTGTTTGTTGATTTGTTTATGATGGCCATTCTGACTGGTGTGAAGTGGTATCTCATTGTGGTTTTAATTTGCATCTCTCTGATAGCTAGTGATATTGAGCATCTTTTCATGTGTCTCTGGATCCTCTGTGTATCCTCCTTGGAGAAGTGTCTGTTCAATTCCTTTGCCCATTTTTTAACTTGGGTTGTTTGTCTTCCTAGAGTGGACTCATGTGAGTTCTTTATATATTTTGGAGATCAAATTCTTGACTGAGTTATCATTGGCAAATATGTTTTTCCATACAGCTGATTCTCTTTTCATTTAATGCTGTTTTCCTTAGCCATTCAGAAGCTTTTTAATTTGCTGAGATCCAATTAGTTCATTCTTTCCTTTATGTCCCTTGCTCTAGGAGACGTATCAGTGAAAATATAGTTGCTTGGAATATCTGAGATTTTTCTGCCTACATTCTCCTGTAGGATTTTTATGGTCTTATGACTTATATTTGTTTTTTATCCACCTTTTATGTATGTTGAAAGTCATCAAGTTTCATTTTTTTTTTTTTTTGCATGTAGCTGTCCAGATCTCCCAACACTATTTGGTAGTTTGTCACCACAGGTAGAAAAAGAACAGTGCTTAGAGTTCAGCTGCCTTCTGGGATGACTGTGCCTAGAGCCTCAGAGAACGGGATTGAATGAGCCATTGGGCCTTGGATGAGAACTTGCAAGAGTAAATCAAGAACACAAATCAAGGAATACATAAAAGTCTATTTCTGAAAACTGGGGTGCATGGCATTGGGAAGACTCAGGATTCTAGGAGTTAGGCAGTAACTGTGAATGGTCAGTCCTGTGACAATCACAGAGATGACCCAGATCTTTGATTTAATATTAAATTTTTATGTTTGATACTTATAAAACTCCTGCCTCTGTAAGGATTAGTTTAAGAATAGGGTGGGCCCACATTTACTGGGAATGAAGGGGATGAGTGCCCTACAATGAGTTGCTAGAACAGTAGCACATGTAGTGGCTAAAATTTTCTAATGATAAAAACATTACTTCTTTCTGCTAATGTTCATATTAATCCCAAACTCCATATTCAAAAATATTTTAAAGTAACATTGTCTTCTAACAAGAAATTATTCCAGAAGTATTTCACCTTTGTCTACAATATAAGGCTGCTTAAACACTTTATACAGCAGTGGAAAGAGCATTGGAAATTTGAGTTCTGCCCTTGGCCCTACCACTGACGACAGTATGATATTGGGAACATAGTGGGCATTTCTGCGGCCCAGTTTTCTGGTTTGAAAAATTAAAATGGACAGGTTGGAGGGAGAGTCTTAATGGATTAGATGTGGGAGAGAAAAAAGATTGAGAACCTCTGTATAAATAATTTATAAAGTTTATTCTGGATTGATTGAATCATGATGGGAAAGAGTTGCACCTTTGGCGGCTGCTCCTGGTAGGAAGAGGTATTGCCTGAACCAGCATCTTTGTAAACCATTGTGCAACTTGGGCCACTCCATGGATCACTTAAAACTTGTGGTCATTAATTTCCACACTACCAAAATGAGAAGAATAAAGACATTTCAGTCTTTCTTATGTAAAGGCATCATGGTGATGTAGAAGGAATGCACAGATCTGGTATAATCCTGGCTCTAACCACTTAGGAGCTGTGTGACCTTGGACAGTTGTACCATTTGTCCCAGACTGGAATGTTCAAAGATATAAAAATACTGCCTTGGCCAGGTGGTTCAGTTGTTTGGAGCATCATCCTATATACCAAATGGCTGCACTATGGGTTCAACTCCCCATCAGGACACATACTTATGTTGCATGGTCAGGGCACATACAGGAGGAAAGTGATCAATGTTTCTCTGTCATACCAATGTTTTTTCTCTCTCTTTCCTTTCCTCTCTCTTTCTCTAAAAAATTAATAAACATATTATCAGGTGAGGAAATTATTTATATATGTATAAATTATATATATATATGTAATATATATGTATATCTCCTCTCTCTTGCCCTGGCCTGATTGCTTAGTTAGTTGGAGCATCATACTGAACACCGAAAGTCTGTGAGTTCAATTCCCGATCAGGGCATATATCTGGGTTGCAGGTTCAATCCCCAGTTGGGGCGGTACCGGGTGCCAGGGGAGCTGCCAGCTGGTTGACATTTCTCTCTCTCTCTCTCTCTCTCTCTCTCTCTCTCTCTCTCTCTCTCTCTCACTTTCTCTCTCTCTCTCTCAAAAGCAATAAAATATCCTTGGGTGAGGACTAAAAAATCAAAAAAATTTGTAAAGATTTAAAAAATGCCTCCTTCTCATGTTTTACATGATGTTAAATAAAATGTCTCACTCAATAACTATTTCTTGCATACTGTCCACATATTGGTACTCTAGTGCTTCAGAATGCCAGGCATGGGAACTGACCTAAAGCAGGTAATCATTGGGAACTAGTTTTCTTTCTTTCAAATGCAAAATTCCATATTTATCGAAGAGCATGGAACACATTCTTTCAAGCAAAATAGCTATATTTTCAGTGCAGACTTCTGGAACCCATATCCTAATTCAGATGAGTGGCTCCAATAATATTTCAGGTAAGTAATAAAGAAGATCCTTTGAAAAGGCAAACATTTTACTCTCATTCACATTAAACACAATTTCCTGTATATTTACTTACAGAAAACATTTTTTATTAGAATGCATGCATGTTTAAGTAATGATTTGCATTTAAAATTATAAAGACTATCCAAATGTGTAAATTACAATGCCTTATTTATTTTACTTTCCCAGTGAAATGATCCCATCCTGAGAATTTAGAACCTATTTAAAAGTTAATTTTTTGTTACCTTAAACTTTATTACTTAACATAGTGGGAAATTCACAGCCAATTCACCTAGCAATAGCACTGCAATCATTTCAATTGGATTTCATATAAATTTCATATTCAATTAGTAATTTCACTATGCCACCTCAACAATTAGTGAACTAATCCAGGAGGTACCAATAAAAAACACATCATGTGAAAACTTTCATCAGCAATTTGCAAGATGTTAATATGTTATCAAGTTCAAAACTGGACCTGAATTCAGAGCAGAGTCCATAGTCTTCAGATTTGTTCCGGGATATTATGAACCATTGTCAAATAGATGAAAGATTCTATTATCTTACTCCCTTTTATCTATCTCATATTCTCTTCATTTCCCTGTGTGTCTCCACTGTTCTCACTACATGACTAGAATCATGAATTGTAAAATATTAGCACTGAACAGAATCTTCTAATCAACTCTGCTTCTGCCTATTTTTTCCAGTCAAAAGATTATGAGATTGGTTGAAATTCCAAAGATAAAATATACTATTCACATTAATTTTTTGTTTGTAATAGGGTATTGTGTTGGATTTTTCTCCACTGGAATTCTAAATATGTAGTTTAATCATAAAACCATACTCCTTAGAAATATTGAAATCATAATATTCACAAGTTTTCATATATCAAAATTACATTTGTGCTGTTCTCTCATTTATTTTTTATTTTTCTTTTGTAGTATGCTAAATTTCAGGAAGTAATTCCTGGTTGTCAATTTTTATAAATTTCAAAATGAAATCAAGATCTGCTTTTTCTAGGGCATTGTTTTAGAACAATCACATAGTTAGATATTTTCCTGCCACCAGGATATAAATGAAGCTATTTATCAACCAAGCAATATTTTTAAATGTCTTCTTTGAAGACTTTAGGGGAATAAAAAGAAATACCAATATTTTGTCCTCAAAGAGTTCATAACTTGGTTTGGAGGAAAGTGTTCAGTCAAGTGAAAAATCAGTTAATAATAATGAATTACAATGGAATGCAATCCTGGCCATAGGGTATCATTAGATATTACACAACTGTTAAATGAATGCCTCTAACAAAATTGTTGTCACCCAGTAAAGCTTCAAAGCACTTTAGGCTTTGAAGGACAATGTTAAAATTTGGAGAATTTTGTTGAGAATTCAGTCCTATGGGCTTCAATATCAGCCCATAATTAAATCTAATTTCCTCTGAGGGTCATCTAACCTCAAATTTCCCTTAACTGACCTATTCCAGGCTACTTAACACCTGTAAGGAACACAGACAATCCCTCATGCTGACATCAGTAGCCATACCCACGATGAGCTGCTGTGTTGAATCACTGACCTACTTTTGCCTTGGATATTTCAATTCAAAGTAAGCAATGGCTATCTGTCAATATTTATGGTTGGTGCTTCAGGGGATATAAAAGTAAATATGATATGACTGCTATTTATATTTTTATGCCTTGTGAGAGAGATATAGAGGTACAAACATTCCAAACCATGTAGGGTACAAGAACTAAAGTGAATGTAGAAAATAAGCTAAGTTGTATGTGAACCACACTTTAATTCAATCTAATATAATAATGTAACAATCTTCCAAGGTAAACACTCAGAAGCATTTAGGAAAATGATTGGACCCTCAGATTTCCCTTCTTTCTTTCTGCTCTTTCTAAAATAGCATCTGAGTGTATGGTGGAGGAAATATGGTTTAAATGACCTTAGGAATTTACAGAGAAAGGTGTGCTCATAGTCACAAGGATCTTCTGGAGCCACACAGGTTATGGTATTTGAGTAATTTGTCTTGTCTGAAAACTGAACTGTGACTGATATGCATCACTGGTTCTACCTGGCTCTTTCTGGGGTTAACTATGATATGCTAGGACTTCCTCATATAGTCTGTGGTCCTGGTTACTGATTTCTGGTCTTGAAGCCCAAACCGTCAATAGCTTCCCATCTAATCTAGGTTCTTGCCCTTATGCCTGCATCTTCGGGGCAGACGGGAATCCCTGGGGTCACTGAATAATAACTAGGGAAACCAGGAGCTCTGTTCCACACTCACCAGTGTGGATGCTTGTATCAATGAGCCTGCACCATCTTGGAAGCAGTTGTTTTCAGGAATTTCACTACAAGCATACACACCCTTGCTAGGACCTCAAGGAAAGCAAGAAGCAACCCTTTATGTTCTTCAGCTACCCATCTCTCAATGAACACATCCAAAATATTTATTAGTTCCCAAGTAACAGTGCACTTGAGGTTCAGGCATGTAATAGTACACTTAAGTATCTTTCTTCCTTTAGCATATATTCTCACTACTCTCAAACAGCAAGCTCCATCGCTAATATGGGCAGAAGGGATATTTTCTCTATACCTATAAGAAGAAACTCTACAATAGGCCTTTATGCTTGGTTTTTACTATTTTCAAACAATTTGGAAAATCCTTGAGAAATTTAATGCTAATGCCTGGCGTTTTGGTACACAATCTTATTTTAATTGTCAAATATTTACTGTTAACTCTGTCTGACTTCAAAATGGGACTTTTGAAATGACCTCAATTAATATACACCTGAATCAGCTCAGTTATTCAGTAACTGCAACTGGTTACAGATAAAGTTGTGTGTACAGAAATATAAACAAGAAAATAACGCAACATTTGACAAAAGATCTATCCAATTTGACTCTAGTAAAAGGGGATAAGAGCCTATATCAGTGAGAGCTCTGCCTGGGAAATGAAACCAGTGTGATGTGTACAGGCAACATGTTTAGGTACATAATCCAGAGAGGGAGTGGTATTTCCAGACTGGAAACTCTGGGGTAGAAGCTAACACTTCGGTCCAATGACAGTTTTGTTTGTTTGTTTGTTTGTTTTTGTCTTATTCAAAGAAACTACTTTTGCTGTTAAAGGCCTTTAACCTGATTGGATAACCTCATTTATTTAATGTCAACATATTGTATATATTAATCACATCTAAAAACTACTCATACAATACCTAAACTATTAGTGTTTAATTATCCTCCTTAAATATAAAACTAATCATCACAGCACCTAAATTAATTTGGTTGCAATGGGAAGGGAATATAAAGGATCAGCTATGAATGAACATAACTGGAGAAAAACAAGGAAAAGGTAATGGAGCACTCAAGAATGGTTTTAAGGGTTTTACTTTGGGTTACTGGGAAAGTGGTATCCATATAACAAAACTATAGGGGGCTGATTTGGAGAAGACACTAATTAATATAGTTTTAGATGTCTAAGAATGTGAGTTAAATAAATGACCAAATATTAAAAGGTGATTTGCTTAACTACTGTACTTCAGTTGAGTTGCTGAGAAGACACATAGCTCCACTGTCCTGCCCTGGACACAGCAGAATGAGCCAGCAGTGCACACCTAACTGAATCCAAGTCTAAGCTCTGTCACATTTAAATATCACACACAAGCCAGTTAGACGGTCATGGGTCCCACATCTAAAACCAGAGTTCTAGAGCTAACAGCCATGGATTTGCAGGTCTATGCAGGATAGACCAACCCAGAAAGAAAAAATCATAAAAAGCATAGATAAGAGAGATGAGACAACCCTTAAAGATGGGGAATATTACTTTTATTCCTGTCTGCTTAAATAGTTTTTCATGACACCTGTCTTTACTTATTCAGTTTCTAAATTTTAGTATTATTACAGTTTCTATTTCCTAATTATATTTAAGTTGAGTAGATATCTGTCTTTGGATCTAGGATTAAAACCAAGTACTAAAAAGAAATATAGTTGGAAATATCAGTACTATGTATGTTCAAAGAATCACACTACCTCAATTGTTAATTGGCATGTTTGGAAGGGGTAAAAGGAGAAGGAAAAAACTTTAAAGCTGGGACCATTATAAATCTTGACACAGTTGAACCAAAAAGTAATGGATTCTAAAGTTAGTTGCACTTGGTACAACATGTTACTTGAAGAATCAAAACCAAATGTTTGGGAAGAAGCACCGTCTGATGCCTTGAGTGTGGCAATTATTCAATTACAGTTATAATCAATCCACTGACCTGGCTGCATTTTCACTACCTACTGTACTGCTCATGTCTTCAGTTCCCACCTTACCAGTGCAAATGTCTTGATCCATCATAACCATCACTTTCTTATGTAAGTTTCTAAAACCCAAGTCATTTTTAGCTTTGCTCTTCTCAGTTGGTAAAATCCCATCCACAGTTAAATCTAACTTTGCCTACTCTAAACATCCTCCACTTAGAACTTCATTGGAAAAATATGCCCAGTTGTGTTATCTGATCTAAATTGTAATTTATGATCACTAACCTCAAATGGCCCTTTATGCTAACCAATAATCATAACACATTTACTTAATTCATTCACACCTACTTTTCTGAACAATGATTTTATTCTTTCATCTATTACCTGTTAAAACTGCAACACTTTCTCTGCCTCCATTCTCGTTCTTATGATGATAATCAAGCTTTCTTGTTTACTGAGAGCATAGAGGCAATCCTCTACATACATCCATTACCACATCTTCCTTGCCCTTGCCCAGCAGTTAGCTAACTTCCCAAGAGATCCTCCCTTGTCACCTACACAGATTAACTTGTACCCTTCTATTGTTTGATTCCTGTTAGGAAGAGCTAGGAACTGGAGTGAGGGAGAATGAGAAGTGACTGCCAAAGGAGGGAGGTTCTTCTGGGGGTGTTGTGAACATGTTCTATAATTACAACATGGTGATGGAAGCACATGTTGGTAATTAAATGGGGGAAGTTTTTGGTATGTATGTGACATATCAATTAAGCCTTGTTAAACCAAGAATGTATAAGGGAAGATTGCCACGACCTGGTTGTGTGGTAACATATCTGACAACACACACGTGCATGCACAAGTGTGCAACCATCACAAACCTGTGAGTTGGTCATTTTCAAAATGAAAATTTCCTGCTCATCACTGTCACTACTACAAAATAGAGAAGCTACAGCATAGGTCAAATACATACATATGATACATACATTTGAAAAAATACATATATAAAAGATGTAAAGAGTACCTAAAAGTCCAAATTGAAAATCAAGTAACTCAATTCCACAATAAGCAGAGGAGTTGGATATTTCACAAAGGAGGATTTGCAAACAGTCAGCATATTAAAATGTGCTCAAACTGTAATTGAGGAAAAAACAATTTGATACCACCACACCCCAAGTAACATAGCTAAAATTAAGAAGAAGAAGAAGAAGTGAAAGCATGCATAGCAGTGAAGACATGACAACAAAAACTCTCATTTATTGACTGTGGAAGGATAAAATGATGCCAATTGAAAAAATATTTAGCAATTTCTTATAAAGTTCAATATTGTCTTCCTATGTCTCAATAACACAATTTTCTAGTTCGTTATACAAGAGAAATAAAAACATTTATCCACAAAAAAGACTAACACAAAAATATTCAAAACCCCAAACTGAAAACATTTCAATTGTCAATAGAAGTGATTTGAAACATATTGTGGTATATTTTCACAATGCAATGCTAGTCAGCAATTAAAATAATTAACAACTGATATGCATAAAAATGAATGGAATGAAAGCATTACATAAAACAAGAAAAGCCATATGTACATAGTATATCTACATAGTCTGATTTATACACATTTCAAGAAAAGGCAAAACAAATCTATAACTAGAAATCAGATTAGTGGATACCTCTTGGTGTAGGACAATTGACTAGAAAAGGATACAAAGAAACTTCCTAGGGTGATGAAAACTTTTAAATCTTGATCATGATATTAGTTACACAAATTTATATATTTGTCAAAATATGCTAAACTATGGAAAATATCTGTATTTCTTTATATATGAATTATACCACATAAAATCAATAATAAATAAAATGTTAAAATGCCTCCATTGGTTTTATTATCAATAAAATTAGCTGTCAGTGTTATCAGGTGCTGCAAAAATGCGATGCATATTGTTGCAATAGCAAAATATTTTGTAAACCTGTTTTCTTTGAAAATCCAGATAGCCACAGATGAAGAAATGTTAAACATCAGAATATCAATAATATATGCTGTTTGTAAAGTGATGCTACAGCAAGTTGTTGGAGAGAGAGAGAGGGAGAGATGAGACCCGGGAAGAATTGGATAGTTTGAGAGCAGAAGTGAATTTAAACAAGGAGAATTTAATAATCTGGGCCTTGCAGGACTGAAAAAGCCAGCTGCCTCTAATCCCAAAGTGGAAAAGGCACAGGAGATCTTTGAATTGAACAAGGACTGAACTCGGGAAGAAGGGATTGAATAGTTCGGAAGACTGATGAACAGGGTTCAAATTACATGGCCTCAAATAGCTGTCATTAACTTAAAAGTGATAGGGGACTCAAGAGTTGGAAAATTTTAGTTTAAGGTAAATAGTTATAAGCTTAGTAAGTAATATATATATTAAAGCTTTTGTTTCGGATCCTACAGATAAGGCCCATCCTGGCTCTGAGGAAAGACAGCGAACCTCCTGGGGCACTGCTAAAGATTACCACCTGTGGACAAGTGGAGGTATCAGGGCCATTGTGTTCTAGGGAGATACAGATGAGCATCGCCCCTTAGAATAGCCAACTGACCAGGGTGAGTATACTGAAGTTTTTTTTTAATCTAATTTTCCCTGAAATTCAAAACCCCTCGTCACACTTCATTCTGTGTTATGAAAAGGCTGGCTTGAAAAGAAAATGTAAGATGATCTGTTAGGGTATGAACCCACTGCTGGCCATCTGAATAAAGTGCCCATAAAGATTCAATTCCTGTCTCTACTTATTGGGTTCGGTATGTGACAGGCAGCACAAATGCCGGTCTTTTGTGGTTTCAAAAGGAACAGAAAGAAAAATAGAAGAGGTAAGGCCCAAACAAAGGAACCATGCTGGACAATTACAATTATCAAAGAACTTGAGTATGTTTACAGATATGTTGCATTGAGGTGTTTAGATTCATTTTTGCAAGAACTGTATTGCCAAATCAACCATAAGCCTAGTGTAAAAATTCCTCCACACTGGTGCTTGCATGGTGAGGCTACGGAGTGTAAATTCTACAAGGAGGACATATTCCTTAATGCCCATTACAAATGTAGCCATGGACACATGGACTGCAAAAAATGGGCAAAAGCTTTGTTCCCAGAGAACAGAGTGAGGGTCTACTCAAGTAACTTTCTCGACTACCTGAGCAGAGAATCTTTATAAAGTCAATCCTCATTGCTATGGAGTGTCCCATCCCTCCCTTTCTCAAACATGACATTTAAGTGCAGTTTGCAGTCATCACATCCCCACTCCAGGCCAGGGCAGATCACTTGTCTTTTGCCCATTCATTGTCACAATAGGACATCACACTTGATGAAGAGGATTATAAAACATCCATAAATGCCTCCTGGACTTTGAAGTGGATACTTACTGGGATGGGGGAGTGGTTATATAATGAGACTTGAGAGGCAGTCCTTGCAGGATTTTGTAGGAAAGGTTAATGGATTTAACTTAAAGCAATGGTCAGTCATTGAAGGGTTTTAGTTTGTAAGACTTGACCTGGTGCATGCTTTGAGGATGCCTCTAGCTGTAGTGTGCCCAGTGGATTGTAACTAGATCTGAGTGAATAATTGTCACTAAATTAGCTTTTGTAGCAATCAAGATAATCGGTGCTGGTAGCTTGTATTAGGCTTGTGGCAGAGGAGATTTAGGAGAATGGATCAATATAATAGAGATTTATATAGTAAAGTTAATTGAATATAGTTATACATTGGAAATAGCAGATGAGAGAGAAGGGATAGCAAGGGGTCTTTTTGAATTTTAACATAAAAATTTAGTTGGGCAGTGCTGTCATTGCTGAGTGAACAATAAGAAAATAAACAGACTTGTTGGAAATAGCATGAAATTGGATGAGTTGGATAAGAGGTGTTTGCAGTCACTTGGAGACATCTAATATTTTGAATTCAGAAGAGATTTCATCCTGGACCATTCATTTAGGAATAAGTAGAATAAAAATAATGGTTGATGCTTTGGACTTAAATTAGCATAAGAAGAGATTACAGAATACAAACAGAAGAAAGCCTAGGTAAATGGAAGAGGCAGTTCCATGATATAATTCTGTCTAGTATCAGTTCTGTAGCACTTATGTTAAGTTCAAATTGAATTCCAAACATATATGATATTATGCAACTCTGAAAGGAATATGATACAATGATAATAATTCAAGCTCTCAAATCAAAATATTATTTTGCCACATAATAACTGTTGACTTTGGGCTAATTATTTAACCAATGTGGGCTTCAGATTTTCCATGGGAAAAATAAGGATAAGACTGAATTGAAGAGCTTTTGTGGAAGATTATATTTTGTTTTTTAAAAATAGGTAAAACATTTGATATATAACAGGGTTTGGAAAAAAAGTAGTTCTTATATTATCAACTCTGTGACCTTATAAATACTGGGAAAAAATAAGTACCTTTATAAAAGTTTGAATGTTAATGATACAGAGCAATCTGATCAGATCACTGGGGAGAGGTAGGGAGGGTCCACAAGAGGAGGTTGCCTGAGGCAATGGTAAGCAGTCTAGGACAGGATTGGCTGAGAAGCTGAACACCCCCAGAGTGCATGGAATTATGGGTGAGAAGGTTTGAAATAGAAGAAGTGCTCTTGGTCTCTTAGACGGGTGCTAGTTCTCTCTGGCTCTTCTTCCACAAGGATGCCTGGTATATTTCTGTAGCTTCCTGCATTTCCCAGTTTGGGTGGGAAGGAACTCAGACACAGCCTAGGATCAGGCTGGCCTGGCAGAGGGTGGCAGGGTTATTCCCCTTTGGGTGTTGTAGAGGGAACAGGCTCTGAGGCAGAAGCCTACCATTCTTCCAAAATTGTGTAGCTTTTGTATCTTATGTTGTTTTAGTTTGTAAACTAACCCTATAGAAATAAGATAATTAAAACTAACAGGGGAAATGTTAGAACTCAGGTGTTAAAGAGTTTAGCTTTAATTAATAGGCTTAAGAGACTAATGCATATGGAAAGTTGTTATTCCAAAATTTTGAAGCTTTTGAATAAAGACTCCTTTCCTTTATCACCAAAACTTTGCCTCTGCAATCTTACTTAGAGGGTGGCAGTAGGGCCCTGATTGCTGTTCAGTAGTAGCAACTCTCTTTAAAAAATAAATGTACTAATAATTATTATATACCAGAGTTATTTAAAATCTTTTAAAATAATACTTCATATTCATTCTTTAGAGTCATCATCAATTAAAAGTGGACTTTAAAATTTAACTAAAAAAGAGACGATGATATAAGGTTGAAGGTATATAAAGAAAAGGTTAATGATTTTGCTGTTGAATAGTAACTATAATATTAAGTTGAATTTTTCAGTAGTCACAATGTTATTTTCCTGCCACATTAGTACTGAGATTAAGAAAAAAATAGTGACTTTTGACTGTAGTTACTCTGAGACACTTTATTAATATGGCTTATACTATGGGTACATTTAATCATTCTCTCTTGTCTTTTCCTCTTGAAGAAGGACCATTAATCTGTTGTCTGGAAAATGGACAACACTAAGTACCCATAAGGAAAAAATTTCATTTTAATGTCTTTATTCTGTTGCCGTGTTAGAAAATAAAGTCTTTGAGGGTATAAAATGTCTTTTATTTTATTACAAAGTTTTAATCTCTAAAGAGAACTTCTGTCTCACAAAGTCCTCTACATTTGTTGGTAACTAATAAAGACTGCTGATTATAACCAGGAAAGGACACTTAACAGCACAGTCTGTTAAACATTTGGTTACTTTATTTCCATTAAATATTTTATTTATGTTATATCTACACAGTTGTATGGCTGAAATTCAATTTTGCAGAATTCCCTGAAGTGGCTTGTGGTGTGCATATAAGAGAGAGGGTCAGACTGGAAATAGACAAAAAAAATGGGTTGTGCTCACCATTGACAGAGAGCAATATATATAAATTAATGGTTACTATGTTACCATCAGGTCAGGGTCAAAGGAAGAAGAATGCTACTGGGAACAAAACTTCAGGCAGCCTGTGAAATCAAAGACACTAATCTGTCTTGTCAAACCAGCAGCTGGAGTAACAACTTTGTGACCAACTTGAGAAAAAGTGGCAAGGCTATGGTTGCCAGCCTGCTCATAAAGATTTACTTCTTGTGCAAAGTAATAACTTTAAGGACATCTGTGTGTTTAGCTCAGAATTGTGTTGCATCAGCTTCACTTGAAACACCCAATGATTTCGGATCTGATTCTGCTCCTTACCACCTCACTGGTTCCTAGACTGGCCACTATGAGCATGGATTACATTTTCTACTAACCCGAAGAAAGCAATTCTGTGTGAATTGTATCTTTTCAGAGAATAAATAGTCACTAAATGAGTGGCATTTAGATAGAACAATTTTGTGGTGCCAATTACTCATTTTATCTATTTTAATGAACACATTTTTCACAAACAATTGGCTTTTACAGTTAACCTATTTTCTCCCCAGAATTGTTTACCAAAATAGGAAAAATTGAATTTATCTCTCACTTACATTCTTATAGGAAAACAAACAATAGAAAGGTTAGAATAGTTCTGGGTTTCACTTGGCCTTAATATTAAGTATTTCATGTTTCTTTGTTCAATTTAGATTTGTTAACTTTTGTTTTAAAAATTTTATATGGAGATTGGAAAGTTCTTATCCTACACTTTGTTTTCATTTTTTAAACTATATTTGTTTGCCTAACTTAGGCATCAGTTTTTTAAAGTTTTTGTTTATCTTGTGTTGTTTACTTTGGTTCTGACGCTAGCATAACTGGTTAGAAACAATTAGACTATTCATTAATACTTTTCCTCTTCAGTGCCATCAGTGTATGAAGGGAGTAGATCTGACTTCTAAGACGGGAGGACGGGAGCCAACCTTTCACTTCCTTGCTTGTCTCTCTGCTCCATCTCACCACAGGGGATCCTCCAGTGTTTGTCAGGATGGTCGAACTCAGCTGGCTGTGCTCAGCTTCCAAAGGCACTGGGAACAATCTGGCTCATTTACCCAAAGGTCTTTTTGGCCCAAAAGAACAAAATCTCATAAACAACACTTACAAAAGGCTCAGTTTTTCAGGATGCCAAGTTTGGTGACAACCTTCCTTTTAGAAAAGACAAGTTTTTCCCTTAGTTTAGCATTATTATATTGACAACATTTCTTTTTGGAAAGAATAACTGTGGAATTTAACTGAAAAAATATTAGCAAAAACAAAAAATAAAATGCTTCAAATGGGAGTGGAGATAAAGCTAAATCAGCAAATCACTCTATTTCCAAAACTATGTTTTCTAAAGTAAATATTGTATAAGCAATGTATGCTTATTAAAATTGGATTCCAGTCCCAATGAAATTATTTTGCAAGCCAATGACTCAACATATCCATTCCTTAAACTATAACTTCAAGTTGGCAAGAGATTTTTTATTATCAGAAGGCTGTTGCAGCTCAAATTCACAAGATTATTGCCCTAAAACTACACATGATTGAAATAATAAGCTAGCAATAAACAATTTAACAGCTTTCAGATTTTAAACTCTAAGCAAACAACAGTTTATTTCTTTATTATTAAGCAAATGAGATACAGGTACAGTAGGCAGAAATAAAGATAGTAGAGTGGTTATATCCAAAACTCATTCATAGCAATTGCCATTTAAAAGCCCAAGGTAGACATAATAAGACAGATGTCAAGGGCACAAGAAACCAACCCTGAGTCAGCAGCAAATAGATACACACAAGGCCACAATAGTGTCTAGTGTCAAAACTGGAGTTAAACAGCAGATATCACAGAGAGGACAAAAAGTCCAGCAGGCAGGATGGCAGAAGGTAGTCCTGAATGACTAACCAAATCAGTAACCAGAAAGGTAAATAGGTGGCAGAAGATGAGGCTTTTCAAAAGGAAAGCCATACAGTATTACTGAATTTTAACAAACATAGCTCCCTCTCAAAGCTACTATTTAAACACTGATTTCAGCCTTGAAAATAGGTAATTGAGACTTTGAGACCTAAGTAAGAATTCTCCTGAATTAAATATCCTGAAGACACAGTAGACGCAAAGTTAATTTGCATGCATAGTATCTGTATGTATTTATTACTGGATGGTGATTTTAAAATAAAAATGTGGGCTACTTATTTTCTATCCCCAAACACCAGAAAGGAAGAGGAGTCGCATCCTTTTGTGTAGCCTTCATCACCCTTCCCCAGAGGACAGCCCAGACTGGCACATATTAGCTGCTTTATATTTAATTGTATTTAGTGAAAGGATCCATTAATGGCTATTTTTCTTTTACATTGATATTCAATTCTTAAAATTATAAATTATCTCGACATTCCTTTTCATAGTTTCAATCTGTTTTACTACATATTAAAACTGAACATCTTTACTATAGATAGATTAGTGCTGTTCAGCAGCTACAACAATTAATGCCAAATACATTTTCCTATTGGAAATATATCCAGAATTCTTGACGTTTATAATGAGAAAACAGTGGTATGTGGTATGATTCCATGAAAAAGGACAGGAGTATAAATTTACAATATTATTTATTTTAAAAAAGAAAACAACATTTTGAGTAAAATATTTGTCACAGAGCCTCATAAATACATAATATTAAAATATTTATTAGTTGGTAATACAATTTTTAACAGTTTCTATAAATCAAAAAGACCAAGGATTTTAGCCTACATAATCCATGTAATTTCTAACAAATTATATATTTTGGAAAATCTGTTGTATAGTGAGCAAATAATAGATACCACAAATCTGAGATTTTGTACTTGATGTTCTTTTGATGAGCTTACTAGAGAGAGCTCCTTCTATAGACATCCTGCAGCCTCTGACTACTGTCTATGTCAGAGCAGATCACCAAATTTGATTTCAAGAGAGAATCTAAAACAGCCCAGTTGTGTGTTGTCAAGGGGTTAGATCAGGTGATGCAATACATAGCAAAAGAATTACTGTCTCTGCAACAAGGCTGAATTCACTTGGTAAGGGTGGAAAGGGGAAGTCCCCATTGACAGTTCTTCCATTCAGATAAGGAAAGGTGGATCAGAATTGCATGAGGTCAGTAAATTACTTATTACTTTATGTATGTATGTATGTATGTATGTATGTATGTATGTATTTATTTAGGCAAATGTAGAAATAATGGAGAGACAGAACCAGGAGTCACACAAACAGAAGTCTAAATGTCAGCTTAATAACAGGTAAGCTCTTTGGGGAGTTTAGTTTAGCTCTAGCAACAGTGGATTTCTAAATGCTGTAATCCAGATTTAAATGTATTCATCTAGTCATTGATCAGGCTGAAATACCTCACAGCTCCTCCAAATTGGCTGCGCCTCTAAAACGTATGGCATGTAGAAGGAAAGATAACCCAGTAACAATGGGCAAGAATAAGCAATTCATTTTCTCAAATTCATCAGTTACATAAATGTATCTATACAATGGATCAGGGACTGAAAGGGCAGAGGGACAGAATCAAGATTACCTTAGAGAAGCCAAACAGTTGGGTCTAAGGGTCATCCTCCAAAATCATTATTTCTTGGATCTGTCTTGCCAGTTTTGTTTTCTATAGAGAACTGTATATCACTATAGATTAATTTTTCCTTTTTACTCCTTTGTTTACTCTTTCATTCTGTATTTTTTTTTCTTATTACACTATAAGCATTATTAAATACCTCTTCAAAAATAAATCTGTTCTGTATAAAAATGTGTTGGGGGTACTCAAACGAGTAGGAAATTCCCATTACAAATGTCTCAAACAAAGCCAAACAGGGGTAGGATTAAGGGTGGGAGGTGGGGGAGTTGGGGTGGGGGAAGAGGAAGAAATGGAGACAACTTTACTTGAAAAACAATTAAAAAATATAAGTAAATTAGGAGAGAGCAAAATCACCTACAGTTTAATTATAGCAGAGGGTTTCCATTAAATGTTAATATGAATGAATTGTCATGAAGAGCAGAAATATATGAAGGGCCACAAAAAGGTTATTAGGCAAACAAAAAGTAACTAAACATTGAGAGAAAGGTGTTGTCCCCAAATGCCTGTTTTGCTGTAACAGCCAGGATGTAAAAAAAAATGCATGATCTAGGGTAATGAAGATTTTTCATGCTTAACTATAATCAAACATTTCAGAAAATATAGTGCTTCACTATGAAGACAGAGTGTCTGCAACTAGTATAAAGCTTCAGGCATAGAAGTGTGTAGCTTTGTAAGGTTTTATTAGCAAAGGTTGCAAATAATAAGAAGGAATAATTAAAGTAGCTTTAAGAAATCATAAAAATCTTAAAATGTCAGGAAAAGAATTTAGCTTAATGTAAAACAGCATCTCATTTCTTACGAATTTCTTACAAAGTATAATTTAGGTAATCATTTAAAGGTATGCCCTTTAGTCTACTGTTTATAGAAATATGAGTACATTTGATTAATGACTATGTAACATACATACCTTTGAAGACTCACCCCTCAGACTATGAAGAGTCTTTCTACTCCAGCTGTACTATGTAATAATATGAAGCTGTGTAGTGAAAGAATGGGCTCGAAGATTCTTCACAACAATTCAGAGCAAGCAAGAGTCATTTCTTGTGTTTGATGTAAGTGTAAAAATCCAATTTCACTTGTATACCTAGGACCTGAAAGCAGATGGATAAATCTGGTCAAAGGAGTCAAGTGGACAGAAACTCAGGCTGGAGATGAACCAGCTAATGGTTAAGGATTGCTGCGAGTTAAGAGCAGCCAGAGATCTTGAACGCAAGTCCTTGAACTGGAGGTCGCACAATTCAGTCCTGAGTAAATGGATGAAAGCTAAACATACAAAAAGGAGAAACTGAGCATGAGAAGGCAGAAACAGGTCAAGGCAGCAGATGTCAGTAAATATGAACTGTCCCAAATAAGCTGAAATCCCAAGTGTGGCTGATTCTAAATCTAGATTACATTTACTTTGAATATTATAATACATTTCACCAAAGATGAGAGTCCATGACTCATAAATAGCTATAGAAAATTGTTATAATCAAAGGAAAAGTCAAAATTCCCACAGAAACTGACTAAGCATGCCCTTGAAACAGCCAACAGACACAGAACACATTTGTCCACAGCTCCTTTTTCTTTGCAGGAAAAAAAGTGTAATATATTTAATTTTAATACCTATGTTTCTTTTCAAAATGTGTTCCACTGACTCTGTAGCCTCTATCTTCTGCTTTTGATTCATATTTGGTGTTTGTATTGAAAATAAAATTCAGACTCACAGATTTAGTCTTTAATGCTCTATTAGTTTGCTAGAATTTGCATAACAAAGTACCAAAACTTAGGATGACCTAAACAACAAAAATTGTATTGTCTCACAGTTCTGGAGGCTAGAAGTCTGAAATGAAGGTGTTGGCAGAATTAGTTCCTTCTGAAAGTTGTAAGGGAGATTCTGATCCATGCCTTTGTCCTACTTCCCATGGTTTTCTGGCAATCTTTGGTAGTTCTTAAATTGTAGATACAATATCTCATATCTGCTTCATATTTATACAGAGTTCTCTGTGTGTGTGTATCTGTATACAAATTTCACTTTTTTTATAAGGATACAAGTCCTGTTGAATTAAGAGTCTGCTTAATTCAAGTATGACCTCATCTTAACTAATTACATCTTCAACAGCCTTATTTCCAAATAAGGTCACATTCTGAGGTACTTCAATAAATGAATTTTGGGAGAACACAACCAACCCATAACAGAGCTTCTGATAACATGGATTACAAACTAATCTTGTGCATGAATCTCATTTTAGACTCATTTATTCAAGAGTTGATTGTGACTGGTACAGCTATTATGAAAAACAGTATGGAGTTTCCTCAAAAAAGTAAAACTAGAAGTAACATATGATCCAGTAATATCACTTGTAGGCATATATATGAAGAAAATAAAATCACCATTTCAAAGAGGTATTTGTACCACTATATTCCTTGCAACAATATTCACAATAGCCAAGACATAGAAGTAACCTAAGTGTCTACAGATGGATGACACATAAAGATAATGTGATATATATTTACAAGGGAATACTTGTAAATAGAATTAGAGGAAATCCTGCCATTTGGGACAACTTGGATGGACATTGCGGACATTATGGTAAGTGAAATAAGTCATATAGGGAAAGTCAAGCAGTATATGAAGAACTTTATGTAAAATCTAAAAAAACAAAACAAAATAACCAAGACTGGAATGATGGTTGTCAGGGATTGGGAGGTGGAGGGAATGAGAGGATGTTGGTCAAAGGGTTCAAACTTCTCATAAGATGAGTGGGTTTTGGGGACCTAATGTATCTCATGGTGAATTGTACTTTATTATGTACTTGAGCATCACTAAGAGTAGATCTTAGGTGTTCTCATCTCACACACATACAAAATATGGGAACTATGTAAAGTAATAGATATGTTAACTAACCTTATTGTGGTAATCATTTCATAATATATATGTATATCAAACCATCAGGTTAGGCACCTTAAACTTATATAATGTTACATATTAAATATATCTCAAAATTGTTTTTGTTAAACAATTAAACAAAAAAGGCTTGATTATAAAGTAGTACAGAGACATTGAGTAATCTGGACAAGAGTAATAAAAGCAATTATAGCTGTGTTATAGCTACTAAAAAGTTCATTTCCCAGGATTAGTACTTTATACTCAGTATATCTATTTTTTACCACCTACTGACTCCTTAACAATTTTTATCCTGGCTCTGTGTTAACATTTCCACAACAATGATTACTAGAAGGCTGATTTCATGTGACCTTAAAATCTCCTAATCAAAAGTCCCATTCTTGATCTCAGTCTCCTCTAGGTCTCTACAATAGTTCTGATTAGGGCCTCTCTGTATCTGCTGCAGTAACTTATTATGCCTAATCTCTTGTCTCTTTCTTTTTTATTTGACCACATATTTTTGATTGTCTTATCTGATTGTCTTATCCATCTCTCTTCTGTTTATGTAAATACTTTTAAATAGTTGAATGGATAGATGAATGGATGAATAGGCAATGGGTGGATGAATAAATTAAAGACTTCAGTGCAAAAGAGAAAAGTCAGCACAAATTTTTAACCAAAGAAATAGATGTATATTTCTTTTAAAAAATAAAGATCGTGTATATTTAAGGTATACAACATGATGATATAAATGTATATGGTACAATGACTATTGCACTCCAGATAATTACATCATTTCCTCACAGAGTTGATATTTCTTTGTGTGTATAATGAGAGCACCTGAAACACTCTCTCTTAGCAAATGTGCAGTATTCATTATGGTATTATTAACTCTAGTTGTCATGGTGTACATCAAATCTTTAGGGCAGTCTGTCTTACATAACTGCAACTCTGTGCCCTTTGACTAATATCTTACTCTTTGCCTCACCTCCCACCCCAGCAACAATGGTTCTCCTCTCAGCTTCCGTGTATCCAACTACTTTAGATTTCACACATAAAAGTGATTATACAGTTTTTTACTTGCTATGTTTGGCTTATTTTATTTAACATACTTTTTAATGGTATTCACATACTTTTTTTCCCTAAAAAAAAACTTATTTTTTCCTGAACTTCAAACAACTCCCTCGGTCAAAAACTTCATTATCTAATAAGAAATAACTACATGTCACCCAGGCCAACTTTCATGTGCTTTTATTGACATACTACTTTCTAACCACTGTGACTTAAGCTTGTTTTTTAAGCTTAAAAAACTTTCCCATACCAAATGGTTAATAAATACCAGTTTGTATGTTCAAGCTTTTCAGTTGTTTGATTTTTTTAAATACAGTTAAATTTCAATATATTTATGGGGTGAGAAACTCAATATTCCTGGATTTGCAAATTTTCTGGTAAACACTTTATTCTTAATATCCCCAATATAAATTTCTTTTTGAATACTTGATATTTCCATTCTTACTGAGAAAGAAAAGTAATAGCAATTTATTCAATCAGAAAGATGGGGGGTTATTGCTATGATGTTTCAAAAAATATGCCTTAAATTTTCTTGGCAGTTATGTGAAAGTTCTGTCATAAAAAATCCAAAGAGAGTTCTGTCATAAAAAATAAAAGTCAAAGAGAGTTATGTTAACAAAAAAAATTTTGTTAATATAAGTGTCACTTAATAAATTTGATACCAAACTAATGAGACTATGGGAACAATTATAAATGTAGATCCTGGAATACACACAGGGCAACAATCCTTTTATTGTTAAGTTACTACAAAGTATTCAAACTCTTATATTTGTTAGGGAATTGAAATAATAAGATGAATTATATTTTTACAATAAAATTATGATGGAACAGAAGTATACATTATAAAATGTGGACATGGAAAAAAAGTATGACGAATATATAGAGAAAGTAAGCACCCAAATACCATGATCTACGTACACTTGAGCTTTACCATTTCAGGATACCCCTTCCCCTTAAAGAGTTTATCATTTAACTTAATTATAAGAAGATAGATGTTTTGAAGAATAAGGATAGATACATGTTGAATCTTAAAGTATATGTTTTTTTAAAAAAAAACCTTTGTTTTTATTATTACATTTTTGTCTCTAAATTATGGGGTAAAGTATAATATTTGAAGAATTTATTCTATGCAGGAATTAGGTAAAGTCTTGTCAGCTTTGTGCAATAGGGAAAGATTTTACTACATGCTTGAGAAATGTAAGACATTACATGTTTATTAAGTTGTTCCTGAGGGGATATTCTTTAGTTTGTGTAGCTAAGTGAATAGCTGCAAGATTATGTTTTAGTGTCAGCCATTGTTTTCTGAAAATCAATTTTTTTCTAAAGCACCCTTCCTTAGCTGAAGATATCATTTGAAATATATAATATAAAACAATATTTCTGGCCTGATAAGCTCAGGAAAATGTAATTCAAAGGGAAATTCTTTCTCTTTCCTGACAGGGACCTTTTATCTTTCTGTTAATTAAAGAAAAGTAATTTTGAAATGATAAAAGGACTTTATAATAGCTCTTAAAACAGATGACACTAAGCCTTCATGTACAAAAGTATCTGACATTCTTAAATGGTAAAGTAGTATCATCCCCAAAGAAGTGTTAGAGATATTTTAAGGCACGGTGTAAAATTAGAAGAGTTTCAACAGTTGTCCTCACATGAGTGAGGTACACGATATGCAACTAGTTTAAATCTGGGGCTCTTTGTTGGAGATCTCATCAGATATCAGAGAAAGGCTGCGTGTATGCAGGCCCGCAAGTTTGATCAGCTTCTGTCAGAACTACCTCTGATGTTTGCATAGACTGTGACAATAATACAAATGGCGTATACATACTATGTCAGAGTAATTAAAGTTTATAAATCAATTCTTAAAATTGCTCAAATATCTAAAAAAACTTCATTAAATAAAATCTCTAACCTCCTGTGGTAACAAATACAACTTGGTGATGAACTATAATGTGTTGATACAGGGCGAACCAGCTACATCAGCTCCTGGGCCCTGGTTCCATGCCCCTCCCTCACCCAGACACTTATCTTTCCTGCCCCTGACCATATCCTTCATTATAAGTGGCCCTATACCTGCATGTGACAACACTCAAAAACGCATCAGTTCCTTCAGTTTCCCTACAGACTCACTCCTTGGCCCTCTTTTTTGTAAGCAAGATAAAGCAAACACCCATAAGCCGAGCTCTAGGTACTCTGGTCCTATTATCTCTTCTCAGGAGGATAAACATTGTGTCAAGGGAAGATGCAGAATCCATATGCATTCGCCCTCTGGTCCCATAAACTCTTAGCCCATGGACTGAGAGACCATAAGATCATGGCCAGAAAAATATACCTAAAACTTGAGACTCATTGCAAGGGCCACTTCTGCCAAGATCTCTAAGTGCAGTACTGCTTTCCATAGTCAATCAGATAGGATTTTGGGAAAAAAAATAAACATTCAAAATAAATAAAAACTTCAAAACTGAATAACATGAATTTTACTGAGAGGAAACAAAAAGAACCTGGGAATATCAAAACAGTAGTTCAATTATACTTTCAATGTAAAATATTTATAAATTTTACATGATGCAAGTGTTTTATAGATTTAGGAATATTGAAATGCATCTAAACTTTTTGTTTTAAATTTCATGTAATGCTTATTTATTTGCCTCCATTATATGTCAAATACTGTCCTGATCACTGTGGATATTAAATTGAACAAGACAAGCACAATCCCAATAGCTTTGGGGAAACATATATAATTAATATGTAATAAGCATTATAATAAGACATAGGCTCCTGTGAGGTGACTGATGCAGGTTTCACAGGTTAGGAAACTCTTCCCTGAGAAAGTGATTTTAAGTTGGGAACTGCAGGGTAAATAGGAATTAACCAGCCAAATGGAACAGCATATGAAAAACTCTAATGTTTAGCAACACTGACACAAATTTGAAGAACCAAAAAGAAATTCATGGAGCCCTTATAAAAAGACACACCAGTGAGCTTGCTGACCTGTCTGCCATGTGGAGGCACGGTGAGAAGGCAGCATCTGCAAGCCAGGAGGAGAGCCCTCACCAGACACTGACCAGGCCAGCACATTGGCCTCAGACCTCCAGCTTCCAGAACAAAAAGAACATAAATTTTTGTTGTTTAAGTCATCAAGTCACTGTATTTTGTTAGGGCCACCTGAGAAGACTAATACAACAGGAAAGTGTAGTTGAAGCCATGTGAGCATTGAGATTACCTGAGAAAATGTGTCCAGGGAAGAACCCTGAGAACCCACAGGCAAAAGCAAAAGAGGCCTGAGAAGAAAATGAAAATAAGTGAAAAAAGTTAAAGAAGAAGAAAATTACTTTATCTTTGATAGTGGCTTACATACTAATAAATCAAAAGGCATAAACCTAAATAAACAGAAAAAGGGATCTGTAATGGTTAGTTTTATGTGTCATGAGGAACCCAGACATTTGGCCAAACATTTTTCTGGTGTGCTTGTGAGGGTGTTTCTGGGTGAGAAGCCACATTAGAATTTGAGTAAAGCAGGTTGCTTCCCCTAATGTAGGTGGGCCCCTCTCAGTCAATTAAAGGCTTGAATAGACCAGACAGGCTGACCTTCCTGTGAGCCTGAGTGAATTTTCTTTTGCCTGCCTTGAGCTGGAACATAGTTGTTTTGTTTTGCTGGCTTCAGACTTCAACTAAAACTAGGTTTACGTTGGTCCTGAGTGTGCTAACTTTTGGACTGGAACCAACCATTTGCTCTCCTGACTACCCAGCTTATTGACTGCAGATCTTGGTATTTATCAACCTCCAAAATCACACTATCTCTTATAATGCCTTATAATAGTAAATCTCTCTTTTTGATATATTCTCTCTTTCTCTGATATATATATAAAATGTTTTACTATAGAATCCAAATACAGAATCTAAAAATTATTCAACTATTCCAAAACTGCAAGTAATTTCAGTAAAAATTTGTCAAATACATCTGTTTTGTAGAGATCAATTGAAGAAATTTTATTATTCGATGATCAAAGAAAAAAAATCCAGAAAATGTTCTAGAGTAAATATACATATATATACTATGTTTTAGAAGAAATATTGTAAGTCACAGACCATACTACTTTAAATTATACTTTAAAACAGCTGTAAATTATATTTTACCAATTAATAACAGTTCTGACAGAATGAGTTCACTGTAAAATATCAAAAAATAAGCAACATTTCTTAAAATTGAGTTTAAACGAAAGTAGAATAAAAGTGATAGAAAATATACCTCATTTAATACATTAATTAATTATTGAACCTAATCTGAGCCAGGCATTGTGCTGCTTGAGGTAACGACAGAGATGCATGAGATGTGCAGCAGAGGGAGAAAAGACATCTGCATACGTTATTAGAGTTAGATGTATTACAATATGAAACAATACTCAAGCATCTTCTATGACTCTCACTGTATCTCTATACATATAGATGTAGTCTTATTCACGCAAGATTTTTGGTAATGAATAGAGTTGTATGAAAATTTGAGTGTCAACCAGCATTTAGTGTATTTATAAAACTTTACCAACAAAGTATAGTTAATAGAAGAAAAATATTAGTGTCTGTGTTATTGTGACTAGTTTTCCTCTTCCATTTTACATGGTTAATTTTTAAAATATGTTGAAATAATTTCTATATAGAAATGCACACCATAATGACTACTGGCAGTTATATTTTTCACCATTACATTGAGGCTTGCAATCTTTATTTCTAAGCCTGCTCTATGTGTTAATTAATAATTCTACCATTTCTATGAGGGAAAAGACCTATAAGAAGTGAGAACTTAGGAAAAGATAGTTGTGTTCAGTTTCATTTATTTCACAGAAAACCACACAACTTTTTTACCATAATGTGTTTTCTAATAGAACTGTTATTTTCTTCTATTCCTTTCACATTAAATTTACTTGTAGTTTAGAAACTGCTTTTTCCCCTTTATCTATCACTAGAATACCAATACTGTTCTTTGACAGCTCTGAGAACTGTAGCCATTAACAGGAAACCATCCTCTTTATCAATTTTATGCTTAACTGATACGTATTAGCTTTCAGTATTGACCAGTCCTTTCTGCCTTTTCCTGTCTTCAGAACCAGGGAAAATAATCTGTCTGAATTCTAAGTTCCAGAACAGGAATGGCTTGGGCAAAGTATGCAATCCTGATTAAATCACCTGGAGCTAAGGACGTAGTTTTATATAGCAGCATAAAAATAGATGGTGTGTATGTGTGTGTCCACGAGCGCGCTCAAGGATGTGTGCTCAAGGAAGAGGGAGATGCTGCTGCTGGTCCTGCTGATATGAGAGAGAGAGAGAGACTTCCCTGTTGAGGGCAGTATTTATTACCTATTGCTCTAATAACCTGTCCTTAGAGACTCCTTTGTGGTTGAGTGTGAGCAGCACGCCATAAAATTTTGTCACTTTTGCATCTTTGTCAATAAATAATTAATATTATTGAGCATCTCTTTAGTACCTAGTATTGTGTAATCAAAATATTTAGTCAAAATTGAATTTAGACATTTTCTGAATATTAAAAAACTAAAACATTTTAATGAAATGTCTTGTAAAAAACAGTATAAAACTATAAAAATTCTTACAGTTGTACTGAACAAAAAAATACTTGTAAAACATTTCATAAAAACAATGTAAATAATAACAAAACCATTCTGGTCACAGGTAATCGTTGAACATGACTTAACTCAGCTTTCAGAGAACTATTTGTCAGAGGTACTATTACTGTCCTGCTTTTTTGTGTAACAAAGAAATTAACACAAAGCGGTTATGAAATACTAGGCTCCAACTGGTAATGAAGAATAGACTTTAATCCAATTTTTCATCAGAACCTACTTTCTAAAACAATTTATAAAAACAGAGGGTGACTTCCCTTGCAGCCCACTGATCCCAGAAGCTGAGGCAGATTGGGTCACTAGCAGGGCTCAGAACTGAGGCGAAATTATACCACCTTTTTTATCCTCAGTGCTTGATTGGAGTTCCTTGCATCCAGCCAGCAACTAGAGCCCTCCACTGGGAAGGGAAGACTGAACCCCACTGAGAAAGAAGGCGGCAATGGCAGCTTCATGTCTGGTCCTGCACACTGGGCAGAAGATGCCCCTGATTGGACTGGGCACCCGGAAGAGCAACCCCGTCCAAATAAAAGCAGCTATTAAGTATGCCCTGAGTATTGGCTACCACCTCATTGCCTGTGCTGCTGTCTATGGCAATGAGACTGAGACTTGGGAGATCCTGAAGGAGAATGTGGGACTTGGCAAGGTGGTGTCTCAGGAGGAACAGTTTGTGATTTCCAAGCTATGGAGCACTAAGCACCACCCTGAGAATGTGGAACCTGTCCTCCGGAAGATGCAGGCTGACCTCCAGCTGGAGTATTTAGACCTGTACCTGATACATTGGCTTTATGCCTTTGAGCAGGGAGGTGACCCTTCCCTAAGAATGCTGATGGGACTATCCACTATGACTCCACTGACTACAAGGAGACCTGGAAGGCTCTGGAGGCACCGGTGGCTAAGGGGTTGGTGTGGTCAGTGGGCCGGTCCAACTTCAGCAGCCAGCAGATTGATGATCTGCTCAGTGTGGCCTCTGTGTGCCCAGCCACCCTACAGGTGGTATGCCACCTGTATCTGGCTCAAAACCAGCTGATTGCCCACTGCCAAGCATGTGGCCTGAAGGTGATGCTTACAGCCCTCTGGGCTTTTCTCATCAAGCAGAATCCTGATGAGTCTGTCCTGCTTGAAGAACTGATGGCCCTGGCACTGGCAAAAAGGTATAGCTGGTCTCCAGCCCAGATCTTGCTCAGATGGCAGGTCCAGGGGGAGTGATCTCCATCCCCAAGAGTATATCACACCTTCCTTAAGAACATCCAGATTTTTTACTTCACCTTTACCCCAGAAGAGATGAAGCAGATAGATTCCCTGAACAAAATTGGCTATACATAGTGCTGTTCCTTACGGTGGGTGGGAAGAGGTCCCAAGAGACACAGGGCACCTTTTGTCCCCTTTTAATGATCCATACAGAAGCCACAGCTTCCATTCCAGCTCTCCAGCTACCAGGTTCTGCCACCTCCGGAAAGAGCAAATTAATAAAGTCATTGGAATATCTACACTAAAAAAATTATAAAAATGCATTCTGTGTAACTGCTAAATTAAAAATGAATCAACATATTTTGAGACAAATAGTAAAACAAAGTGAAAAAAATTCAAAATATTTCCCACTTTAAAAGATACTAGCATAAATCTAAGATGGATTGAAAAGCTAAATTTTATTAAAATAAAACCATAAAGATTTGTTCATATATATATGAACAGTTATCAAAGCTGTGAAGAATAGAAATGTTTCAAAATTTAGAAATAAGTGAAATACTTAAAAGTATGATATAAACATATTTCAATATTATAATCAACTAAAATCTTCTACTATGTATGATAAAATGTTTAAATTAACAACAAATTAAAAATGTATTTGCAATAATGTAAAAATCAAAACTATCATAAACACAAAGAATTGTCATAGGTTTAATTCAATGCTCTAAATTATAAATATTTTACCTATAAAGGAAAGAACATAAAGCTTAAAATTTTTAAGAGAAATATTCACATTCATATATATATATGGACAACAGCAATAAATTTAAAATTTACAAAAGGATTAATACAATAATTTAATATTATAGAAAAATATTTATTTTCTTTGCTAATATCATTATACTTTAAAATATAATAATATTATTTTCAAAATTTAAGTTCAGAAATATTTATAAGATATTCAATGCTTCTAAGAGAGAAATAAAAAGATATTCTCACATATTAGAATATAATCTAATATATGTTATTATCAATATGCATATAACATTAATAGAATATGATACAGAAATTTCCATTTATGAGAACAGTCCCTAATTCCATACATTAGGAATAGAAATGTTAAATATATATAACATAAAAAGTAAAAATAATGTAAATATTTAATTTTGATGTAATGTTAAATTGATATTGTACCAATTCAGAAGAATATTTGACATTTTATTCTTTACATATAATAATAAAGAAAATATGTTGATATAACATTGAATGGAAAGTAAAAACATATTATTGTACATTCAGTATAAAAATTTATGTTCTTAGTTACATGTCAATAGTTACCTATCGAGATATAAATATCAAACCCTGGCCAGGTAGCTCAGTGAGATAGAGTATCATCCTGATTTGCCAAAGTTTCTGGTTCGATCCCCAGTCAGGGCACATACAAGAAAGCAACCAATGAATGCATAAGTAAGTAGAAAAACAAATCGATGTCTCCTCTCTCTCTCTCCCCCTCTCTTATCTCCTTCCTCCCTCTCAAAAATAAATAAATTAAAAAAGCTTTTAAAAAGTTATAGATATCAGTATAAAAGGGTGTGTCCTTGTGTGGTTGTAGAGAAAGAGAAGAGAATCTATAATATAACTTAGCAACTAATGTATATGAGTTTCCAAAATAATTTTATTAAGCATGGGTTAGTTTTAGAGGGAAATTTTTAAAAATAAATAAAACAGTATAAACAACATATGAGTAAATAAATGAGTTTTAAAAATCTTCCTATTGAAAGATGTCAGAATTAAGAATACATGCTATTATTGTCTCTAACACTTTGTTAGTATTATTATGAAATATTTCATGAAGACCATGTGTTTTAGGAAAATTCCAACATAAAACCACAACTATTACTCATCATTTGGAAATGTACTTGTCAGAAAAGAGACACAATTTTTAGTTTGTTTTTGTGAACTGTTGCCTTAAACCTAGACATACATTTCAGCTTACAATTCACAGATAAAAACCTGAGGATACTCTCCTGAACTGAAAATTAAGTCCTGGGGGACCAATAGGTAATGAAAATATCCAGCCGCTCAGGGAATTCTACTCTTTCCTGGCATTCTTGGCCTCCGTGTCAATTCCAGAGTAATGCTGTAGAGAGAGAAATTACAGTCATGATCGCTCCATTACAGTGCAGCATGCTTCCCAGGGATCCTAGCACTGTTATAGGCTGTTAAAAAACAATGGCCCTCTCTAGTGTCAAGTGAGCAGCCTCTGAATTCCAAGGAACATATACTTTTTTCTTATATACTTTTCAAGTGGACAACTATATTCTAATACATTAGTACTTTATACTTTGTTATATTGAAAGAATAATTCTGATATATCTTATAAAGTTTACATGATTTTTTTCCTTCCTTAGAATTTATAAAGTCAAAAAGCTTCTTTGCCAGAAACTTGACAGTTGCTGTCTTCTATTTTTAAGTTATTTTACTAATTCGGTGTCTCTCAAGAAGCTAAGGTACATTTATTTTACAACTCAAAAATTAGTAGTTTATTAGTAACCCATTGTTTATGGGCAACTAGAATTAAATCTAAATTTAATATTATGATATATAATATCTGACCAGAAAGGATTCAGCCATATATTATGAAAAATATAGATATTTATTGAAGAAGATACAAGATAGAAGAAACTTTGTACATAGGACAATGACACCTCAGTCCCCTGAAAGTTAGGCACCTTGGGACCTCATATAGCTCTCCCAGTGCCTCCTCCACTGTTCAAAACACTCTGCAAAATCCTTTGCTGTAATCATCATCATTACCCCATCATATTTTCCTGAATCTCATTGTCAGTCTGAAATCTCTTCCCTTTCAAAGGGGATTTTAGTTTTAGGAAAAGCCAGAAGTTGCAGGGTGCCAAATCTGGGCTTTAGGGGGTCTGAGTCACATGGATGATTTGATGTTTTGTCAGAAAATTCTGCAGAAGACATGATGCATGAGCAGGCACATTGTCATGATGAAGCTACCGATCACCAGTTGCCCATAGCTGAGGCCATTTTCATTGTATTGCATCTCTCAATTGATAAAGAACATTGAGGTAGTACTACTCATTAATTGTTTGGCCTGGAGGTGCTCACTCATGATGGATGGACAGTACCTTCCCAATAAAAAAAAAACACAGTTAACGTGGTCTTGATCTTGCTGAGACTTTGCCACCCCTTCTTCAGGTGTGGAGAACCAGGCAACTTCCATTGGGACAAGTGGGGCTTCATTTCTGGATTAGCCGTTGACCCATCTTTCATCTATGGTTATGACCTTCTTGAGGAAATCTGGTACATTGGTAATGGTTTGAATCAAGTCATTAGCAACTGCAGCACAAGCAAGGTTCCTTCTGCTCTGGTAGTAGAAGCTATGGAACGTATTTTGCCATGACACATTTTATGCCAAGATCCTGCATCAAAATCTCAGACACAGTAGTTTCTGGCACCTCCAGATCAGCTTCTAGTACTTGCACTGTGAGTTGCTAACCTTTGTTGATTGTCGCCCATACACATTCAACATTCTCGGTGTTCTGCTTGTTGCAGGCTTTCCATAACATGGATCACTTTCAACAGATCTCAACCATCTTTGAAGAATTTGTGCCACACTTTTACTTGTGCTGCACTCATAGCATTGTTCCTGAAAGCCTTCTAAGTCATCTGAATGTTTTCCATGGAAGAATGTTCAAGCTTAACATAAACTTGATGCAGATTCATTGTCTACTCAGTCGTTTTGAATGTCATGGCCACACAGTACACATGCTCACTCAAGGGCATCTACTGCTCCCACTGACTAATACAATGAAGTCATTATTGTCCACACATGTGCATTCAAGTCCACTCTCCTTGGCTGCCAGGTTACATCAATGTTGCTTAAACTGTTCTCATTATATTAATAATGGCTGAGATTTTTCTGGCCAGACCTTGTATTTAGAGGAAAAGAAGCAAGTAAAAAAATAAAATTTTTAATATGAAAGGCAAAGCAAAGGTCAGTCTTCCTTTTTAGGGTATTTTAGAGAATTCAAATTTCATTAAATCTTAAAATACTTATTTCTATATTTCAAAGACTTTGGTAATTCTCTTTTTCTTTTCCTATGTTTATTTCTAATCTATTATATCTCTTCATCCTGATACTAGTAACCTGGCCAGTGCTAGTAGCCTGGCCAGTGCCCAGAACACAAGTGGGAGTGGAGGGGAGGTGATGCAGGGGAAGCACAGTGTTGCCTGGGTAACCAGGCTAGCTCTGTGTGTGATGACAGAACCCCCACCCCTGGGCAGGATGGGGCAGGAGGAAGTCATTGCATTGTGCATAACCCTCCTACTCCTTTCTGGTTCACTGAAGACCTGTCAGTCTAGGCTGGAAAAGACAGGATTGGTTGTAGAGGGAGGCAGACTCTCCTAAAGCATGCAGAAGTTGTAAGAACCAACCTGACCCAAGGTGGTAGCTTATATGAACAAGAAGAATGGAAAGATGTGCTCTCTCTGGGACCCACTGTGCAGATATGTGGGCTGGTCATTTGCAGGACTGGAGGACAATGGAAACCATGTGGACAGGCTTTGGGTGCTGTGCCCTGTGGCCAGCACAATGGATCCCTCACATGGCTGGCTACAGTGATTGATAGTGACCCCAGGCCCCTGGCATGGGCAACAGTGGGAGTGTGGGGACACCAGCCCCACATATGGGTCCCCAAGAAGAAGACTAAAGCCAGACTGCACTGAAGCAAGCCGGCCCACCTGGATGATCATGCAGCAGCCACCTGTGGTTCTCTAGGATGGTATTTTTAAATGGGAGAAGGAACTCTGGGCATAACCTTGGACTGGTCCTACAGAGGGTGGTGGGGTTTTACTTGGGTTTTCCAGAGGAAATGGAGTTTCAGGCAGAAACCTGACATCCTCCCAGGTGGTACAGCTTTTGAATAAAATACCCCTTTCCTTTTCTCACCAAACCACTGCCTCCAGAATTTGTATCTATGGGTGCTGGTGGGTAGTTGAACCCTACTTTTGTTCAGTAACAATTCCTATTAATTTTATTAAATTACTTAACTGATCAATATTGTCATCCATTTCCCCCATACCCATGAATTGATATGTATTCAGAATCCTAAACCATAGCCAGAAATAACTTATCCTCTTCTGATTTACATCCTGGACGTCTGTTTTGCCATCCAAACTTCCAGAAAAGTAATATTAAATTTTTTGTCTCATGTTTAAGTGGTCTTTTGTAAATGTTAAGTATAATTATGTTTAATAGTTTAAGGCCCAAGAAAATATATATCACTGAAATTGTTTCATACCATATAATGTACAATAAATATATATCTTAATTATGTTAAAATTTACTGAATTAACATAATTCCATTAGCAACCATATTAAATGACAATATATTAGGTTCTAAAATATATATTCTCTATATGCAACAATATGTAAATGAAGTTTTGTTGTCATGTTGATATGACTGGCTTACATTTTAGATATAACATCACTTTTAAACTGCATAATCACTTTTTCAAAAGTTCTAAGCATATCATCCTAATTGAAAATTAACATTTTCAGCAGAAACTATGTCAATTTGAATATTTCCATTCACTTTAAAATATAATGAAAAAATTAAGCTTAACCATACTATATGTTAAGACCAAAGTTGTATGCTGCTTTTATTTAATGTATAATACTGAGCTCCTTTTGAGCTTCATTAACCAAGATATAAAACATAGAAGAGAAAGAAAAAGAAAAGAACAGTGTTGGGAATATGAATTTCATTTTAAATTCCAATTTGGGCATCATTTTGGCTAAGTCAATATTAAGCAAATAAAGGAATGAGTCCCAAGATAAGAAACAGATTTAGATTAGTTATATCAGCTGGAAGATCATGATTAGATCTGGGATGTATAAGACTGTTTACAATGTATAAAATATACAAAGAAAATCTGAGAATAAATTTTTGAAAACCACTACATTACAAAAGGATGACAGCAAATAGTCATAAAAGTTAACATAGTGTGGTTCTGAGATGGAATGGGGCCCTCGTGGTTAGCTGTCACTACAGCCAAAGGAAGGGAAAATTCAAAAGAGAATATCTCAAAATTTTGGCTATCAGTAGGGTCAAAATAAAAAAGTATATACTGAAAATTTTCCATTGTATTTGATATGAGGAAGTCATTAGCAGTACTGTCAAAATAATTTAAAAGGACTTAAAGAGGCAGAAACTAAACTGTAATGGATTGAGGAAGATGTCAAGAAAAAATGAAGTCAGCCAGGCTTCCCCACCCTGATGTCCTGGCAAACATAGGTAATTTAGCAGTGTTCATATAACCTTTAGTAGGAACCCACATGTGTACAATGAAGCTCTGTTGTATAATATCTTGGCACCCTGTTGCCTTTGTGTGCATTTAGTACACAAGGGAGTTGGAACTCCCTACTGGTGCAACACGTGGTGCAACACGTGGCTTGCAGCATGTGTGGGTCACCCCATCCTAGAATAAAGGCATGTCAGACATCCCAACAGCTCTGTGAATTTTCTTCCATCTGCCTGAATCCCATGTGAATGTGTCTGACCTTGAAAGGCTGCAGGATGACATGAAAGAAAAACTTATATAGAAGAAGATAGACAAAGATCCAGACTGATTATTCAGGAATCATACAGCATTAGGCTGAACAAAACATATATTTGAGAGAAAGATTTCTCCTGCCCCTTTATTAGTGTAGGACCTTGGTCTTCCTGTGTTCCTAGATAATACCACTTGAAAAGTAATGGAGTGGACAAATGATGGTACAAGGATTTGGAGCATCCTGACAGTGGAGTACATATGTATAGTAAACATCGCTGCTTGCCAAGACACGGGGACCAGGGAAACCTAAGATTAAATTGCAATGCTCAGTAGGTACAGAATCACAATGTTTGCCTCCTACTTATTCAAAAGAAGAAATTTTTAAACCTAACAACACATCTAAAGTTCAAACAAATTTTCAAGGATGACTGCTAGAATATAATGTGTGATATTTCCTTGACAGAAATTATTTATAAGCTTTACTTGAGTAAAACTCTTTGCTGACTTAGACCATGATACATAATGTTTATGAAAAACTATCTTCTTATTTAAAAATCTTCACCAAACTCCTGCAAACTGTGTAATTTCTTTCATCTTTAATTCTTAGAAGTTTTTAAATTCAATTATTCCAATAAACTTAATTATTCCAGCAACTTTAATTATCATATTTTTTGTTAATTTTCCCTGCCTCATAGCTTCTTTTATCCACTACTAATGTTCCCATTGGCTAAAGTTGTTTCCTTTTATTTCTTTTTTTAATTATATTTTATTGATTATGCTATTACAGTTGTCCCAATTTTTGCTCCTTTGTGCCCCTCCACCCAGCATCTCCTACTCCCCAGAAAATCTGCATACCATTTCATGTCCATGGGTCATGTATATAAGTTCTTGGACTACTCCAGTTCCTATACTGTGCTTACATTCCCATGGCTATTCTGTAACTACCTATTTGCACTTCTTTTTTAAACATTTTTTCTTTTTTCCTTTTAAAGATATTATTTATTTATTTTTAGAGAGACGGGAAGGGAAAGAGAAAAAGAGGGAATGAAACATCAGTGTGTGGTTGCCTCTCACACTACTGGGGACCTGGCCTGCAACCCAGGCATGTGCCCTGACTGGGAATCAAACCAGCGATGCCTTGGTTCTCAGGCCCCCACTCAATCCACTGGGCTACACCATCTAGGGCTATTTGCACTTCTTAATCCTCTCACCTCTTTACCCATCCCCCAAGGCCCACCTCCCATCTCATAACCATCAAAATGCTGTCTGTATCCATGATTCTGCCTCTGTTCTTGTTCGCTTAGTTTTTTTTTTTTTGATTCAACTCTTGACTGATATTTATTTATTGCCATTTTATTGTTTATAATTTTGATCTACTTTTTCTTAAATAAGTCCCTTTAACATTTCATATAGTAACAATTTGGAGATGATGCACTCCTTTAAATTTTCTTGTCTGGGAAGCTCTTTATCTGCCCTTTAATTCTAAATTATACCTTTCCTGGGTAGAGCAATCTTGGCTATAGGTCCCTGCTTTTCATGACTTTGAATATTCCTTCTAGCCTGCAGAGGTTCTTTTGAGAAATCAGCTAACAGTCTTATGCGAACTCCCCTGTGGGTAACTAACTGCTTTTCTCTTGCTGTTTTAAAGATTATCTCTTTATCTTTAACCTTTGGCATTTTAATTATAATTTGTCTTGGAGAAGACCTTCTTGCATCCATCTTGTTTGGGAATCTGTGCTTCCTAGACTTGCATGTCATTCAGATTGCTTTATATCTCATTTTGGGTGGCCCTAGGCGGAACACAGGAGGTGGATGACCTTGGCCTGCACCACTCAGAAAACCCCAGGGCCTGCACAAACAGTAGACAGCTACAGACCACAGAGGAGCACCACCACTCTGCCCCTGCACAGCTGATCCTCCATGGAGGGGAGAGATTTGTGGTCAGTAGTTAGAGCCAGTTCTTGCAACTGACTGGTCTGAGGAAATTCTTCACATTGATCTGCCAACAGCAATCAAGCCTCAACTACAAGAGGAGGGTGTACTCAACCCACATGAAGGGTGCACCTGAAGTATCCAGCTTTGGTTATGGAAGAGGCTGTGCCACTGGACTCTATGGGACACCTACTACATAAGGCCACGCTACCAAGACAGGGAGTCATAGTAGTTCTACCTACTACATAGAAACAAACACAGGGAGACTGCCAAAATGAGGAGACAAAAGCACATGACCCAAATAAAAGAACAGACCAAAATTCCAGAAAAAGAACCAAACAAAATGGAGATAAGCAGTTTATCAGATAGAGAGTTCAAAACACTGGTTATAGGGATGCTCGAATAACTTCATGAGGACCTCAACAGCAAAAAAAAAAAAAAAAAAAAAAAATCCAGTCAGAAATGGAGGATACCCTAATTGAAATAAATAACAAATTACAGGGAAACAACAGTAGAGTGGATGAAACTGAGAATCAAATCAATAATTTGGAACATAAGGAAGCAAAAATGACCAATAAGAACAACAAGAAGAAAAAAAAACCCGAGAATAGTGTAAGCTATCTCTGGGACAACTTCAAGTGTGCCAACATTCTCTTCATAGGGGTGCCAGAAAGAGAAGAGAAAGAGCAAGATATTGGAAATCTATTTGCAAAAATAATGAAAGAAAACTTACCTAATTTGGTAAAGGAAATAGACCTGCTTACTTTTATTTCTCATATTAATAATTATACTTGTCATTATTGTTGATGAAATGTACAATATATACATTTAATTCTCTCAATAATAGATGACATGGTATGATACATTAAATTACTGTTTCCATCAATTTTCTTCCTTCCAGCAGCCAAAGTACAGTATATCGTCAACCTCAGACTTTTAGCTGAACCATGTGATTCACTTGATCAATGGAGAGTGTGCACAAGTGTCAGTGTGTCCACTATAAGCAGAGTCTTTCAGAGTGATGCATGTTCAACTTCCCTCCAGAGCTTCTTTGACCCTCATAGCAGTATGCTCCAGACAGTGGTGCCTCCTTCTGCCCTCATTCTGTAATGAGACACCACGTGTCATGGAGGAAAGCCCCACCCATCTCAGGTGAGCCAAGCAAAGTGTAAATTGTTTTGCCTGACCTGATACAACAGGATTGTTCATTGCTACAGCATAAGCTGCCTAATGCAAATATATATTTCAAGAGGAGAAAAAGAGCTGCACAGAGTTTAAATAAATTAGTAAATCACCATACACTAACTGTGTGATCAAACCTTAGATCTTCTGAAAAGTAGACAATCTATTTTTACTTAACATCACAGTGATATCACAACAAAGGAAGCCTAATTCCTTAAAAAAGTCATTCCTAAACATACAGAAAAGAAAAGGTAGACATTATTCTTTAAAAAGCTTTCTGTGTCTCAAAACCCAAAAGGAACAAAAAATAATCTCTCTCCATTAGTTTTTTCACAAATTCATTAATTTCATTGACATACATAATGTAAATGTTCTACTTCTTTCCTGGCTTTATGTTATATGTATGAAATAATTTTTATCTTCTCATGTTTTTTCTGTGTTTGAGATTAATTTCTATATTAATTATAAAAGTAGTTTTTAAATAGTCAAAAGAATGAATATACTGGGTTGGGTAACACCAATATTTTTAAAGCTAGAGATATACCTCTATCTAAGTCAAGACAATACCTTCCTCACATAAAACCAAAACCTTGTAATAAAATAAGAGACCAGAAGGTGAGAGTCATTACAGCACATTGTTTGAGAAAAAAATAAGAAAGAAAAGAAAAATTGAGAAAATAGTACTACTATAGGTTTTAAGATATCAGACTGAATAAAATACCAAACTACCCTAGATTTATAAGATAAATATTATCAAATAATAGTCATTTATTTGTTTACTTAGTCATTTATTTAATCAGTTAGCTTGTACTACCATAACAAATACAATTGAATGAGTGGCTTAAAAACATAAAGTTATTTTCTCACAGTTCTAGAGGCCAGAAGTTCAAGATCAGCACAGCAGTATAGTCAGGTTCTGTGAGAAGCTCTTTCCTGGGCTGCACAATGTCTCATTGTGTCCTCACATAGGAGACAGACAGACAGGCAGGCAGAGAGAGTGGTGGTGGTGGCAGCGGGGGGCATTGCAAAGTTCTCTGGTATCTCTTCTTATTGGAGCACTAATCTCATCATGAGGGCCCCCCCTTCATGACCTCCTCTAAACCTGATTATGTTTCTAAGGCTCGATTTCTATATACTATCATACTGAGATTGAGGCTTCACATATGAACTTGAGAGGGACACCATTCTGTGCTATCACTGAATTGTTATTAATATGTATTATCAGTATAATACATATCACTATCAATACATGGCAAACAGGTATTAATTATCTATGTGTCAGAACTTTTGGACCTAGCACTGGGTATGTATTAGTGAACAAATGTGTCATGTTCCCTGTTCTTGTGGAGATTTTGGTCTAGTGGGGGACCCAAAAAAGGAAAATAATACAATTAATAAGGAGTGTTCCTGGGAAAATGTAGGGATTCTAGGAGCACATAGAGAGTTATCTAACCCAGACATCCATAGATAGAAAAGACTTCCCAGCAAAGTTCTCTAAAGTTGAAACCAAGTGAATGAGTGCAGCTCACTTGGGTGAAGGGAGCAGGACAAAGGCCTATAAGCAGGAGAAATGGTATGTGTAGAACCCTTGCATCAAGACAGAGTAAGGTGAAATAAAGGACTTGAAATATATAGTAGCTGAAGCACACTTTTTTTAATCACACAATTTGATAGGATAGCCTTGTGAGAAATGTTGCAGAGGTTAGAAAGGACCAGAAAACTCAAGAATGTGTAGTGCATGTTAAGAGCTGATTCACACACTAAGACCAAACTCACAGCAATTTTAATTTCCTGAAGAAAGACTGCCTGTAAAAAACATTATATAGAGTACCTAAAGCAAATTTATTCTCTATGAAGGTGATGAGGAATGCAAAGAATATAATTTTCCCAAGTTTATGAAGATAATTTAGTTTAAAAATTTGCATTTGTGTTATAGTACAGATTTCCTCTTTATGCAGTAATCATAATGATATTGTAAGCAGTTAGACAGATATGAACAGAGTTGGAACCATAGGCTAGGTATACAGGGTTACCTTGGGGAGCAATCCCCAAGTGCCTTACAATGAACAATTTTAGGGTGGAACCTCACCCCTAGGGTGAATTTCGTCCCCTAGCCTATCCCTGGTCATGCAGTTTAGAGCCTCTGAATGTTCATTTTGCTGGTCATCTGATTAGAACTCTCCCTTGACCTTTCTTCCCCTAGCATGGAGACCCCTTTAGAGGAGGCATTAGGGGCCAGAGAAAAGCCTCATACAACTCTCTTACAAGCCCTTGTAGGATTACTCCCTTAAGCATCAATCCCTCAAGATATTGAGGTTCTGATGCACATCCAATGATCTTAGGAACAAAACCTCCTGTTGACCACAGAGACAGCATTTGGTCAAACTAAAGATAACATCTAGGCCACAGTTGTGTTTTATCTCCACACCCAGAAAGCAGCAAGGCCAGGAAGGGGACACCATGGCTGACATCAGGGCCAGCTTCAATGACTAATCACCCCCTGTCCTGGTGCCGACCAATCAGTGGAGACCACAACCCTGATGAGACACACCTGGAAAGCTGATGAATATTCTACTGAGCTCTTCCCATGAGACTTCTTCTAGACAAAATCACTTAAGACAAAGGACCCAGTGTGCTCTTTCTTTCCTTCTCTAATGCCTTTCCCTACCCCTTCTTCCTTCAAGGTGCGTGACTTTTTTTTTCTCCTGAGCTCCAAGGGACCTCCTTTTGCCTCTGTAACTTGTTCCCTGAGCCCACACAGCCCAGCTGGCACATTTCCACAACTAATTTCTATCTGTGTGACTTCATAAATAAACTTTTGATCATATTTGAGTCTGGCTATGAATATTTTCTTAGCCAAAACTCAAGAACCAACATCTGGTGCTGTTCACTGTTAACAATACTTGAATCCAACATTGTGTGAAAGCAGCAGAGGCCCTTGATTATGTATGTAATGGGACAGGCAACAAGGAAAACTCTAATCCGACTAGCAGTGTCTCAAGTGCCACGTTAGATTCTGCCACTCATTTATTGCATCACATTTAAGGTATTCACTGAAAATGTACCATGAGCCCAGAACTAAGTAGGTGTAATATGCCTGTGACTAATACAATCATCCTTGCGCTTGTGGAGTTTACATTATAGGAGAGGGAGGCAAACCAATTATTGAACATGTTAAATAAATAATGTAGTATGTCAGAAGGTGATATATTTCAGAGAATAGAAATAGAAAAGGTAAGAATATTAGGATAACCTAGATTAGGAATAGGCAATGGTTGCCCTTTTTAATGAGATATCTAAAGTTGTCTCATTCAGAAAATAAGCATTTGAATAAAACTTGAAGGAGAGAATTAACCATGCAGATATTGGAGGGGAGAACCTACAGGTTGGTAGAGGAGATAACTTTCCAGGCATAGAAAGACACAGTGTGAAGGTCTTACAAGTGAGTGTTCTAGATATTTAAGGCACTAGAAGAAGGCAGATATGGTTGCATTGAATGAATGAGAAAGAAAGACTAATAGAAGATGAGGTTAAAATGTAAGGGAAGGTTATCTCACAGAGGACTTTAAAGGTTATTTGTAAAGGTTTTGGCTTTTACTATTAATGAAATGCAAAGTCATTGCAGGGTTTTTAATGGAGGAGTGATACAATCTAATTTGTTTAAAATAAATCACTTTAGTTACTGTGGTAAGCAAAACAATGAAAACAGCCCGATTAAGCCCACAAGATATGTGAGGTAGGGTCTCAGGGAATTACCAGGGCAGGGTGAACACTGTTAGCCAGGTTGATGGAGACTGAGATATGGTCCCTGTGTGCTGGCTCTGTGTGGGGAGGGCTCAGCAAAAGAACAATGGCCTCTGCCAGCAGTTCTGTCTGGGAGAAAGCTGCCCCTGCAGTGCTTTCCCATACAATTCAGTTCCTCCTTGTATGCTCCTGTCACCTTTTGAGCCACTGTTTCAGCACTGGAGCTTAAAGCAAGTCAGTCTGAGTGTGTGTGGGCCCCTTAAAGAGGAACACCTGGGATTCCAGAAGCCCTCAATTTCAGCCATAATTCCTGTTGGTTTTTGCAGCCAGAAGTTATGATGACTTCTCTTCCCAGCACTGGAACCCTGGACTGGGGAGCCTGGGGAATTTCTGCAGCTGAGATATCCCTTCTACTCTTTACTCACTACAAGTGGGTGTGGGACCAGCCCATTTCTAACCAGTCTTGATGTGGCTTCTTTATATCCTTAGTTATAACACTTCTGTTCAGCTACATTTCAGGTAGTTCTTAATGATAGCTGTTCTGTAGTTTAGTTGTAATTTTGATGTGGTTGTGAGAAGATATAAGAACCATGTTTACCTACACAGCCATCTTGACCAAAAACCCAGGAGCTACAACATATCTTGGAGACAATCACATCAACCAAATATAAATGTAATGCTTCAAGCAATAAGAGAGCTGAGCCTGAAACATCTTGAAATACACTAGTAATTCAGTTCTCACAGCTTTCTTATAGTATCATATTAAAATAATATACTAGCAATTCCAAAATAGTATTTATTATTTCAGATTATAAAATACTTTTTAATATACTGTTGAGATTATATAAGAATTCACTCAAAGTAAGTATAAATCCATTATTTAATATATTTAACAAACTTGAATATTCTTAACCTTCTGAATTAAATAAAAAAGCAAATATAAAAATAAGAATATAATGTATATAAGCATTGCTAGAACATATTTCTTAAAATTTAAAGATAAAATCATCAATCTTCATCAAAATATTTATTATAGATCAATGCACATGACTTGGATTTTTGACTGTTTTAATCGTTCTCACATTTAACTCACTGTCTTGCTATCCATTTAAACTAATCCATTATTTTTCTTTTTTATCATTTCTGCCTTTTTAACTGATCCAATCTATACTGTTATTATATTTTATTTTAATTATATTCTTTGGATATTAGTTTATTTACTATGACATTGTTCTTAATATAAAATATCCATAGAAGATTTTATCATTTGAAGAAATATTCTAAACAGCCCAATTGTCTCTCAATAAGATAATGAATCAATACACATTTTTATAATAGAATAACACAAAATATTGAAAATGTATGAACCAAAGTTACATAAAATTTCACAAATATTCAAGAGGAAGAAGGCAAGTTACTTAAGAACATATATAGTTAAACAGTTTAATGGTATTTATATAAAATAATAAAATAATAAAAATGATACCTTTAGCTATCATACTCATATAGTACAAATTAAATAAAAACAAAAGAATCAGAAACAAAATTATTATGAATAGTGGTTACCTATGTGGAAGAGGAATGATAATAAATAGACTCAGTGGGGGCGCACTGGGAAACTTTCATGGGATTGTTCAGGTTCTAACCCTGTAACTAAGCATGCTCATTTCGTTACTATTATCTTTTAAAATTTGAGATGCACCTTAAATATATCTATTCTTTAATAGATACAGCATTTTATAATAAAACGAATTATGCAAATATATAAACATACTTTCTGATGACATTTATGAATATTTCAAAGAAAATGGAAATACTATATTTTTTAATACAAGATACTTTTTGACTTATGATGGAGTTATATCCCAGTAAGTTGAAAATATCATATATCAAAAATTAATTTAATACACCTAACCTACCAACCATCATAGCTTAGACTAGCCTACACTAAACTTGCTCAGAATAGTTATATTGTCTACAGTTGAATAATTATCTTGAGTTTCATCTCAAGTAAATGCCTTGTCTTCTCACTGTAAGCATAAAACACAGATGGGTATTTTGTAGACAAGATGGGATACAAAAACACAAAACACAGTAACCAAAAGCACTGGCAATATAGTACACTATAACAACAGATATAGCATATCTGTTGTTTACCTTCATAATTGCATGGCTCACTAGGAGCGATGGTTACCTGCCTCTGCCCAGCATCAGCAGAGATCATCATATCTCATATCCAGACTAGGAAAACATTCAAAATCAAATTACAGTTTCTACTGAATGTGTCTTACTCTTGTACCATTGTAAAATCAAAAAATTGTAAGTCAAAACACCATTAAGCTGGGGACCATCTACACATATAAATATGGCAAGGTCCGTCCAGAAAAAGTCCAGCCATTGTTAATATAATTAGAATGGTTTGTGCGATATTGATGTAACCTGGCAGCCAAGAAGAGTGGACTGGAATGAGCATGTGTGAACAATGACAACTTCACTATTGTGGAGTTGTACTAGTGTACTAGTTCACTATTGTACTAGTCAGTGAGGGTGGTAGATGCTGTTAAGTGAGCATATGTACTGTGTGGCCATCACATTCAAAATGACTGAGCGAGTAGAGCAACAAATCCATGTCAAATTTTGCATTAAACTTGAACATTCTTCCATGGAAAATATTTGGATGATTCAGAAGGTTGCAGCTATGGACAACTGATGACTAGCAGCTTCATTGACAACATACCTGCTCATACATCAATCTTGTGCAGTTTTTTGGCAAAACATCAAATCACCCAGGTGATTCAGCCACAATACAGCCCAGATTTAATGCCCTATGACTTCTGGCAAAACTAAAGTCACCTCTGAAAGGAAAGAGATTTCAGACCATCAGTGAGATTCAGGAAAAAATGATGGGGCACTGGTGGTGATTGGCAGAACTGCATGAGGTCCCAAGGTGCCTTCTTTGAAGGGAACTCAGATATCATTGTCCTATGTGCAATGTTTCTTGTATCTTGTATCTTCTTCAATAAATGTCTCTATTTTCATACTACATAGTTGGATACTTTCTTGAAACAATTTATTATTTTCTGTCATATTCTGCATGCTCATTTAGTTGGTGTGTGCTTGGATTTTTTTTCCCAGAGGGCTGCAGAAGGACAACAGCTGGATTGGAGCCACTACAAAGTTCTTTGCCTGTATCCCCCTTAATCTCTGTTTTTCACATTGTGGCTCAGCCTCCAGGGCCTTATTATGGGACTTAGGCTCCCCACAATATGGCAGTCCAGGTAATGTCATACTTCTGACACAGTGGCTGACTTTCAAGAGTCAATAAGAAACACTATCATCAGTTGAGGATCTTGCCCAGCACTGACCTTGCATTACATGTCGGAACACCTTTGATGAGTGCAGTCTCAGAGCTTGCCCCGATTAAACTCCTACTTTGTAGACTTTAAGGAGCCACACAGAAAATCACCTGTGGGATGCAGGATATTATTGCAGCCATTTTTTTTGAAAATACAATCTGCTACAACACATACTTGAGGTTAATGGTAACTGCAGTGGAACCAGGGAGAAGAGAAATGAAATAGGTAATGTTACAACTGAACTTTAACTACACTTGCATTGTTTTCTCTCTAAAAATGGAGTATCTGAAGCAAATGTGACAAACCAGTTTATGAGTACAGAAACATTTATAATTTTATTCACTATGCATTTTTATATTTTAAGTATTTTATAATTTTAAACAGCATTCAATATTTCAGGAAAGAGTACTATAGCTTTCAAAAGATGGAAGTAGTCCTTCCTACCTTAAATTTATCTGTATTTAAGGTGACCTATGATATTACATGTCAGAAAGTTTAGTTTTAAAAAGCTTTTAAATATTTAAGTTGTAGATTATCCTTTTGAAGCAGATAAAAGATAATTCTATATTCATAATAAATATATAATCAGCAACTTGGTAACACTGTTTTAATTTCCCAAATAAAATACAGTTGAATAATTCAAGATTTAAAATGTATAAATATTTAAGTTGTAGATTATCCTTTTGAAACAGGTAAAAGGTAATTTTATATTCAGAATAATTAAATATATAATCAACAACCTGGTAACACTGTTTTAATTTCTCAAATAAAAGTGGTTGAATAATTCAAGATTAAAATTTATTTCATAAAATTATATTAAATTATAATGACATATCTGTAAGGTTTACAAAATGAAAAAAAAGCATGTCTGTGTTCCTTTATTACAAAAATAAAACTGCAGCTTAAATATGAATTCCAATTTAGAACTTTTGGTAATTAACTGATTTTACTATTTTCTTATTCTTTCATGATTAATCACTGTGAAAAGTGAAAGGACATTACAACTCTGTAAGAAATGAAAAACCATGGGAGTCAGCTAAGGTTAATCATAGACTGTGGTTTGCATTTTAATATAGCATTGGTTTGGTAAGATTTAAAAGTCTTCAATCAAAAGTACTTCTAAATGTCACTAGTTCTAGGGGAAAGAGTCATTTCATATTTTTTTATCTACTCTGTTATGCTTTATTTAGCACATCATCTAAAATCAGTATTGTGGACACAGTGTATGAGTTGTCTCAGGCACACATAGTCAGTCCTACAGACTCTGGTGAAGGAGGGACCCATGCAAGGCACTGCTCTCTCTCTCCAAGCACTCCCCTAATCATAGGCTACATTTATTGGTCAAAAGCATATAAAATCCCTTGTTTCAATATGGAAAACTCCCATTTTTCCCACCATTTGTAATAAACTGCATATATGCAGTTACAAGATTTTTGGTGACAAAGACACAACTAGCAGCTATTTGCGTTTTTTAATGCTGTAACTTTCTCAATTTAAGTCAATATATGAATTTCAATTTGAGAAAGAAACAGTGGAACATTATAAACTTCAGTAAGTTTTATTTATTTTTTTTAAAGATTTTATTTATTTATCTTCAGAGGGGAAGGGAAGGAGAGAGGGAGAGAAATATCAATGTATGGTTGCTTCCTGTGCATTTCTTGCTGGGAACTGGCCTGCAACCCAGGCATGTGCCCTGACTGGGAATCGAACCGTGATCTCTTGGTTCACAGGCCCGCGCTTAATCCACTAAGCTACACCAGCCAGGGCAACTTCAGTAAGTTTTAAAATTTAAAAATTAAAGATAATGAATAAAATATTTTTTGAAAAATATAAATATCATTTATTTTCTCTACAATTTTTATCTAGAAATTTAAATGAGCAGGAAATTTAAGTGCATTTTTTAATTCAAATTCCTTTTAATTTTGAGAGTTTATTCTGTTGGCTGGAAAAAACTTGCTAAAAGTCAGCTTCTATCTCTATTTTTCTGTTACTAGCTAAATTTTACAGGGCTAAAGGGCTGGAAAAGGAGTCATTTTACATTGTTTTTCTTATTTTTTAAAATAATTTATTCTATTACAGTTGTTCTAAGTTTTTTTTCCCTCTGCCACCTTCTACTCAATCCACCCCTCACTCCCTCAGGCGATCCTCACACTGTTTTCCCTGTGTCATTCATACCTGTTCTTTAACTAATCCTTTCTCCTTCCTTCTGCCATCACCTCCTTCCCCCTCCCCTCTTATACTCTGTTCCATGTTTCCATGTTTCTGCTACTACTTTGATCATTAGTTTATTTTTTCATTAGATTCCAGTTATAAGTGAGATCATATGGTGTTTGTCTTTCATCTCCTGGCTTATTTCACTTAGCTTAATGCTCTCCAATTCCATCCATGCTGTCAATAGAAGGTAGGAATTCCTTCATTTTTTCTGCTGTGTAGCATTCCACTGCGTAAATGTATCACGATTTTTTAATATGCTCATCTACTGGTGGGCACTTAAGCTGTTTCCAGAACTTGACTGTTGTAAATAACACTGCTGTGAACATTGGGGTGCATAGGTTCTTTTGAATTGGTGTCTTGGTATTCTTAGGGTATAGTCCCAGCAGTGGAATCACTGGATCAAAAGGTAGTTCCACTTTAAAATTTTTGAGGAAATTTCATACTGTTTTCCACAGTGGCTGCACCAGTCTGCATTCCCATATATTTGATCCATTTTACTCATCAGCATCTGTGAAGATCCTGTCCTCTCATGTGGGCTGAAACATTGACAGATGGCAACGGTGATGCCCCTCATTTTCCTAAGTTCCTTCAGATCTATGAGATCTGTGTATATTTCTCTTTCTCCTTTGAAGACTAGGACTTATTCTGGTGCTTCTTTTCTTTGCCCTGCAACATGGGCATCTTTGTGAGACCATCTGTTGACCCAATATGCCTATGTACTCTCTACAAACAGTCCCTACCTACAACGAATAGAAAAAGAAACTTCTATACATTAATAAACATATAGATAAATCAGTAAAAATTGAACAAAAGTCTTGAAAAGTATTTCAAAAGTGAATGTTCAAAAGAAGCACATATATTCAATACCATTAATGATCAGAAATATACAAATTAAAATCACGGTGAGACATCATTACATATTTAATGTGTATAATTTTTAATAAAAGCTGTTATATATATAAAGTAATTAGACCTCTCTTTTACAGATTGAATTACAAGTTTGTACTATCACTTTTAAACTTGTGGACAATATCAATTATGGATAAAAATATGCACAAACCACAACCCTGTGATTGTATTTATATATTTGTTTATTTATCTACCCACCCAAGCACATGTACAAGTACAACTAGATATATATCATTCAAAATATGCAACATTTTCATGAGGAGTATACTGGATAAATACTTGTGGTATGTTCATGAAACGGAACATTATAAATCAATAGCCTTCAAAGCGTGATTCCTGGATCAACAGCATCAATACCACCTGAGAACTTGTTGTAAATGCAAAATCTGAGCCCCATCACAAACCCGCTGGCTTGGGGCTTCTGGAGGTGTGGCTCCAGCTTTTGTTTTTTACAAACCATACAGTGATTCGGATGCATGCCTAAGTTGAGAAGCACTGTTCTGTAAGAAAAATGAAACAAAACAAAGAATACATACAAAATGAGTGAATATGTGATAAAAAGATTGCCTTATGCTATAACATGAAGAAAGTCTATGTCTAGAAACTGAGAGGGCATGTGAGGGAACTTCTGGGGTAATTTACTACTTATATGCTGGTTACAAGACATTTACTCTGGCAAAATTTATAAATCTGTGCAAACATAATTACATATGTCTTATGTATAATAAAATAGTTTACAAACATAGTTTCCTAATCCTAACTTGGTTCTTTCAGTATTACATACCCAATATTGTGTTAATATCATCTCCCTTAATTGGATACCATCCTTCTACATGCAGCATAAAATTTACCTATTCATTTTTTTAAAAAACTATTTTAAGAAAATTCATGTAACCAGCCAAATATACTTTGATACTTTTATATATGTTAGACTTTAACAAAACACTTTACCAGAATATAAATTAAATATTTTCTCTCAGTGGTCACTCGTATCATAGCCACTCACCGTATGGGAGTGACGGCTTTATTTGCTGACCACTGCCATGTCACTTATTAAATTTTGCTATGAGGAGGCATAGAGAAATTGCATAATGTCCTCAAAATAGTAAGTGATTAAACTCAGGATTGGAAATCAAGTCTGTCTCATTTCAAGTTCATGACCTTGTGGTCACATTGTAATGGAAGTAGAGATTAGTACTTTTCCAGTAGATGCACAAAGTGATTATTAAATCTACCTGGAATAAGATATAGGAAAGGCAAACAAAGTTGATATCACTAGAAATATCATGTATTTCCATGAACTAGCCAAAAATTATAGATTATGAAAGTTGGAAGACATCTTAAATGTCATCTAATTAGATTTCTATTAAAAACAGGTTGACTGATAACTTGGTTTCTTATCATCTAGCCTTTCTTTTTACAAACTCTCTCAAAGATTTTTCCTATATAAGGCCTAATACATTTCTCTGTGCCTTTTATCCAAGGGTTCTAATTCTTCTTGTTATAGTCATATAAAAAATGTTCATTCACATGACAGAACATCATATATTCAAAGAAAACCACTTTTTTTTGGACTCTTGAGTCTACTCTTTCCTTGGTTCTTCCAACCGCTTTTAATCTTACCTGATTTTGTGTCACTTTATCATCCCAGTTTTTCCCCTCTGACTGCTTCAATTTGTTTATATCTCCTTTAAAGAATGGCTGTGCTTATATGTTGTCTGAAACACAAAGCAGAGCAAGAGCACTTCATTTATCTTCCAAACCTCAAGTTGCTTTCATTATGCCAGAGAATTCCAAGAACTACAAGGAAAGAATTTATTTTTTTGTGTGGTTGTTGTTTAAGATATACTTCAGATCACATTTTTGTAAGAGCTTAGGCTGAAGCAAGACTGTAACAATTATGATTACAGTGTGAAATAGCTTATCCTCCATTGTGCAGAAAATTTGATGTCAGAATTAAATGAGATGATGCAATATAACTCATGTTAGAGTCCTAAAGATAATGCCTAATAGTTAATGGCACATGTGTAATCTGTGAGAACTAGAGAAATGATTTCCCTTCTTTTAAGCCTCAACTTCCTTACTATTAACATTAGGTTGACTGGGTTAAATATAAAAACATTCTGAAAATAACAGTGTTTAATACATAACAGTTGCATTCCCTCTCTCCATAGTTCCCCAAAGGACACAAAAATGCAGGGTTAGCTTATCCAAATAGCAGGCATCATTATCACTATCATCACTGTCACAACTAGTCATCATCATCATCATCACTAACATGTGTTACCTACTTACTGTGTGCCAGATGTGCCCTAGCTTTTTGCATGTTTTGTTTTGTTTTGTTTTGTTTGTTTGTTTGTTTATATTATTTAAAACTTATGTTACTCTCTTGCGGTAGCTATATGTATAAATCTCATTTGGAAACAAAGGTTAATAACTTGATAAGTCCTAGTTCACTTGGATAGTAAATGATGGTGGCTGGTTCAAAGACCCTTATTAATGAAAAAGCTATAAATCTGCATCTTCATTACCTACACATTGCAGCTCTTAAAGTGTTATTGAGCACTTTATGAAGGCCCAAGCATATTAATAGCTCAATATTACTGAGACACAATCTACCCTTCCATGGATCTCATATCCTAGAGGTGACTCTAATATTAATGCAGTCCAACCTATATGATAAAGGAAGATCATAATGTGCTGGGATATACTCTACAGCAGGCGTGTCAAACTCATTTTCACCAGGGGCCACATCAGCCTCTCAGTTTCCTTCAAAGGGCTGAATTTAAGTTTAGGACTGTATAGACATAACTACTCCTTAACTAGGGGCAAGGAGCTGTACATTTGGCCCTTTCAAGGGAACCATGAGGCTGATGCAGCCCTCCATGAACATGAGTTTGACACCCCTGCCCTACGGAATAGGGGAAATCTCATAGAGCAAGTTAATAGTTGTGAAGGGTCAGGAGGCAAATCCTTTAAAGAAACAAAAATATCGAAAGAAAATACCACAATCTGTCAAAAGAACATTCTGATTTTAAGTAAATTTTTAATTACTTTTGGGTAACCAAAATGTAGAGTGAAAAGGAGAGGAGCTCATATGTGATGATATGGGAAAGGTATTTATAGGTCAAATCTAGACATACTGCTCATGAGTTTTGGATTTTATCTTAAAAGTGTCATAGAGCTTCTGAAAAATTTTCATCATGGAAATAATGTGAGTAGTTTGGGGTTTTATAATATCTTTCAGTTAGTGTTGTAAAAATTTATGAGTGAGAAGAGCAAAAAGTATTGGGAAGACTGGTGTCAGCGAATATTAGTCACCTGTGCAATTCCTGCAAATTAAAAAAGCAACACTGGTGAGGCCCTGAAGAGGAAGGTAGAGAGAAGGGGACAAGCATGTGACACACTAACAAGAGTGAACCAGTGCTGACTCTGTGCTGGGGGTTGGTGTGTTCCTGGGGTGGTGAGGAGGTAAAATAAAATAAAACACCAAGATGAGTTCCATTTTGTTAGAATGGATCTACCTTGGTAATATCCATAATCATGTTTTCTTCCTAAATATAATACCCTGTACATGTTGCAGATTAAATCCTATTCTCCCAATCAGCATTTTAATGTATTCTCAATTTTCAGGATAAAACAAACTAGAGAAAAGGATTTCACAAACAACTTCAGGCTCAGTAGGCTTAGAGGTAAGTTGCTTTATCACATATACAGAATGTAGTTAGTTTAAAAACTAATCACAGTCCAGTTGTTTTTCCTGAGTCAGACTCCAGGGACACCAGGCCCCAGGACTCATCAGCGGGCTTCAGGAACTTTGTCTGCCTCTCTCTAACTTGGAACAAAGCCATTGCCAACCAGTGATCTCTCATAGGTCACATTTTCATCGGTCACATTTTCATAGGTCACATGCTCATGCTCACATGCCAGGCTCCTGGTGTGTCAGGTGTGTATGTCCACACATAATTCTCAGTATTTGGCTTTGGCTTGAGCTTCTTTTTCCACTCATGTATTTTTGTTACTTGCTTGGTATTTCAGACCTCTCCTAAGACAGTCCACACCCAAGGGACTAAAACATCCCTTGCAATTCTCATGCCACAGCAGGGAGCTAGTTGCCTATTTTTCAAATGTCCCCAAAATCCCTTCCAGAATTTTTCAATACCTTATGACTGATTGCCTTTTCAGGAATATTCACACTTGTGAAAGCACTTTGATATATTTTCACTTCATGACACTAATTATATACCTGAGAAATAACTTCGATTGTAATACTCCAAGGACATAGTAATGTCGTTTGCCAGTCAAGTCTAAACTACATTCTCATCCCTGCCCTGGAGAATCTAGCACTAGGCTCAAATCCTGTTCTGCTGCATCATTTGACGATTGCCCAGTCCTGTCATGTCAATCCATTCTGAGATACGATAGGCATCAACTACAAATTGGCCTTTTCCTGGGACAGGATGTCAGATACATAAAATGTCTCCAAAGTATTTAAAAAGGTATAAAGTGTTATTCTGAATATGTTACAGGTACAAATGTTCTATGATAATAATTGATAATAAAATTCACGTGCCTTGTGTCCTTGTACTTATCTTGAAGAAGACTTTATAAACAGCTACAAGAAAGAGTATTGGCTTGGCAAAATAGTTCATTTAGATTTTATAAAACTTGAATTCCAGTATCATGTTATCTGAAAAAAAGTTTCCATCTCTCCTTCTTTCTGAAACACGTCTATTGATTAGTTTAAACATAGTCTGGGTGTTGACAAAATGTGGCAACATTGGAGCCCTCATGTGTTATTGATGGGAATGTAAAATGGTGCGGTTGTTTTGGAGACAGTTTGGCAGTGTCTTAAAAAGTTAACATAGATCTTTACAATATGATCCAGCAATCCTACTCCTATAAAACATGTGTTTACATAAAACTTGTATATGAAGATTTATATTATATGAGGGAGACCCCCCAAATGGAATTATCTTCTGCAGGGTGGGCCCCTTATAGCACAGACTTCCCTTCCTAAGTGAGTGTTCTAAGAACCCATCTATATCAGTGTACCAGCTGGCATTGTTGTGAGAGGCTACACTGGGCTTCAGTGATTTTTTTTTTGGAAGACTCTCAATGTGTTTGCCCATTTCGTGATGTGTGATTTACGAGCCCACCTGCCAACAACGAGCTGAGTGTTCAACAGTTTTTGGTCAAAGACAGCATGAACTCTGTGCCCCACCCTCCCAATTCACCTAATCTTGTGCTGAGCTACTTTTTCTTCTGATTTCCCTGGATGAAAGAAGTCTTCAAAGGGAAATATTTTGCTGATGTAGAAAAGGTGAAACAAACAAATACAAAAAAGGGTGGAAGAGCCAAAAGACATCAAAATCAATGAGTTCAAAACTGTTTTGAGCACTGGAGAAAATGTCTCAATAGGTGCATTGCACCAAATGGAGCATACCTTGAAGGAGACTGAAGTTTATTTTTTATTTTTTTATTTGTAATTTTTTAATTTAATTTTTAACCTAAAAAAATTTTTGTTCCAGTAAAATTGTCTCCATTTTCACCCCACCATGGCCCCCCACTCCACCCATCGCCCCCCACTCCACCCATCCCTGCCTCCCAGCCTTCAACATACTGCCTTTGGCTTTATATATGTTCCTTGATGGACTTTCCCCAACTTTCCCCCATTATCCCTCTCCCTCCTCCCCTCTGGTTACTGTCAGTTTGTTCTTAATTTCAATGTCTCTGGTCATATTTTGCTTGCTTATTTGTTTTGTTGGTTAGTTCCACTTATAGGTGAGATCATATGGTATCTGTCTTTCACTGCCTGGCTTATTTCACTTAGCATGATGCTCTCCAGTTCCATCCATGCTGTTGTGAAGGGTGGGAGCTCCCACCCTTTCTTTCTTTCTGCTGCATAGTATTCCATTGTGTAAACGGACCATAGTTTTTGATCCATTTGTTTATTGATGGGCACTTAGGTTGCTTCCAACACTTGGCTATTGTAAATTGTGCTGCTATGAACATTGGGGTGCATAGGTTTTTTTGGATTGGTGTTTCAGGATTCTTAGGATATAATCCCAGCAGCAGTATTGCTGGGTCAAAAGGCAGTTTCATTTTTAGTTTTCTGAGGAAATTCCATACTGTTTTCCATAGTGGCTGCATCAGTCTGCATTCCCACCAACAGTGTACTAGGGTCCCTTTTCTCCACAACTTCACCAGCACTTGCTGTTTGTTGATTTGTTTATCATGGCCATTCTGACCAGTATGAAGTGGTATTTCATTGTGGTTTTAATTTGCATCTCTCTGATGGCTAGTGATGCTGAGCATTCTTTCCTATGTCTTTGGGCCTTTTCATGTCCCCCTTGGAGAAATGTCTGTTCAAGCTTTTTGCCCATTTTGTAGTTGGATTGTTTGTCTTCCAAGTGTGGAATCATGTAAGTTCTTTATATAGTTTGGAGATCAAACCTTTGTCTGAGGTATCATCAGCAAATATACCTTTCCATTTCATTTTACTACTGTTTTCTTTAGCTGTCCAGAAGATTTCTATTTTAATGATGTCCCATTTGTTTATTCTTTCCTTTATGTCCCTTGTTCTAGGGGTCATATCAGTGAAAAAGTTGCTGCATGTAATATCTGAGATTTTCCTGTCTATGTTCTCCTCTAGAACTTTTATGGTGTCACGACTTATATTTAAGTCTTTTATCCACGTTGAATTTATTTTTCTGTATGATGTAAATTGGTGATTCAGTTTCATCTTTTTGCATGTAGCTGTCCAGATCTCCCAACACCATTTGTTGAAGAGGCTATTTTTACTCCATTTTATGCTTCTTCCCCCTTTGCTGAATATGAATTGACCAGAGAGACTTGGGTTTATTACTGGGCTCTCTATTTCTTCCATTGATCTATGTGTCTATTAGAATGCCAGTACCAGACTGTTTTGATTACTGTGGCCTTATAATATAGTTTTATATCAGGTATTGTGATCCCTCCTACTTTGTTCTTCTTTCTCAAAATTGCTGCCAGTGTTTGAGGTCATTTATGGTTCCATATAAATTTTTGAAATGTTTTTTCTATATCTGGAAAATATGTCATTGGTATTTTAATGAAGACTATATTGAGTCTATAAATTGCTTCAGGTAGTATGGACATTCTGATGATGTTAATTCTTCCAGTCCATGAACACGGTATATATTTCCATTTGTTTGTGTCTTCCTTGATTTCTTTCTATAGTGTTGTGTAGTTTTCTGAGTACAGGTCTTTTACCTCCTTGGTTAGGTTTATTCCTAGGTATTTTATGAAGGTCACTGAAGTTTAAACATGTAATGATAAATACACATTTTTTATAAATAAATTACATTTTGGGCCCTCCCTCATATTATTTAAATTAGCTGAAATGTAGAAGCAATGCAAATGTCCATCAACTGGTGAATGGATAGACAAAATATGCTATACCCACAAAATGGAATATTACTCAGCTGGAAAGGGATGGAGCACTCATACATGCTACAACATGGATGAGCCTTGAAAACCCTGAAAATCATGCTAAATGAAAGAATGCTGTTTATTATATGATTCCATTTACACGAAATGTCCATAATAGGAAAAATCATAGAAACTGAAAGCAGGTTAATGTTTGCCTAGAGTGGCAGTGAAGGGAGAACAGAAGTGCCTGCTAATAGGCATGGGGTTTCTTTTCGGGTTGATGAAAATATTCTGGAATTAGATAGTGGTGATGGTTGCACAACTTTGTAAACATACCAAAACCACTAAATTTTAAACTGAAAATAGTAAATTTTATAGTGTATGAGTTATATTTTTTGAAAATAATAAATAACAGGCCCAGGGTATGTTATAAAAAGGAAATTATTAAGAATATCATAAAGAAATTTACTGGATTAGAAAATTTTAAAAATAGTTACAAATTGAAACTTAAAGCCTTAAATCAGAAAACATTTGATACCGGTGATATCCTTTTTAAAATAATTATACTGTTTCATGAAATCTAAGAGTAGTTAGAAATTTCTAGGAATTTTCAGAGTATTTTAAGACTCTCCCATCTGATATGTAATTTAAAAATAAAAGTTTAAACACTACTGAATTCCACTTATTCCTCTTATGTTTCTTCTTGCTGAATTTAGATTATTATTTCAATCTACAGAAGGAACATTATCTATATTCATTAATTTTCAGAGTTGAAAAAAATAGTACAATGATGCAATCCAACCCCCAATTCAAACAATAGAGACCTTGGATTTGGATGTGTTAACTGAGCCACTGCCCACTAGTATAAAGGTAGTGGCACAACTGAAGTAGTCATAAGTATTTTCTAATACCATCATAATGAACTATTATTTCATCCTTAGGAGGACTGATGTATTGAGTCTTTTGGGTACTATTTTTGAATTATTAATAGTTGATAAATATATTATAAAGCTCCCTTATCCTAGTTGTTAAATAAATACAATAATTAGGTCAAACTCCAGGAAGGGGTCAGGATGCACATCTGTTCACATCTCTGTTCACATCTCTATCCACATCTCTGACTTCATCCCCTGACATTCCCACCCTCAGTCATTCTCTAGCCTCACACTAACCATCCTGTTCATTGTCAATATCTAAGCATATCTCACTGTACAGACTTTGCATTTGATATGCCCTCACTGGAAGGTTCACCGCCTAGAACACTGCATGGTACGCTCCTTTACATCTACATGTCTCTGCAGAGGCCTTCTCTGACCACATGACTAAATCTCAATCTCCCACCATCCCAGCCTCTACCCTTTACTACCTTCAACATTTTTCTTCACAGAACTTATCATTATCTGAAGTTTTGTACTTAGAATCATACTGAACACAGCTCACCTCAACATATGTGTTGAATAAATAAATTAAAAGGAATTGGTAGTTTTTATCTTATAAACAGAGGGTTAAAGATGGAGATTTCAAATTCATTTTCTAGCAAAGGATGATTATTTTGCATTATAAATTTAGTGGTTTCCATTCTGAAGGAGCAAGAAAAAGAAAGGCACTTAGTTTAAGATCCAGGAGATCTAAAAGTTGAACTTCAAAATGAAAAGCACCAGAATTGGTTACTGAGAACCACTGTGTAATCTCTCTGCATATGTTTATATCTAAATGAGAAGTCTACCTGTATGCTCCTTAGTAGCTGATAAAATGAGCCATTTAAAATCTTGTAGTATATGTATTTTTACCCTTTCCCACAAATTAATGTGACAATGAAGCTATTAGATACACAAATAGCACTTGATAATTTCAAATAAGAGCAAATGAAAATTCACCTTATTAAAGCATCCTATTGTTCTCAGGGTTTTCCATAATGCATACATGTCAAGATGCTAATTAGAGCTACTGTTTTCTTATTGTTGAGTCATCACAGCCATGGAAATTTCACTGTTTATATCAGAACAGCAGACTGTACAATCTTTCTGTCAATTGTTTTTACAATTAGTGACAAATTGGATTATTTTTTGGTTGGAATTAATTTGTTCCTTAGTCTGTTCCAACTGGACATGTTTTATATAAATATGCTATGCTACCACCAATTATGTATTAAAAGAGATCATTTTGTCCTACAATACTCCTTAAAAAAATGAGGCTCTGATCAAAACCTCAGTATTGACCACCAATTGTGACTTGAATTGATTAAGGAATACCAGGAATCTCTCTTCCAAAAAATACATCCCAACAGTCCTGTGATATTGACAATTCTTTAAAATAATGTTTTCCAGATTATTTTTAATGCAATAATTTCCTAAAATGGGTTCTAGTTTAGTAAAAAATCATAGCAGATAGACCATTTTTCTGAAATGAGAGTTTCAGGTATGAATCATTGGATACTTGTAGGAAAGGCCCTCACTATGAGTTTAGATCAGTGAACAGTAATACTACTGTACTATTCACTAAGGCTGGTAGGCCAGAAATTTATTGTCTCACACTTCTGGAGGTTACAACTCCCAAAATCAAGTTGTTGACAGCATTGGTTATTTCTGAGGCCTTTCATGAAATGTTATTTTTTGTGGCCTTTCTCTTTGGGTTGTAGATGGTTATCATTTCCTTGTGCCTCTTCATTTCATCTCCTATGTGTGTCTGTCTCCAAATTTTCCCTTTTTCTAAGGCATCAGTCACATTTGTTTAGGGGCCAACACTAATTCAGTATAACCTCATTTTAACTATATATACCCAACACCCTTGTTTTCAAATAAAGACACATTTCAAAGTAGTGGCGGGTTAAGAATTCAGTATAAGAATTTGGGGGACACAATAAAACCTAATTATCCCTACGTGTTTAATATTATATTTAATCCTTTACAAGATGGATAACATTATTTGACACAGTGTCTGCTTGTTACCTGCTGTGGTTGGAATTACTTCTGACTCCAAATTCACTGGTGACTTTTCACTGTGTCACTAGAAACCTTACTAAACACCTATCACATTTCTGTGTGGACCAGGGCCAATTGTTGAATATTCTGAAATATAATCTAATAACAAAGTGATGAATCTATAACATTTACTTTTAAAATTGTTTATATATATATAAACTACTACAAAACCTAGGGGCTTAACACAACCATTGTATCATATCTCATAATTTGGGAGGTGCTTGGATGGCTAAATTTTATGGTTGGGTTCACTCAGTAGTATTAAGTGACAGTTGATCTGGTCTGGAGAATCCAAGTCTTCATTCACAGTCAAGAATTTTACTGGGCACAACCGGAAACCTGAGCTCAGACCTTCACCCTATAGTCTACACAGGTTCTGTTCAGCAGCATAGTTGGATTTTATCCACTGTGGTTCAGTGATCCAAGAGTAAATATTCCAAGAAGCCAAGGTAGAAACTGCAGAACTACTGACTTAGTCTAAGCAGTCATACAAGCTTAGCTGGGCCATATTTAAGTTGTCAAAAGTGGCCATCTATGAATTAAGTGGGGAAGGCTACAACATTTATTGGGAGTATAGTTCACTTGGAAGCCATGTTTAAATACTAACCACTGTTGGGAACCACCCTGTCTAGTTTCATAAACTGTAACCCCTCATGGCTAAGACTGAGTAAAAAAATATATTGAGTAAAAAATATATTGAGTACATATATTTATCTGATGTTAAGATTATGGTATTTATAATAGTTTAATTAACAAATAAAGGCATTTTATTCATTCACATATTTTTATTTCAATAAATTAAAACAGATCTTAATTACTTGACTATAACAACCCAAACTATTAGAATATCAGCCATCTTTTGAAAGCATAGAGGGAAAAATAAGTTATTTTTCATTCCCAAATCTTGATTTTGAGATATTTGAAGCCTTCAGAGATGACATAGTTTCTCCAAGATCACCTATATTGTAGAGAATAGACTTCAGTAAATCTTAAATTGGCTCCTAATCAAACCATGCCGCTCTCTCTGCTACTTTACTAATCAATTTTGAAGCAATACAACATAGCATAGAGGTCAAATATAGGTAATTGGGTACTTTATCCAACTCTACACTGTATACAAGTGAGAAACAGTATCAATTTCTTAACAAATCAGTGATACTTTTACCTCTGACATATTTCAAATGCAAGATCAAATTGTAACTTCCTGTATTTAAATTTAAGTGTAAAGTTGCATGGTTATTCTGAAATGCATAATATCTTGAGTAATTACTAAAATTTGTTTTGTGGTTGGCACATCAGCGGGCACTATTGAGAAATGCCTGCCAAACCAACTGACAGTTCAGCATATGACTGGGCTGTGCCCTCTGCCAAACAAGCATCTAACATATGCGCTGACCAAGATTTCTGACTGACACAATGTTGCTAGAAAGATGCAGTGTGAGAGTGTTTTGTTTTTCTCAAACACAAGCCATTGAAATGAGAGTAATTTAACTTTAAAAGCCAATTGTTGAGAGAAATAATTGCTTGAGAAACCAAAGCTGTTGGAAGAACAGCAGTTTGTTAAGGGAATTATCTCACAGACTGAGAAAAAGCAGGTATGCAGTGCGGGAGGATTTGTGTAATCAGATAGTAAAATCTGTACACTACAATCACTAGCTTTCAAAGAAATGGGAACCCCACTGTCCACTGGGGAGACATAACTATTGGGTATTAACCATCTCACACTGTGTATGTGGCTTGAGTGGGCGAGCTCCTTCCTACGGTCATTTTTGGTACTAGCAGCGTCAGAAATGATACATCTGCTTACCTTTTTTTTTTGAAATCAGAAATCATGTGATTTGTTCATTACTACATATTCAGTATATAGCACGCCTGGCACACAACAGATGTACATAAAGTAAAGGCTGAGCTGTTACTAGGACAGTAAGTCATAGCGCTACGGAGTCTTTCCCATTGGCTGAAATGGCGGCAAGAGGCAGTTCTTACCCTGAGTGCACCGGACCAAAGCTAGAGGTGTGAATGGAAGGGCTCATGGGGAAAGCTGGAAGTATGAATGAATAGGGCCCCGAGTGAGTGGAAATCCAGAAAAGTAAATGAATAGGTCCCTGAGCATGCCAAATGCTGGAAAGATAATTGAATAGCAAACAAACAAACAAAAAACAACAACAACAAAAAAAACAAACCCTTCCCTAACCATATAAGAAAATTGGTCTTGAGCAGGAAGATTGAGATGATCTTTGAGACTATGACCTTTGTCCCCGGTTGTGTGGCACTTGAATAAAATATCTTTCCTTTTGCACTAGCACTTGCTTCATGAGTCTGGCTTTTGTGGGGGCAGGCAGCTGAGCCTCCATTTTTGTTTGGGTCCAGAATGATAGCACTCAATGCATCAGAAAACTTAGTGTTAAAAGGATGAACTGGACTGAAGATTTAGGTTCCAGTTTGACTCCCATTCCCATGAATTGTGACCTTGAACAATTTGATTAACTTAGCCAGGTCTCAGTCTCTGTTTCTATAAAAAGAGAGAAAAAGGGGATAAAACCTTCCTCATAGGAATTAAATGAGGAAAAAAATTCTAATACATTTCAAACATGTAGCACAGAACACAAAGTATTAATTCAATCAACCCTCAAAACCCCACCTCTTCCACTGCTGTCATATGAAATGGTAAGCAGAATCATTCCATAATAATTTCAAGCTAAGAAATTATAAGAATGTTGATTTTGGTTCAATATAATAAAAGGTAGTTTTAATAATTATTGCTGTTCGCTAGGAGATAAGATTATCTAAAAAAAAAAGACCAAAAAACACAAAAATAGATCCCTTCGTGTACCTGGACAAATTTAGAAAAATATGATTAAAGAAAGAAAATTCCTACCTTGTAAAATAGATGAAACAAGATACTCTCCAAGGTTATTTCTAATTTGAAGATTGTACTAATTTAATCTTATCTGATAGATGCTATTTTCATCCTTAGGAACTTTTGTTTTGATATATTGAGCTATTTGAAATAAATGGACTACATCGTAGCTTTTAAGTAAATCAGAAACATGCTGTAATATAATTTTCTATGGGCCAAAATTTGCAATAAGACAGGTCTCTCTTGGGTCACAGTCAATATCATTTAGAATTGGAATTACCAAAGGGACCTGTTAAAAGGCACTTGATCTTGTTCAGTGATATCCCAGAACATGCTCTCACATCCGTCTGTTGACATCAGGGTCCCAGAGAGATCCATTGTTAACAAGCACATTAATTAGTAATTGTGTAATACAATAATTACAGTTAGCCAATCCATTAAGTTCTTAACATTGAAAAGTATGCTATATAATGTGAACAATTTTATGAGTATTTCAATATGATTTCTCAATGCAAATTTCAACATATAATTTGGGGTTGACATAGGAAGTCTGTATATTCAGAAGTCACTACACAGAAAACAATTTCTAAATTTATAATTGTGACATTTGATGTTTTCTTGTGTTTAAATTCCTTAATGTGCAGCCTGAAAGAGTCATTAAGAGTAAATGGTAAGGACCAGAACTTCTCAAAGTCTGCTCCAGAAAAAAACCGTATCACCAACATCTGAATCACATGGAGTGTTAAAAATTTTTTCACACATCTCAGCTTTTCCTAAAACTATTAGACAAGAATATCTGGGATGAAAGCTAGGAACCTGTATTTTTCAATACTTCTCATAAATTTTATAAACACAAAAGTTTTGAAATTCACTACAATAAAATACAGTTGTGGACAACATATAAGAGCATAAGCAAACCAACTGTGTCTTAAACTATGGTTCACATGGCCAGGTTCCTGAGATAATGTAAATAATTGAGATAGTTTTATGAGTGATTCTGAACTGAAAATATGTTTTGGAGATATATACTTTTATTTTTTAAGTATATTTTATTCATTATGCTATTACAGTTTTCCCAATTTCTCCACCTTTATCACCCCTCCACCCTGCCCCTGGAACCCTCCAGCATTCCTTTTTACGCTTAGTTCATGTCCGTGGGTTGTACATATAAGTTCATTGAGTTCTCTGTTTCCTACACCATTTTTTATCTCTCCCTATTTTATGCCTACTAATTGTGCTTCCTCTTCCTTGTAACCCCCCATTCCTCACTTCCCCCTTCCCACTGAATCTCTCCATGTGATGTCCATTTATCTGATTCTGTTCCTGTTCTAGTCATTTGCTTAGTTTTTGTTTTCATTGTTTGTCTTTTCTTTTAGGTTCATTTGTTGATAGTTGTGAGTTTGTTGTCATTTTACTGTTCATATTTTTGATCTTCTTTTTCTTAGATAAGTCCCTTTAACATTTCATATAATAATGGCTTGGTGATGATGAACTCCTTTAACTTGTCCTTATCTGGGAAGCACTTTATCTGCCCTTCCATTATAAAAGAAAGCTTTGCTGGATAGAGTAATCTTGGATGTAGGTCCTTGCCTTTCATGACTTGGAATACTTCTTTCCAGCCCCTTCTTGCCTGCAAGATTTCTTTTGAGAAATCAGCTGATAGCCTTATGGGCACTCCTTTGTAGGTAACTGTGTCCTTTTCTCTTGCTGATTTTAAGATTCTCTCTTTATCTTTAATCTTGGGTAACTTAATGATGATGTGCCTTGGTGTGTTCCTCTTTGGGTCCAATTTCTTTAGAACTCTCTGGGCTTCCTGGGCTTCCTAGAAGTCTATTTCCTTCACCTAATTGGGAAAGGTTTCTTTCATTATTTGTTCAAATAAGTTTTCAATTTCTTGCTGTTGTTCTTCTCCTTCTGGTGCTCCTATAATTCAGATATTGGAATGTTTCATGTTGTCCCAGAGATTCCTCAGCCTCTCTTCACTTTTTTGAATTCTTGTTTCTTCATTCTGTTCCAGTTGGATGTTTATTTCTTCTTTTTGTTCTAAATCATTGCTTTGAGTCCTGGTTTCCTTCCTGCCACTGTTGGTTCCCTGAATATTTTGCTTTATTTCATTTTGGGTATCTTTCATTTGTTTTTACATTTTTTCGACCAAGCTCAATCAGTTCTGTGAGCATTTTGATTACCAGGGCTTTGAATTCTCCATCAGATAGGTCGGCTCTCTCTTCATCACTTAGCTCTCTTTCTGAAGCTTTGCTCTTTTCTTTCATTTGGGCCATATTTCTTTGTCTTGGCATACCTGACAAGTTGTAAGGGGGCAGGGCCTTAGGTATTCATCAGGGCAGGGCAACCCTCCTTGCTGCACTGTGGTGCTGCCGGTCTCGTTTTCCTGTTTGCTGTTTCTTTAACTCTTTGGTTGTTGAAGCTCCATGCAGTTTGATTTTCTGGCACTTCTGGTTGTTTATTGATTTTAGATTGATAGTTATCCTCCTTTTGGCTGTGCAAGGAAGTGAAGGATTTCTACCTACACCTGCATCTTAGCTGGAACTCTGGAGATATATACTTTTATGGCAAAAGCAAAGTAGTGGTTTGTCTGGGCAAGGCACTGTGTAGAGGGAGCAGCTATCACCTAGGGACTAAAAATATGAGAAGATAGGCTAGCTGCAAAAGTCGAGCTTGCTACTTCTGAGAGCCACCAAGCTTAAACTAGAAATTAAATGATGTTGGATACTTAGCACATGGTAATTAAAATTACTATATTAATAAAATTGCAGAATCATAGAACTGGAAAAGACCTCAAAAGTCACCAAGTTCAACCCTTTATTATTATTGAGTCAGCACCAAAAATCATTTTTATATTGAAGTCAGCTCACTGTCCATACTTGAGTGTTTTATGTAAAAATAAAAGCAGATGGGTATCTCAGTAAAGATAGGTACATGGTAGGGAGTGGAGAGAAGGAGAGGAAAGGAAGAAAGCAAGGCAGACCTAGTTTTCTTTGGGTGTTGCTATCAATAAAATTCCATCTCTGCTTTATGAATGCATATAGAAAATGATGAATTTTAGAGAAAACTAGGAGTCACATCTGGCAAGCTATTTTTGATTTACTGAGCTAGGAATAGCTGCAAAAACACTTCCTCTTACAGAATTGTGTAATCAATCATCTGTTGCTTTCCAGTGCACATCAGCATTACAGTTTTACATTACTAAGCTTTCCCTGCCCACTTTTCCAGCATTAAAGGAGGTCACAGAGCAATCTGGTTCAATTTTAAATTCAATAAAATTAAGAATATATTTATTAAATAGCAGTTCTTTGCTAACACCTTTTAATGTTTTGCAGTAAAGCCAAAGTCTTTAACTACCAACAACTTCTAATTTTAATTCTACCAACAAAATAAAAAATAATGGAGTAACAAAATAAACCATTCTGGAATTTGGGCTGAAAACAAATGGTCATAATAGTTCAAAGTTGGGAGAGGACACTAAATATTAGCAGGAAGACCCAGAGAAGGTTTTATGACAGAGATGGACACATGAGCTGACTTAAGATTTCATAGATGTTGGATAATTCTTCATCACTTCCACGGCAAAAAGTGATTGAAAGTTATAATGGACATGATTGTGCTGGGATCAGTACAGCGTAGGTTAGGACTTAGAGAAGCCTTTGTGTGCCAGACTTTTATATGCTCCAGCTTCTTGGCAAGAATGCAAACTCTTTGAACATAAAGACTAGGAAGGTAAAATTGATAATGGAAAGATTGTGGATTTTGTAGTCAGAAAAACATCATTCTCAATCCTGTCTTGACAATAATTAACAATATTATCTAGAAAACTCACTTAAATTCTTTGAGATTGGGTTTCTTTATAACAATGGGAATGATGAGTTTTTCTTGGAGGACAGTAGTAAAGTCCCAAAGAGATAAATATAGCCTACAACAAATAAAAGTAGTCCAAAATATGAACTTTCTTGGTGACAAATACAAACTGCATATAATAAGAGCTCTGTGTGTGTGATGTGATTAATGAGAAGATGACATTGTGAGTTGTAGGATATTATTACATATTTTTTCAAGCATGTTAGGTACTTAAATCATGAAAATGGATAAGATTATGCAAGAGTAAATGAAGAGTGAGAAGTAGGTTAAGGATAAAAGCACAAGAAGAATCACATTTACAGAGTGGAACACGGAGGTGCATCTCACAAAGAAAACAGAGAATAACTGGTCAGAAATATAGACGTATATGCACAGAAAGCCTCAGGAAGATTGAAGTCAAGTGAATAGAAAATGTCAAGACATAAAGATTTTCAATAGCATGTAATGTTAGAGAATCCAGAAATTATAAATATTGAAAAGTTTTCACTGGATGGAGGTCATTATTGAGCTTCAAGAGAGCATCTTTTTCTGCATGGTTAGGAAGAAAAATCAAACTGCAGGATGCTGAGGAATGAATGGAAGCCGAGGAAGTGGAGACAGTGAGATCCCGCTGCTCTCAAAACTTTGGCTTACAATAAAAGACAGACTAAGCAAGGTAATTAGAAGGGATGCTGTGTTAAATGTGGAAGAACAGCTAGGAGCTTGAAATAGAGGTGTGGAACAAAACCAGGTTTCCATAGAGTGAGCTAGAATGTTTAGAGAGAATAAAGTAAAAAGTGAATCGGGGTATTTACAATCTGCATTAAGTTCAGTGGTGGGAAATGCATAAGATCTTTACCACTGATCACAGGAAATATGACTGAATTTTCTTTGATAAATTATGTAGCATAGAGATGTAAGAAGAAGAAAAGGAGAGAGGGATGCAGCATGTTTTCTTTGCTAGAATAAATATCAGTAAAAAGAATGTATTACACACAGAGATTAATTGTAAATATTAACCCCTGATTAGTGGGGCTCAGTTGGGTGGGCATTGTCCCACAAAGCAGAAGGTTGCTTGTTCTATCACTGGACAAGGTACATTCCTGGGTTGTGGGTTTGGTCCCTGGCTGGGGCACATACAATAGGCAACCCATCAATGTATCTCTCTCACATAGATGTTTCTCTCCCTTTTCTCCCTCCCTTCTTCTCTCTCTAAAAGATAAATAAAATATTTAAAAAATTAACTGTTAAAATCATTCGGTGCCTGCATAGTGGCCATAGCAAAAATCAATAAATAGAGAGAAAGGGAGGTATTTAAGTTTAAATGGGTACTAAATTTTAAAAAATCAATATATGTTTTCTTCTCTATTCAACTCAGGTTGTAAGACCTACAACCTTGTAATTCAGAGAGGAACTATTACAGTGTTGCTTTGAGAAAAATAAAAGCTTAGACACAGTGCCCATTAAGTGATATATTAACTAAGAGAAGTTAGAAAGAGGAATGAAAACTAAGAGAGAATTCTATTGTGTGTATAAATACTAAAACACAAAAACACTCAGAGAAAATAAAAAAAGAAAGAGACCAAAGTAAAATAGGCCTTATGTTTGAAATTTTTGTCATGTAAATTGCAAAACAAAATTCCTGACCATTTATTCCCAAAAAGATCCAACTTCTTTTTTAGAAGCAACTACGGATTCCACTTGGTTTATTACCGTCTGTTTTCTCATTCACAAACTTTTATTCAAATTTCTTTGCTTCCTGACATATCATGTTTTGCATTATGTTGATGATCACTCAGAAATAGTTGTTTTCTCATAGTCTAATGATGTCTATTCTAGCAGCTGCAAGCTCACTGAGATTACAGCAAGTGTGTATGTATGCACAGTACAGAATTCTTCCAATTAGGACTGCTGCTTAATTGGCAGGATTGCTGTCAAGTACCATGACCACTGCATTACATTTGAATCTGAATTCCACGTAAATGTAGATATTTAGGAGCTTATTGGAGAACTTGCATGGAAGCTCAAAGAGAAAATAGTTCATGTGTTTGAAAGAAACAAATGTGCCTTGATTTTAATATTTCCTTAAACCACTTGAGTAGTGTAGCAAACTAATTAAGTGTGTAGGTCTGCAGTTAGACATGGATAAGAATTCTCGCTGTACATCTTGGCTAACCATGTGATCTTAGATAATGTTCTTAACCCATCTGAGCCTTGGACTTTCTATATGTAAGATGGGAATAATTAAAGTATATAGCTCATAGGATTGTTGAAGTTATAAATAAAATCATAAATGTCCATCATTCAGCATAGGGACTGTCAGTAAGTTCTCAATGAATTGTAGCTACTATAATGATTCAGTCATGGATAAGAAAGATGTCTCAGGTTTCTTAATGCAGTGCTATATATAGTAGACTAAATAAATATCACTAAATTTTTAATTCTTTTAAAATTACTTTTAGTGGATTTGAATGGTGGCTTGAAATAAAATAGATATTTTTCAACTTATGTGTACATATTCAGTACTTGGTCTCAGAATCCCTCTATCCTCTCTGCAGATGTAACTAGCAGTTGTCTCTCTTCTTCCTTCAGTACTGACGCATGTTGGGACCTTTGTGGATGTGATGATGTTGATGGCAGCTGGGGTTTTCAGATGCAGGAGTACCCACAATATTTCTTCACACAGTGGAGCAATTATCATTTTTTCTTATTAATTATAAAGAAGAACCAACTGCTGCCACACAACTGTCATGGTCTAATTTTACTTACTCTCTTTGCCTATGCTGATTCTCCTTCACTCACCAGGAGTTTAGATGTTGAGATGATTAGCTAATTGGCACATAGACAATAGTCAGACCTGATAGCAATTACCAGCCATTTTCTAACAAGATGGCATTTCTCATCCAACTGTTCAGACTTGGTGATCATGTTAGCCCTTGCAATTTCTAGTGACCACTGTTTCAATGCTTAGACATTTAGCATCTTAGCTACCCTCAATATCTGTCTCTGAATTCTATAAGGAAAAATCTTCAACAATTTCTCCACACCAACACCACTACCACAGACTGCTATTGCTGTTGCTATGGCAAGAAAAGAAATGAAAAAAATTAAAGTGGCCTAAAGTGACGGTCCTCATGTGCTTATCCATCCAAGCCATACAGCACAGCAAAGCCCTGCAAGTGAATGCAAAACTTCACGGTTTCCAAGAAGGATTGCTTGTTATGTCTCATGTACCTCAGACAATTTCCATCATAAAAATTGGAGCTGAGTTTCAAAAGTCAGGAAGACTAAGGAGCCATTCTCTATGTCATCCATAGAGGAAGAAACCCACTCGGTGCCTCATTCTAATATAACAAAGAATATATATTAATCACATGTATTACATCAAAAATTTCCCCCATAAATGTTTATTGGTCTTATCTTACCTAAAAATATATGGATATGGTAGATGAGGATAAAAACTCACTAAAGTTGCTCTTTGACTTATGATGAGGTTACATCCCAAATAAATCCATCGTAAGTTGAAAATATCATAAGTCAAAAATTCATTTGATACGCCTAACCTCCTTAACATCATAGCTTAGCCTACCGTACCCTAAACATGCTAAGACCACTTATATTAGCCTACAATTGGACAATTATCTTGAGTTTATTGCAAGAGTAATTGCTTTCCTTTTCTTCTCCCCAGAAGCAGAATACACAGATGAATGTTTTGTGCACAAGATGAGATACAAAAACACAGAATACAATATCTAAAACTGCTGGTAGCACAGTGCCCTGCAGAGTATCAGTTGTTCACCATTGTGATAGCATGTCTGCCTGGGGGCAGCTCTCTGCTGCTGACCAGGATCACAAGAGAGTATCATGCTGCATATTGAGCTGAAGAAAAGACCAAAATTCAAAACATGAGTAACAATTTCTACTAAATGCATATCGCTTTTGTACCATGGTAAAGTAAAAAAATCCTAAATTGAACCATCATAAGTCAGAGACCTTCCATATTATTAAAAACAACAGAGCTAATAAGTAGATAGCAAAGAGTGCAGGGTGCTGAATAAAACAGTTGTGTGAGGAATGACTGACCTCTCTGTCTGTGTCCACCAGTGTTTCCCAACATTCTCTGCTTAGATTCAAGTATATAAGAATATTTACCTTCTCTATAAAACTTAATGTCAGAGAAGAATAGAGAAAAAATTAAGTGGAAAGACATATATTGAATTTGGAGCCTAAAATTATTGCATTTATTCGCTATGTTTACAAGATTAATATAGAGATACAATAAGAGATGATAGATGATAGACAGATAATAGCTGCAACACCTGGAATACTTTTTCTCTGTTGCCATTCTAAAATGAAATATTTTAAAGAATTTCCAAGACATAAATTTGCATTTTGGTATAATTACTATCATTTTCCCAAGCAACAAATGTCACCCTACATGAACAATCTTAAAAAATCATTTTAAGTTAATCAGTAAAGACCTGGAATCTCTCAGGCCTTCCCACAATATTCCTACAACTGTCATCAGATAACATTATGAATAATACGTCCAAAATTCTGTTTATTAGAGAATACTCTGGAATACTATGTGATACTCTAACATGTTTCTATACTTATTATATGTGATAATTGGTCTTTTGTGATCTCTGTGATAGTCTTAAGGAAGGTTCAATCATTTATAGTTTCTTAATTTTATAGTATAAAAACTTACTACACATAGTATACAGAAATAACAAACCTCATATTTTTGTTTTTTGCACAAAGCTGGTTAGTACTTTTCCCCAAAGAAAAGTTCCCTGTGAGCAACTGACACTATTGAACTTCCAGAGTTTATCCTGTCTGTTAGCTACCATGAATCTGTGTTTTCCATTCTGTTTTCTAAAATTGCTGAGATTTTATTCAGTTATTCACCTTTTTCTCTATATGAATAAAGAAAAAAGACTCCATTTAAAACAACATATGGTAGATCATGATGAGTCTAAGACAATCATGGTGATCCCACTGCATTCTGAAGTAATTGATTTAGGATTGGGCATGTGACTCCACCCAAAAAGATGTAAGTGTAGCCTTGGCTAGTGTGGCTCATTGGTTTGAGTGCTGGCCTGTGAACCAAAGGGTCATGGGTTCAATTCCCAGCATAGGGAACACACCTGAGTTGCAGATCAGGTTCCCAGTAGGGGGCACATGAGAGGTAACCATACATTGCTATTTCTCTCCCTCTCTTTCTCCTTTCCTTCTTCTGCCTAAAATAAATAAATAAGATCTTAAAAAAATGTAAGGACAAATCTGATAAGGTACCTCTAAAAGGATCTCTTCACTCTTAATAAAGACATAAATTGAGAGACCATCCATTTTTTTGTAATTTGGCATTGTTCTATTTAAGTGTGACATCAGCAACTGCTGAAATCATGTAAGTGGAAAGACCAGTAGAGTAGATCTACAACATGCCAGACCTAGGGCCTACTCAACCTCTACATGTTTTCTTATACAAGGTAATCAGTTTCCACATTACTTAAATCAATTTCTAATGGGCTTTTACTCTATTTTAAAAACCCAATTCTTTGACCATTCTATTCAAGTGAAAGGCTATCCAAATTGCAAGCACTTGAGAGATTATATTTAGGTTAGCCACAGCAGAACACAAATTGGGTGATAGAAGCAAACATTAGTTGTAATTAGGGATTCAAAGCACACTTGGAAAATTCAGTAAAGCTAACATTTCCAAGCATTTTCATCACTTTAGTTTCTTAAAAATTAAGAAACTCTAGAAATACCTATGTCATGGTATGTTTATTTATTTGTACTCATTAATCAATTTATTTTAGCCCAATAGAATATATCAACAATTAAATAAGATAGGAGTTAGCACTCAGATAGAATTTAGACAATAACTTTCTAGCATTCAGGAACTTAGAGTCTGGTTGGAAAAGACATGAACCATTCATTTAACACAATAAGACACAAAATGCCATTAGGTAGCAATTACTCAAAGATGTGTCACTGACTGTAAATGCTATGGGAGTGCAGAGCCATCAATCAGAGACACAGAAGTCAGTGCAGGTGCCATGTTGGGGTTGGATAGTAGACAACGGAAAGTGAAAAACTGACTCTAAGTTGTAATATGTGATATAAAGGTGGAAAAATTAGACAGAACACGGTGATAAAAAGTATCACATGGTACAGAGTGCTTCCTGTCAGTTTCTACAAATAAACTCAATATTGTTCCAGTCATACAGACTGGGAGTCATTTCCCTCTTTTGGTTTTCTATTGTCAGTTTACTGAGTTGTGTCAATTCTTCTTCCAAGGAGTCTTTCATTCTTCCTCTCTGTTTCCACTACAGAAAATATTTCAAGTACAGAAAGCTTCCTAACTGGACTTCCTGCCTCCAGCCTGTATGGCCTTTCATCCTCATTATTCTTCAAATTATATTTTCAAAGTACTAATATTGGCTTATTTCTTTCCTTCTCAAAAACCTCCTATAAACTCCCATTGCCTGCAGGAAAGGATACACTGATGAAAATTATTATCATTACCCTTAAATGTCTTGGAGTCTGGTCGAAAATTACAGAAAAACACAAACATATGTACAATAAATTATTAAAGGACTTTTCATAGAAATTTGCTCATTATCCAGACAAAATTCTTTACCCAAACTACTTTGTATTTACTCATCACCACACCTTTCCATAGGGCACTTCTCCTCTCTTAAAAAAAACATTCTAACCAATTTATTAATTAATCTTTAAATATTCTTCAAGGTTTATTTAGAGTTTTTTCTTCTTGCTTTATAGCTTCTTATAACATTCTAAAAGTATATTGAACAAGTCTGTGCCTACCCATGCTCTCTGTGCTAGAGAGCATTTCACTTTAGAGAACACCTTTTTCTATTTATAAACATTTTGAATGATCAGTGTGGACTTGCTTAAATGAAACCAAAATTGAATATTTAATTATTTATATTAAATAAATGAAATTAATACATCTGTAGTTGAATTTAAGAGAATGCAGGGTACAGAAGATGAAAAAATAAATAAAACAATAGAAAATATCTAAATTGAAGGCTAGAAGTGGAAAAATAGACAATTCAGAACAGAAGCAATGTAAAAAAAATATGGACAAAATAGAAAGATTTAACATATGTGTAATTAGAGTTTCAGAAACAAAGAAAAGGGGATGGAGTTGAAGCAGTATTTTAAAGAGTTATCAAAGTTCTACCAATCCAAAGTGCAATAACTACAAAGGAAAGCACACTTATACATATCATAGTCAATCTTATGAAAACCCAAAGCAAAAAGAAAATCTTAAAAGTATGCAAAACAAAAGGACATATTACCTTCAAAAGAGAAGTAGTAAGTATGAAACTTCTAAGTAAAATGATAGAATCCAGAAGACAATTTAGCAATGTCTTTATAGAACTGAAAGCAACAAGAAACACCCTTGACAATTTGGACTTCTCTGCTTAGTGAAAATATTATTCAAAACTGAAGTAAAAACTAAATATGTTTTTTGACATATAAAATTTATACATGAATGTTCACAGCATCATTATTCACAGTAATCAAAAGTATAAATGACCCAAATGTTCATTAACTGATGAATGAATAATCAAAATGTGATATAACCATAAAATGAAATATATTCAACTATGCAAATAAATCACATGATACAAAAAAATAAAATGACATGATGCATGTTTCATATATAAGTGAATCTTGAAAACATTATGCTAAGTGAAAGAAGGAAATCTCAAAAGACTACATATTGTTTGATTCCAATTTTATAAAATGTATGAAAAAGTCAAGAAAGACAAAAATAGATGAGCAGTTGTCGAGCTTTGTGCAGATGAGGATATGGCGTGATTGCTAACACACACAAGCTTCTCAGAAGTGAATGAAATGTTCTCCAATTAGATCACAGTGATAGACAATTTTGTGAATATACTACTGATAGTAATCGAATTATATTCCAATACAGCTGATAAACCAAAATATAAAATGTAAAAGGGGCAGGACAGATTTTTAAAAATAATATAATGAGAAATTTGAAAGCAAATACTTCAATAATTATATTAACTATAAATTGACTAAATCCAATTAATAAAGATTTTCAAATTAGATAATGAAGACAAATAACTCTTAATATAAGGATTTAAAAATAAATTGAAATTAAAAGAATGAAAATATAACTTGAAAACAAATTTTAAAAAAGATAGATATAGTAATGCCATTATAAATATAAAGTATGAAGCATTATTTGAGATAAACAGGGTTCAATATAAAGGAAAGTATATAATTTATAATTGTGCATGATTATATTAACTTAGCCTCAAAATATACAAAGCAAAATTGCTGTACTAGATGAAGAAAAAACTAACTCACAATTATCATTGAGATTTTTTTCTTAATCTTGGCCTGAGGATATTTTTAAAATTGATTTTAGAGAGCGAAGAAGGAAGGGGGAAAAGAGAGTGAGAGAGAGAGAGAGAGAGTCATGTCTACATGAGCAAAAAGCATCGATTGGTTGCTTCCCTTATACACCCAGACCAGGGTTACAACCGCAACCTAGATACATGCCCTGACCAGGGATCACAACCTGAAACCTTTTGGTGCATGGGATGAGACTCCAACCAAGTGAGCCACCCAGCCAGGGCTACCATTGAGATTTTAACATGTAATTTTCATAACTGATAGAGCAAGTAGACTAAAAAATATCAAAGATATCAAGTATAATGTGGTTAAAAATGAAATATAATTAATCTAAATAAAACCATATAAAGCAGCCCTCAAAACATTTCATAAAAATGTACATGGAACATTTATGAAAATTATTTATGCTACCATAAAAATTTCTTAATAAATGTCATGGAATTACATAGAATATGTTATCTGACTGACCATGAAAGAATTATTTTAAAAATCAATAAGAAAAATTAAAAATTTGCTTAAAGAAACAATGACTTCTAAATACACCATGAGTCAAGATATCACAAAGAAATGTAGCATATGGTTTAGATTGACTAATGTGAAAATACAGTGTATTGAATCTCCTAGCATTCAGCTAAAACTCTTCATGAAGAAATATTTTGCTCCCTCAAAGTATATATTAAAAAAAATAAAAATTTAAAAGTCAGTGATTTAGAGGTCTCTTCAAGATGACATGAAACAGGATAGATCACACACTTCCTATCAAAACCAGACTGGAAATAAAATTAAAGAACCCCCTGACTGTTGTGGCTCAGTGGATTGAGTGCCAGCTTATGAACCAAAGGATCTCTGATTGGATTCCCAGTCAGGCACACCAGGCCATGTCCCCATTGGGGAACGTGTAAGAGGCAACCACACATTAATGTTTCACTCTCTTTCTCTCTCCCTTCCCCTCTCTAAAAATAAATAAATAAAATCTTAAAAAATTAAAGAGGAAAACAATCACTGGAGTTAAAATGAAGGGTACCTGAAACAGAGGCTTTAACCAAAGACAGCCAGTAAACCACCCCTAGACTGGTAGGAAAGGCAGGGACATCTCAAAAGGGCCAGCCCCATTCACATGGGTGGCAGACCAAGGCAGGGCGGCTGTGGGAGCTTCCCCTTGAGAGGAGAGAAGGCAGAACCCCAAACCAGGCTCCCAAGCACAGACAGCCAGTGCCAAGAATCAGCTTATCATAGAGCAAAACCAGCAGTGAAAGGCCACGGGGACTTTCTCTGCTGGGAAGAGATGAAAACCACTGGAGACAAACCCACCATCTTTTTTCCCCCTTAAAGGGTCAAGACACAACTATTGTGTTCATGACTACTCACTGTGGGGTCCAGCAAAGGGAGGGTGGCGAGAACTGGCATTGCTCGAGGAGAGTCTGGAGTATGAAGCACTGGGGAGAGACTTGAAGGAGAGGCTGTGAGATTTTAGGGGCCTGGACATACCTCAATTCCACAGCAGCCATCTTCGTAGAGAAGAGCTAGCCCCACCCAGAGGAAAACCAACTAACTACCCTGTGGGATGTTGCTCTCCAGACCCCTGGAATTCTGCTTGCCACATATTCTGGAATCTTGTTTGCACTCTCCACAGTGCAACTTTTTTGTTCTTCTTTCAGTTTGGCTCTGTCTTGGTGTTTTTTTTTCTCCCTTCCCCACTGCATCCTGCATCTTAACCCCTGCTGAGGAGACAGCAACATAAACAGACTTAGTGGATGTCAGAGAATTCTGTAGTGTGCAGCCAATCCACACATCTTCCTGGAAAATAGACTAGTGCTTCCTCTTCATGAGAAAGGCACAGAAACACCCTTTTGGCACCTGGAAGACACAAAAGTTATGTTCTGGAGGCCTCCTAGGGGCTCCACACTGCCAGGTTCAGGGAAATAATCACCTACAGACTCAGTTAGAAGGAAAACACACTGACCATCTTCCTTGAAGTTTGAAAAGCACCTGCCATGGGTGTTCCAGGAATCAGAGCAATCTGTTTCTGCCAGAAGCCTTCTCAGAAATTGTTGGGTCTCTGATTAGTCTAAGATTGAAAGCAGACTGGCAGGCACAGACAGGAAGAGGCAGATCCTGCAATGACATCAGATGTTTTTTGACATACTCCTGGACTCAGTGCTGATAAAAGTTGGCTTTGCATAGCAGCTTTACCCATCCTGGGAGCAGCCAAGCCCAGAGGAATCAGCCACAAACTGTGGATTGCTTTTAGTTCAAAAGGCTGCTGAGGGCCAGATGCAGACAGCACCTGATATTGGCTTATACCAGACTCAGACATCAGAGCCATATCCAAAGGGAGAAACCAGGAGGCAAGCACACAATTCTGCTGATACAAAACCACTTGGTTCTTTTTGCATTATTTTTTTCTTTTACATAGCCTTTATATGTAGCTGTTTATTTTTATACATATTTTTTCTTTTTAATGTATTTTTGGTGTTCGATTTTTTATTTCATTTCTCTTATTATACTCTAACCTTTGATTACTCCATTGTTCCCTTCTTCTTACCTTTCATTCTTTTTTCTTTCCTTTTCTGTGTTTCTTCTCCCCATTTTCCTCTTTCAAATCATTACTAGCACTAGTTCTTTTCCTTTTTCTCTTCTCATAATCACTTTTCTTTCTTTTGGTCTTCTTATATTCTTTTTCCTTTCCCCTATCTCTACTATGCCATTTCTCTTTCTGCTTATCTTATTTAACTCTTTTGTTGTTGATATTGCTGTTGTGGGTAGGCTGGGTTTGCTTGTCTTGGTGTTGGTTTTTGTGTTGTTTTGCTTTGTTCTGCCAGCACCTGTACATTATTGTACAAGACAGAGTATGGATTGAGCCTCTTAGCCAGCCAAGGGGAGTTCCCACCAACAAATGAGCTAAAAACAATTGGGACCAAAATACAACAGGAGAGTTCATATAGCCACACAGAAGACATCCCTAGACTACCCAGATCAGAAGATCAAGGAGTCTGCACCACTGGGTCAAACAGAATCCCTACCACATAAGGCCATACCACAAGACAGAGAGGTAAAGCAGATCAATCTAATACATAGAAACAAACACAAAGAAACAACTAAAATGGGGAGACAAAGAAACAATCCAAAAACAAAAGAAAGAGAGGAATCTCCAGAAAAAGAGCTAAATAAAATTGAGGCAAGCAATTTATCAGACATAGAGTTTAAAGTAATAGTTGTAAGGATGCTCAAGGAACTTAGTAAGAACTACAAGGAACTTAATGGGAACTATATCAGCATAAAAAAGGACACAAAAACTATAAATAAGAACAAGCTGGAAATGAAAAATACAATATTTGAAATGAAAAATACATTGGAAATAATTAAAAACAGGCTAGATGAAGCAGAGAATTGAATTAGTGAATTGGAACACAAGGTAGAAAAACACATAGGACAACAAAATGAAAAAAGATTTCAAAAGAATGAGGATAGTTTAAAGGAACTTTAGCACAACATGAAATATGACAATAGTCACATAATAGAGATACCAGAAGGAGAAGAAAGAGAGCAAGGGTTAGAAAGTATGCTTGAAATAATGACAGAAAATGTCCCTAACTTGCTAAAGAAAAAATATCACACAAGTTCAAGAAGTACAGACGGTCCCAATGAAGATGAATACAAAATGGCCCTCTCCAAGATATCACAATTAAAATGGCAAAATTTAGTAATTAGAGAGGGAAGATGGCGGCGTGGTAGGAGGGAGCAGATTTTACATCTCCCACACTCAGGGAGGGAAAAATAATCACCAATCGGAAATCAAAAATTGCAGCGGACATTGAAAAACCTGAGGGTAAGGAGACTACGTGGATCAGTGAGGGGACCAGGGGGGTTGCAGCTCCAGACCCCCCAGCGCACCTGGGTTGGCCCGCGGGGGGGCCCCGGGAGAGAGCTGAGTCATCCATTCCCTCCCTGGCCAAACAAAGACTGAGCAGCACCCGGGGAGCCCAGTTTACCAGACAGCGCAGAGAGAGGAGGGAGAACAAAGAGGCATCCACACAGGGTCTGTAAGCACCTACGCAAAGCCCTGGGGAAGGTGCGCACCTCACCCGCTGCATTCAAAGGCACCGCCTCTACGCCTGCGCCTCCAAGCAGGTTAGAGAGTGTGGTTTGGTGAAAATCTCACAAACCACAGCGTTGAAAAATAAGAAAGCACTGGTGCTTCCCAGGACCTACGATACCCAAGCTGTGAATTGGGGGCAAGTGGGTGCCCTTTGGGATCCAGAAAGCGGGAATCAGGAAGAGAGGTGGGCGCTCCATGGGACATTGGAGCACACTGCGGTGAACTCCCAAGCTCGCACATAGTTGTACCCAACCCCCACACAGGGGTCCCTTCCAGGAGACATCAGACAAGCTTGGGGAGAAGGCGCGGGCCTGCACTAAGAACAGTACCTCAGAGACTGACTGAGTCCTGAAAGGGGAACAGAGAAAACCTGTCTCCAGTAACCCCTCAGGGGCGAAAACCAGCTAGAAAAACCGGTTGGGACAGTCTGAAATCAATAATAGGTGTATGTGTTTGTGTGAGTGTGTGTGTGTTTTCTTTTCTTTGCTGTTTGTTGGTTTTTTGTGTGTTTTCTTTTAATTATCTATAAGTAAGCTTTTATATTTCAACTGGTAATATGTTGTGATCTAACTATTCTTTATGCTTCTCTTTATGGCACCCAAGTGTTGACCCTTCTCTCTTGCTTTCCAGAGTTATCTATTCTTCCTTATATCTTCTGCTTGGTTCATTCCTCTTTTTTTTAAATTTTATTTTATTTTTATTTTTTTTGAACCTGCAAGTAATTGCATAATAGTATAATCATTATTTCATTATTCCTACACCTTTTACTTACATAGTATTTTGGTATTCCTCTTCTTTTTGTATAGACTTATATGCTTGGCTGATTATATTGTATCATTTGATAGGTTTCCCCTGTTGACTCATTTCTAGTGTATTGCTAATGTACTGTCCTTCAACTGTGTTCCATTAGTACAATACTCTCTACTCCTGAGTACAAGGCTCAATACTCTCTATTCTTGTTATCTAGATTCCACAGATTCTGTCTTAGGATTGTTGCTCTAATATTATTGTAAATAATACCTACTACATACAATTATTAATAATTCACGTCATTCATTCCAGTTCTTAGACTACTTCACAGTGTCCTGAGCTCTATTACGGTAGTGGTTAACTCTATTCTCTCACACACTTCACATATTTACTACTCTTTACTCTCACCCTACCACAGATTTTGACTTCCCACATCCTCACTGCTTTCTAGAGTCAACTCACAATCCTTCCCTTCCCAACAACAATCTTATCATCTTTACATCCTTTCTAAAAAGTGGCTAATGGGGTGGAAGATCACAATTAACATTATACATAGCCAAAGGTTCTCCAATCTCCTCTATACTACTGTAAATATCATAGAATACTCTCTTGCTGTTTTAAACCATTTTGCATTACTCCTCCAACTGATCAGAAAAAAGAGTAGGTGGAAACTGTGAACACCTGGATACTGAAAAGAGACTGCACCACAGAATCTCACAGATATTCTACCACAGAAGTTCACACCATAAACCTAGGGAGCCAGAACAGATCAATTTAAGAAGCTGAGGCAAGCAAGAAGAGTCTCACGAACAATGAGAAGACAAAGGAACAATCCCCAAATGAAGGGAAAGGAGGGAGCCTCAGAAATAATGCTAAATGAAATAGAGGCAACTCAACTATCAGATTCTGAGTTCAAAGCAATGATTAACAGGAATTTCCACATACTCTCAATGAGTTTCCAGAAACTACAGGGAAGCTACAAAGAACTCGCTGCAAACTATATCAATATGAAAAAGGAAATAGAAACTATCAACAAGGGCTAAGAGGAAATGAAGAATA
>CM052543.1:65944333-65984131 GCA_028533065.1 Trachops cirrhosus
TTACAGGAACAAATATAGAGGACACATGGACAAAACTATGGGGCTTGGAAATGGAAGGGTGGTGGGGAGGGATGGCTGGGTGGGCTGGAATGGGATTAAAAGATAGAAACTGTACTGAATAATCTAAAATTTAAAAAAATAAAATAAAATGGCAAAATTTAAAGCAAAGAGAGAATATTGAAAGCAGCAAGGGAGAAACAGCTGGTAACATACAAGGGAGCCCCGATAAGACTAGAAGGTAACTTCTTAACAGAAACATTGCAAGCCAGAAGGCACTGGCATGAAATATTCCAAGTAATTTAAAGCAAGGACCTGCAACCCGGACTACTTTATCCAGTGAGGTCCTCTTTTAAAATGGGAGGTGAAGTAAAAACTTCCCTGGTAACAAACAAAAAGGCTAAAAGATTACATCTCCATCAAACCAGCACTGCAAGAGATGCTAGAGGGACTGCTTTTAAAAAGAATTAGAGAGAAAGGAACTCTGGTACAAAGGGAAACATGGCAATGAATGAGTATTTATCAATAATCAAATTAAGTGTAAATGGATTAAATGCTCCAATAAAAGAACACAGAGTACCTGAATGGTTAAGAAAACCCAACCTGCATATATGCCTATGAGCTATCTACAAGAGACCCACTTCAGAACAAAAGATGTATACTGACTGAAAGTGAAGGGATGCAAAAATATTTACTGTGCAAATAGACATGAAAAAAGAAAGCTGGAGTAGCAACATATATCAGATAAAATTGACTTTAAAATGAAGACCATAACAAGAGACACAGAGGATCATTACATAATACTTCAGGGAATAGTCCAGCAAGAGGATATAACTCTTGTAAATATATATGCACCCAATATAGGAGCACCTAAATATATGAAGAAAATGCTGGAGAGATAGACAGCAATACAGTCATTGTAGGGGGTTTTAAAACCTCATGTCAACAATGGATAGATCTTCCAAGCAAAAAATCAAGAAAACCATTGCAGTATTAAGTGACACTCTGTGCCAACTGGATTTAATTGATATCTACAGAATATTTCACTTCAAAGAAGCAAAATATACATTATTCTCTAACACACATGGATCATTCTTAAAGATAGACCACATGGTAGGATACAAAGCAAGCCTTAACAAATTCGAAAAAATAGAAATAATATCAAGGATGTGTTCAGATCACAATGGATTGAAACTAGAAACCAACCTCAGAAAAAACTCAAAACATTCAAATACACAGATGCTGAATAACATGTTATTATATAATGAATGAGCTAACAATGGGTTGAAGAAAGAAATCCAAAAGAAACAAATGAAAAGGAACACAAAACAAGCGAAAACCTATGGGACACAGTGAAGTCAGTCCTGAGAGAAGTTCATAGTAATACAAGCCTACCTAAAGAAGATAGACAAATCTCAAATAAACAACCTAACCCTTCATCTAAAAGAACTAAAGGGACAACAACAAAGCCCAGAGCAAGCAGAATTAAGAAAATAAGATCAAAACAGAATTAAATGACATAGACACTAAAAAATCAATTCAAAGAATCCAAGGGCTGGATCTTTGAAAAGATAAACAATAGATGCAGACAAAGCATTTGATCAAATCCAGCACCCATTCATGATAAAAACACCCAGCAGAGTGGGAATAGAGAAGGATACCTCAACATAATAAAGGCCATATCCAAAAAACCTATTGCCAACATCATTCTCAAATAGGCAAAAACTAAAAGCATTTCCCTTAAGATGAGGAACAAGAAAAGAGTGTCCACTTTCACCACTCATGTTCCACATAGTACTGAAAGTCATAGCATCAGCGATCAGACAAAAAGAAATAAAAGGCATCCAAATTGGAAAGGAGAAAGTAAACTATCATTATTCATATACCTCATGATAGTGTACATAGAAAATCCTGTAGGTTTCACACACAAAAAAAAACCCTCAACCCAATATGTGAATTTGGCAATGCATTGGGATACAAATTCATTATTCAGAAAATGATGCCATTTTTGTACAGCAGAAATGAACTATCAGAAATAGAAACTAGAAAATAATTCCATTTACTATAGCAAAAAAATAACATAAAATACATAGGAATAAATTTAACCAAGGAGGTAAAGCACTTGTACACAGAAAACTATAGCACATCAAGAAAGAAACTGAAGAAGATACAAATAAGTGGAAGCATATACCGTGTTCTTGGATTGCAAGAATTAATATCTTTAAAATGTTCATATTACCCAAAACAATCTATAGATTCAATGTAATTCTTATTAAAATACCAGTGGCATACTTCACCAATCTAGAACAAATATTCCAAAAATTTATATAGAACTGAAAAAGATCATGAATAGCTTCAGCAATCTTGGAAAAAGAGAACAAAGTTGGAGGAAACATAATACCTGATATCAAACTATAATACAAGACAACTGTAATCAAAACATTCTAGTACTGGCATAAGAACAGACACATCAACCAATAGAGCAGAAGAGAGAGCCCCAAAAATAAACCCATGTCTTTATGGTCAATTAATATTTGACACAGGGGTCATGGACATAGAGTGGAGCAAAAACAGTCTCTTCAATAAATGGTGTTGGGAAAAAATGAAACTAGACCACCAACTTACATCATACACCAGAATAAAACTCAAAATGGATAAAAGACTTAAGTATAAATCAGGATGCCATAAAAATCCTAGTGGAAAACATAGGCAGTAAAATTTCAGATAGCTCATATAGCAATATTTTTGTCAATATATATCCTAGGGCAAGGAAAATAACAGAAAATAAATAAATGGGACTACATCAAATTAAAACTCTTCATGGCTAAAGAAACCATCATCAAAATGAAAAGGGAACCAACAATAAGAGAGAACATATTTGCCAACAACACATCAGACAAGAATTTAAACTCCAAAATATATAAAGAACCCATTCCACACAATACCAGGAAGACAAACAATCTAATTAAAATATGGGCAAAGGATCTGAACAGACATTTCTCCATGGACATACAGAGGGCCCATAGACATATGAAAACATGCTCAACATCACTAGCCATCAAAGAGATGCAAATTAAAACTACAATGAGGTATCTCCTCGCATCTGTCAGAATGGTTATCATTAGTAAATCAACAAACATCAAGTGCTGGAGTGGATGAAGAGAAAAGGGAACTCTAGTGCATTGTTGGTGGGAATGCAGACTGGTGTACATATTGTGGAAAACAGTATGGAATCTTCAAAATATTAAAAATAGAACTGCTCTTTGACCAAACAATTAAACTGCTAGGAATATACCTGAAGAATCCTGAAACATGAATTCAAAAGAATTTATGTACCTCTATGTTCATAGCTGCACTATTCACAACAGGCAAGATTTGGAAACAGCCTATGTCTCCATCAGTAGATGAGTGGGTTATAAAAATCTGTGGCAGATTTACACAATTGGATGATATACACCAGAAAAATAGAAGGAATTCCTATGTTTTGCAAAAGCATGGATGGAACTGGAGACCATTATGCTAAGTAAAATAAGCTGGCTGGTAAAAGACAAGTACCATATGATTTCACTTACAAGAGGATTCTGATGAGTAAAATAAACTAATGAGCAAAACAGAACAAGGAGAATAGAATCATAGAATAGACTGACAGCAGTAAGAGGGGAGGGGTAAAGTGGTAAAAGCATTAATTAGTCAAAGAACATATAAGAAGTCCCACGGATATGTACAAAGGTGAGACGATTGACTATGGAAGTCAGGGGCAGGCTGGGTGGAGGTGGGGAAAGGGGAAAAAATTGGGACAATGGTAATAGTATAAACAATAAGATGTTAAAATCTAAAAAAATAGGCAATGATTTAAATACCCAGCTTAAAAAAGTTTAAAAAAAGATCAGTACACTTATTACAAAGTTGCTAATGACAGAAATCAAATACAAACGTGGGGATGGACAAAGCTACAATGTTGGTATTTGAAAGAACACAAAATAATTTCCATATCATTCTATGAAGACTACATATTTTGATCACAATCTGGTAAGAACAGTATTCTATTTTTGGGAAGATCTTGTTGTTTTGCTTTTTACTTTCTGTTTTTAGGGCCCAAGTGTAATATATCCCTGTTAATGATCATTTGGTTAGTTCTATTGTTTGGGCATTATTTAACCCCTAAAAATACATCTTTTTTAATTCATTTATTTTTTATTGTTGTTCAGTTACAGTTGTCTTGCCGTTTCCCCATTGCTCTCTCCTACCCCATCTCCCCACTCCCACAGTCCATCCCCCCCATTGCCTTTGCCCATGAGGCCTTTATTCCTATTCCTTTGCTTGTCCCTTCTCCTTCTTTCTCCCATTACCCCCTCCCCTCTCCCTTCTGGTCACCGTCAGTTTGATCTTTATTTCCAAGTCTCCAGTTCCATTTTGCTCATTTGTTTGATTCGTTCATTAGGTTCCACTTAAAGGTGAAATCATATGGTGTTTATTTTTCACTGCCTGGCTTTTTTGCTTAGCATAATGCTCCCCAGATCTACCCATGCCATCGCAAAGGGTAGGATCTTCTTCTTTCTTTCTTCTGCATAGTATTCCACCATGTAAATGTACCAGTTTTTTGATCCACTCATTTACTAATGGGTCCTTAGGCTGCTTCTAGCCCTTGGCTATTATAAATAAACCTGCTACCTTAATTTTTGCTTAGAATAAAAAATATCAATCATTACTATTTCCTTTGCATTGTTAGTTCTATGAATATATTAGTTATAAACATGACATTTGACTTATCTAGAAACTTCATAAACATATATTAAAATGCTGACTAAAATATCAGATGATTAATACATGTTTCTAATTTATTGATAAATTTAAATATAATTTTATGGCTTGATTTACATACATAAAGGAAATAAGTTGTTAATATATAAATGTCCTCTAAATGTGAGATAATTATCTTTCTGTTAATATTCCAACTGAATAGCAATACAGCATAGAGATAAAAAAGTTTAGCCTGGAAGCCAGACTGAGATGGGTTAAATCCCTCCTGTGCTACCTCCTCACCTCAAGAAATCAGGCAAGTTACTTAAACTCCCTGTGCCTATCTGACTTTATCTATAAAGGATCATGGTACATGCTTCAAACTGTTATTGTGAAAATTAAATAGTCTAACATATATAGATTTATCAGACTACGATTGTGCAGTATAACTGTTCTGCCTTGTGTGCAGTAAATGCTCAGAGTGCTTCCTAGTAGTTACTATTTAGCAATCACATTCAGATGAAAAGAAAACTTGCTGAAACTAAGAGACTCAATAATATAGTGGTTTAAGAACATAAAATTGAATTATCTTTCATATGCCTCTTCCCAGGTAAGTGGCCCAACCTGGTCAGGGCATTTAGAGACCCAGGTTCTTCTCACCTTGCTGCTTTGCCACTTGTTAAGGCCTTATTTTTGTCTGCGAGGTCAAGCTAGGTCAAGCAAGGTTGTAGACATGGCCACCTTCCAGATGACTGAAAGACAAGAGTGTATGGGGGAGTACACACTCAGTGCATTAAGTCTCACAATTAGAATGATTCATAGCATATCTTTTTACATTCCATGTTCAAAAAATGTTACCTCACCACACCTAGTTCCAGAGGAGTCTGGTAAATGCAGTCAACTACTCTCTTACTCAAGAAGAAAGGGAAAGTGAATTTGGGTGAATTCAAGCAGCTTTGGTCATATTTGGTAACTACAATATGAGGTTGTTTCCCTTGGATGGTTATAGTGGGTAGCATCAGTTGATATAAGAAAATGTTGTGACAACTTTTCCCCCTGGACCCCATTATCACTTCCCACTTTCCCTCTGGTTATTGTCAGTTTGTTCTCAATTTCAGTGTTTCCGGTTATATTTTGCTTGCTTATTTGTTCTGTTGATTAGGTTCCACTTATAGGTGAGATCATATGGTATTTGTCCCCCACTGCCTGGTCTATTTCACTTAGCATAATGCTTTCTAGTTCCATCCATGTTGTTGCAAAGGGTAGGAGCTTTTTCTTTCTTTCTGCTGTTTAGTATTCCATTGTGTAAATGGACCATAGTTTTTGATCCATTCATTTATTGATGGACACTTAGGTTCCTTCCAACACTTGGCTATGGTACATTGTGCTGCTATGAACATTGGGGTGCATAGGTTCTTTTGAACTCGTGTTTCAGGATTCTTAGTGTATAATCCCAGCAGTAGGAGAACTGGGTCAAAAGGTAGTTCCATTTTTAGTTTTTTGAGGATGTTCCATTAATGTTTTCCACAGTGGCTGCACCAGTCTGCAATCCCACCAACAGTGCACTAAGATTCCCTTTTCCCCACAACCTCTCCAGCACTTCTTGTTTGTTGCTTTGTTTATGATGGCCATTCTGACCAGTGTAAAGTGGTATCTAATTGTGGTTTTAATTTGCTTCTCTCTGATGGTTAGTGATACTGAGCATCGGGGTGGGGGTAGGATCGAGAGTGGGAGGTGGGGATGGCTGGGGTAGGGGAAAGTGGTCTGGGGAAAATGGAGACAAATGTACTTGAACAATTTTAAAAGATTTTTAAAAATTTAAAAACATAAAAAAATAAAAATTAACATTATACTCAAGTGCTAAAAAAAACCCACCCAAATGTCTCCCTAAACAAGTGTTTCCCAGATCACCAATACTTTAAAAAAATCTTTATAAAAATAAGAGGTATATAGGAGAGATGCAGCCCAAGGTCAAATGCAATTAGTATCAATCTGTGCACAGTAGGGTACTGAAAATTAGAAAAAAACATCTACCATATAGAAAAAAATCTTAACGGGTGTTTAAGAAATGATTAAAACACAATTTCCTCAAATTTATGTAAACGGGAAACCTTTCTCCAGAACTTATTCATAAGCTCTATAACTGGGATTTTTATGGAACATATGTTAGAAAATTGCTCTCGTTACTGCCCTGCTTTCCAATGCTTTTTTTTTTTTTTAGTTTTATTTAGGTATGCTTTATTACTGCTTTTCTAATATGTATTTATTTATTGAAATATATTTGACATATAACATCATGTAAATTTAAAGTATATATGTTGATACATTTATATGTTATAATATGATTGTCATTGTATAATTAATATAAAAAACTACACATATTTAAATATATAATTTGATGAGTTTAAATAAATGCCTATACCTTTAATACCATCACCACAATAAAGGCAATGAACACATCTATCATAGTCAAAAGAGTTCTTGTGTCCCTTTGCCAGTTTTTTGTTTGTTTGTTGATTGGTAAGAATACTTAAAATAAGATTTACCCTCTTATGTTTTTAGGTGACCAGAATGTGCTGATCAGGCACAGGCCCTGTGCTGTGCAGCAGGTACCTAGAACTTAATTCTTCTCACACAACTCTGACATTACCCTACTGAGCAATTCCTCTCTCTGTATTTTTGCTGCATTCTAGAATTCTACCCAGAAGAGCAAGGAACTCAAGGCAGCCCCTGAAGTTTCTAGAGTCTGCTGCAGAATGTGCTTGATTGCATTTTATACCTTATCAGGAAAAGAACATACTATTTATTTCTGACATGGGCTGATTTGAAGACAGACTCTAAATACAGGTGTACACATATATAGTATGGTTTTGTAATATTTATTAGGTTCTATATTTTATGCTGTTTTCAATTTGTAGAAACCTTGTGCCCTTAAAAATCAAGTTTTCATCCAGAGCACATAGGTTAGAGGAAAAAATAAAACTGTTTGTTGTTGTAATTGTCTGGGTTTAGGTTATTACTCATGTGAGCACAAGCAGCAGAGAAGAAAGATGGAAAGGGGATACTGACAGAAGAAACCAGCAAGACATCAGAACTCCCTCAATCACTAAATTAACCTGGGTTCACCACAGAGATATCTTAACAGCAGATCTTTATGCTATGAAGGAAGGTTGCCAGTGGCTTAAAACAAGCTATCTTTATGTTACTTCATATTTTATCATAAGATTGCATCCAAAATAAAATAATGTCAAGGATATTTTATGATAGTAATTTTAAATTTTTTAAATTATTTTTTTTGAGGATGTAAAAATTCACAAAATTAGACTTTGTTAAAATGAATTGCTTCTGATGGCATTTTAATTAAGAAAAAATTTTGAAAGTTAATTAAGGTATGTCATCATTAATGATATTTCATATCAAAATATGATATAATATAGGGCTATTGTTTTCGTCTGCCCTGAAAAGATGAAGTATTCTATTTTTTCCCTTAGGAACTATCTTAATGTCTACCTTTAAGGTGATTAATTAATATTAAACAGTATCTAATCTAAGTTGTATTCATGATTAAAACTAAACTCTTTAAATTCTATGTGAGTAATGAAATAGGAATATATAGAAACTAGTGCTGACTGGGGAAGGTTGTGGACTGGAAGCTGAGATATGGTATTTCCCATTTCTAATTTTCTAAAGTTAAATTTGGAACTTAGATATGTATTGTGACCTCAAAAATTTCAGTAACATTGTGGCAACTGTGCATTTGGGAGAAAGTTGTTCTAATGTTTTGGGTTTTTTTTTCCTGCAATGCTAAAGCTAATTTAAGTGTAGCAATCGAAAATGGTGAACTTTTACTAAAAAAATAAAATTGCCAAGGAAGTTCCCATAGAAAAGGTTAAAAGCAAGGCCAGCTCTAGACAGAGCAGAGTGGCCTAGCAGTAAGCTACCAAAAGAGAATCTGCCCATGAATAACAGCATTTGCTTTATCTCAAACAGCAACTGGTTCTTTCATAAATGATACACTTTCCTGGTCGGAATAGCCTTTGAATGTGAATTTATATAACTGGTGACATAACATGAAATGTTTTTACACCAAAGATGAAATGATATGATTAAGCTCACATGCATTCCCATTTTAAATTTTGCAGTGAAAATATTTAAAAACTTGTACCATCTCTTTCTTTCTTAATATAAGAATTATTCATGTTTTATTAAAATTCATTAAGACTGATAAAGCTGAGCTTTTGAAAACTGAACATAGAGGTAAATTAGCTCATTAAAAAAGCAAGTAATTGATCTCGAATAAATCAATTGGGCAAACAGTGGGCAATGGGCTGCAAAGATACAATGGGCAAACTTAGAGCATCCAGGTTAAAGAGGTTGATTTGGGGGATGGTTTTAATTTCATTAACAATTGCTTGTATACAGACTTGGGAGTTTCCAGAAAAGCAGTAGAAAGAGGACAAGTTATTTCTTTTCATTTTTATAGCTTCTAGTCCCTAAACTCGAGTGACAGCTTGGGTGATGAGTACGAGGTTTTCAGAAAAGTTTCACCTTCCAGAACAGTTGAGAAAACCGAAGCAAGTGCCCTTGTGGGTCAGAGCGCTTCAGCAGGGAATGTTCGACAGGGTTCACCTCCATCTTCTCTTTTCCTCAGTGTTCTGGCACCTGGCTTCCTTCCTTTCTTTTTTTAAATTTTTCTTTTTTTTTAAATTTTATTTTAATTATTGTTCAAGTACAGTTTTCTGCCTTTTACTCCCAGCCCAGCCCACCGCCCCCAGTCCTCCCCACCTCCCTCCCATTTCCACCAGCTCTAGTTTTTGGCTATGTGTCCTTTATACTTGGTTTCTGTAAACCTTTCCCCTTTTTCCCTGCAATTCCCTCCCCTCTCCCCTTTCTTGGAAACTTAGAAAAAATGTATAAGTTGAAACACCTACAAAAAGGAAAATTAATTACTAGAATAATTTTAGTACAGAAATATCCTAAAATTATATTTCAGAAATATGTGTTTTTGAAATTATGTATTAATCAACCTTTTAAAGCATTATTTCCTTTATGTGATGTTTACAAAACTACTAGCCAAATATATAAAAAGGATTTCTAAGAGGCAAATCTGAGAACAAATTAGGTAAGCTAATTATCATACTTAAATATAATGACTAATACTGCACCAAAAGGCTTTCTCTGGATCTAAAAATATTGCTGTAGGAATATATATATATGTATATGAAAAATCAGATATTAATGCTCTGTTAATTGATAAAAACCTAAATACTCATATATTAAAATAACAGATTTCTTGTTTGCATGGCTTTTTAACAGCAGTTATAATACATTCATTTAAACAATTACTCTCAAATCAAACTGCTTATTTCACAGTCTCATAGCACATCAGTTCTGGAATGCTCTGAACACAAATTGGAATGCTATTCAAGACACAAAACTGTAGATATGTAAAGTGTAAAAATGCATATGCACATTTTAAAAATGCCTGACCTATAAAACAAGGTATATAACTCAGGAAAAAGCTGAGTCATTGATGTCTTTTGTAATCTATTTTGGGACATAACACTGTATATAATGCTGCAGCAACAAAATACATAATTTCTCTATCAATCACATATATTCAAATGAATATACACTTTCTCTGCAGCTATTTATTGGGATTAATCATCCTCGTCATTGAAGCAGCACTCCCAGGGACACACATGAATATATTTCCCACAATATGATAGCATTATTTCATTTTGATTTAAAAACAATTAAGCAACTATAAAATAATGTAAGAAAGCAGACTTGGAACTAGAGCCCTGTTATATGATATTGGATAAGATCATAACCTTCCTGAGCCAAATTTCCCTCATCAATGAAAATGGAATATTAATACCAATATTTATCTCATTGAACATAAATGTTTATAAGGATTAGGTACAATGATATAGGTGAACCAAACTTCCAATTTTAAAAAGACTGCATAAGGTAATAGCAATAATTTTTATAATTATTGTTAAAATAACACCAACTCCCTTCAAACCCCAAAGTTCTATTTAAGACATCAAAATTAACAATCAGTAGTGTTCTTTGATGATGAGAACAATGGCACTGAGCCAGCTGTGTTAAATACTACACAAATTTAGGAAGGAAATTTGCCTGGCCATTGGTATTGATTTGGAGACTTTCTATGGCCATCACCTGTTTGGATGAAGATTGGACCAAAAGCTGATTTTAAGTTTAAGGGTTGCATCATCAGTTCAATACACCATCCTGCCATTTGTCTTAGGTAAACAGAACTGTCTAGGAATGAATGAAGGCTTGAGGCTTCAGATAGGGATATTTGTGCAGACACAGATGGTGTTAAAATCTTTGAACTCCATAAATCTCCTTGTACCTATTTGCCAGAAGAAGCAACCCCTCTCTACCCTGAAGTAATCAATCTTCCCTTACATTGAAACTTGGCAATGAAGTCACCTGGAGAATTATCCTCAAATAGCGTATTGATTCTCTTCAGGATTCACCCTTAATGTAGTAAGACCCAGTGTAGCCCAGACAGGAAAGATTGAGTGGTGCTCTCAGAAGGGAGGATATACACATCGCAAGCATTGCAAAGACCTGACCATATTTGTGTGAAATAAGTATCCAATTTTCTATCATTAGCAATGTCCATTAGGTATGTTGTGCCCAAAATTTTAGTTACTCATAAGGAAGTAAAAATAATCTGGAGTGATATACATGTCTACATTTTTCCTTCCATGCTCAGAGTTAAGTACTACTCACTGCAGTACTTTATAAAGTTTTAAATCACTTAATTTAAAGTGTTTAGAAACCTCTTTTGAGGTTCATTACTTAATAGTTAAAGACAAAAACCCATATACATTGGAGAAACATTTATTTTTTTCTGATGCAATAAAAATGCCTGAAACATAATGCCTTTCTTTCTCAGCCAAGAATGTTGGAAATCTCATATAAAACATTATTAAAGGCATGAAAACAAGTAGTAAAAGCATGCAAAGTGAAATTTTGATATACAGTTGAACAAACACATAGGCATTTGTAACATCACCTTGGTTATCATATTTACTAGAATCCAATTCAACAACGAGAATAAAAACAAATTGTGTGTCTTTGTGACCCTGCCAAGTATATCAGGTTGAATGACATGCACCAGGTAAAGCACACACCAGTTTTAGAACAGCATTTACTGGGAAAAACATATAAAGGTGGAAGTAGCAGGTACAGAGTTCCCCTTTTGCCTGTTTTACTTCAAAGTCACGGAATGAGCTGGATGTCAGATTTTGGTAGAATGACCCTGGTATTTGAACTATGGAATTTATAAAACCTGTGTTTGCAGAAGCACCAGATCCTCTCTTTACAGTATTTAGGGGTTAAAATACATCATACCTTTGTTGCTCAATAGTGAGAATATTGGCTTGTTTACTTCTTCGGCATTTTTAGTCAGGGGTAACCCCACCCTCTGGTAGTATAATTAGAGATTAGGTCCCAAACCATCTAGATGAAGCTGTGTAATATGTTGAACCAGTGTTTTCAAGATCTGATCCACCACCTACCTCATCATCATATTAGGACTGATTATCTCAAGCACTAACTGTGGCTAATTATAATGGAGATGATTTTAGCTCATAAATGGTTCTACTAAAGAGGAGGCTAACTCCTGTGAGAGGGCAGAATGTAGGGCTGCAATCTTGGGCATGCTAACCTCTCAAGTAGACAAAAGGAAAAATTTATGTGGAAAATTTATATTCAACATTAAATTACTTCCTTAATTTAAAGAAAAATGTTTTGTGGTAAAACTGTTTTCTCCATTGATGGACCAGCTCCTTTAACTGAATCAAAAGTGATGAAGGTGAGAAACTTAGGATTCTGGTCCAGATGGAGGCACAGGTAAATGTGGTATTCACATTCTCCCACAACCACACCAAAATTACAGCCAAACTACAGAACAACCACTATTCAGAACTGCCCAAAATAGAGCTGAATAGAGGAACTACAACTAAAAATATAAAACAGAAGCCATATTTAGACTGATAGAATGGGCAGACACAGAAATAGAGGGCCCCACACTCATCTGTGGTAGTTAAAAATCAGGAGAGTTATCTCACCCTCAGAGGTTTCTTGTGATGAGCTAGGAGTCTCAGTCCCATTCCAGGCCACCCAGCATAAGGTTCCAGTGCTGGGAAGAGAAGTCCTCATAACTTCTGTCTGTAAAAACCAGAAGCAGGGATTGTGGCTGAGTGAGAGGAAAGGATGCTAAAGTCCAAGGTAATTCTCTTAAAGGGCCTGCAATTAGACTTTCTTAGACCCATTCGCTGTAAGTTACAGTGCATGGCAGCAGCTCAAAAAGCACCAGAAACATATAGGAAGAAACTTAGCAGCCTGGCATGGAGGTGAGAGCTGGAGGGGTAGCTTTCTGTCAGATAGAAGTGCTGGCAGAGGCCATTGTTCCTTTTCTGGGCCCTGCCTCCAAAAAGCCAGCCAACTGGAGACATATCTGACTCTACATCAACCTGGCCAACACTGCTGGCCCCACCTTGATGATTCCCTGAGACCTGCTCACTGAACTTGAGGGCACACTCAAGTCATTTCCAGTCGCTTTTCCATAATAATGGTCTGTCTGGTCTCATGCTTCAGACTTTGCTAAAATTTCTCAAACAAGCAGCATCTGGTCTCAGAGTACCCTGTGCCCCTTGTTAAGTGACACCAGGCCTATCATAAGCAGCAGCCAGTCTTGGTTCTCAGCTTGGCCTTTCCTAAGGACCAGTAAGCCCAGTACAACCAGAAACCATCTGCAGATTGCTTTGTAGTTTATTCTGGGTGTCCTTAGACAGAGAATACGCAACAGCTGAACTTGGCCTACACCTCCTGGGAGGCCCTAGGGCCAGTGCACCCAGTGGAGCTTCAGATCATGTTGAAGCACCACTTAACCACCTCCATAGTGACAGTCAAGTAAACTCAGCAGGCAACAGAAATCTGCTGAAGTAAGTACTGCTTGTGGGATCGGCCCATGCACAGCTGATCCTCCACAATGGTTGCAGCCAGTTCTCACAATCAGCCTTAGAGTAAGTCATTCCCATTGATGTGGCAACAGCAACCAAAACTCCACTACAACAGGAGCCCTAATAGGAGGCATACCAGGACTGCCCCACTAGGGTGATCAGGGAGGCTGTGCCACAGGACTCTATAGGATACCTACTATAAAAGGCCACTCTAACAAGCACAAGAAATGTAGCAGCTCTTTCAAAACATAGAAACAAACACTGAAAGGCAGCCAAATGAAGAGACAAAGAAATATGTCCCAAATGAAAGAACAGGACAAATCTTCAAATAGGAACTAAACTAAATGTTGAGAAGCACACTACTAGATGCAGATTTAAACACTGGTTATAAGGTGTTAAATGAACTTAGAGTCGGAGTAGAGGAACTTAGTGAGACCTTCAACAAAGAGATAGGAAACATAAAAACAAAACTAGACAGCATAAAAAAGAACCAGCCAGAGATGAAGAATACACAAACTTAAATGAAATATACATTACAGGGGATCAAATGAGGTAGATGAAACAGAAGATCAAATCAGAGATTTAGAAGAAAACACTCCATCAGAACAGCAAATAGAACAAGAGCATCCACCAAAAAGGAGGGTAGTATAAGGAGTCTCTGGGACAACTTCAAGCATAGCAATATTTACATCATAGGGATGCCAGAAAGAGAAGAGAGAGCAAGGAGATGAAAACCTATGTTAAATAAATAAATACATAAATAAATAAATAAGAAAAACTTCCCTAACCTGGTAAAGAAAATAGACATACAAATCCAGGAAATGCGGAGAGTCTTTAAAAAGGTGAACCCAAATAGGCCCAGACCAAGACACATAATAATTAAAATGCCAAAGGTCAAAGGCAAAGAGAGAAACCTAAAGGCAGCAAGAGAAAAGCAGAGAGTTACTTACAAGGGCACTCCCATAAAACCATCAGCTGATTTCACAACAGAAACTTTGAAGACCAGAAAAGATTGGCATGAAATATTCAAAATGATGAAAAACAAGGACCTACAACCAACACTGCTCTATACAGCAAAGCTCTCATTTAGAATGAAGGACAGATAAGAAAAATGATAAAGGAGTTCATTTCCACAAAACCAGAATTACAAGAAATGTCAAACCATCTACTTTAAGAAAAAATATGAATAATAAAAGGGCAATAAATATGTATCAACAGCTACTTGAAATGCAAATGGATTAAATGCTCCAATCAAAAGACATATGGAGGCTGCATGGATAACAAAACAAGACCCTTGCACATGCTGCCATAAGAGACTTACTTCAGATCAAAAGATACACATAGATTGAAAGAAAATGGATAGAAAAAGATATTTCATGAAAATGGGAACAAAGAAACAAACAGAAGCTGGGGTAGCAATATTTATAGCAGACAAAATGGATTTAAAACAAAAGCTATATATTGAGAGGACCCACCAATTCCATAGGTGGGTATTTATCTGAAGCAACCCAAAACACTAAATCAAAAAGATATATACATTCATATGTTCATTGCAGCATTATTTACAATAGCCAATATATTGAAGCAACATAAGTCTCTGTCAATAGATGAAGAAGTGGTGCATATATACAATGGAATATGATGAAGCCAAAGAGGGGGAAAAAGCAATAAAATATTGCCATCTCTAACAACATGGATGAAGCTAGAGGGTATTGTGCTGGGTACAATAAGTCAGACAGAGAAAGACAAGTGTCATATGATTTCACTTACATGTAGAATCTAATGAACAAAATAAACAAACAAGTACAGCAGAGTCAGACTCATAGATACAGAGAACATTTTGATGGTTGCCAGATGGGAGTGGGTTTGGAGTGAAGGGTGAAAAAGGTGAAGGGATTTAGAAGTACAAATTGGTAGTTACAGAATTGTATTGGGATGTTAAATACAGCAAAGGGAATATAGTCAATAATACTGTAATGACTATGTATGGTGTCACATATGTACTAGATTTAACAGGGTGATCACTTAGTTATATGTCTAATTACTGGATTATACAATATAATATGTGTAACTATAACTGAAAAATTTAAAAATTACTTAAAAAAGATATGAAAATAAATCAAATTATTTTGTTTAAGCCAAATAAAAAGAAGTAACTTAGCACCTATAGATAATTTCTATTTCAACATCTACTTCAGTCCCTTAAAAATTAATTATTTAGCTATCATGTTGTCTATAATGACATTCTGACTTATTTTTAATACTATTTAATATAGGAGAAATGTAACAAATATTTGTAACAGGGTAAACAAATTTGAATAAATACAAATTTATTTTGTGCCACACAATATTTGCTTGTTACCTTTACCAAATGCTTTAAGCTTATGATTACATATTTTCCTTCTTCCAAGAATAAAAGTTCAAATTTTAGCTTTATACACAATAAACAATGATTGAAAATACTATGGTACTTGATTGTTTAAGAAAACTAAATGATCATGCAAATATATTTTAAAATAAATATTAATTATAAAGTATATGAGTACATAGCTACTTTTTGAAAAGAAATTTAGAAAAAACATATTTAAAACATTTCTATTTACATAATATTTTTTCTAAAAAAATATATCAACCTATAAAAATTCACAAGTGTACATTTCAAACAAACTTTATAAATGACCTCAAACCATACACGATTACCTCATACAATACAAAATTAATACAAAATGAAGCATAGACATAATTATATAAAAGAAAATTATAAAATTGCTAAAATAAATTATTGGAGAAAATCTTTGTAACATTAGGTCAGGCATGATTTCTTAGCTCTAACACCAAAAGCATAATATCAAAGAATATAATAATTGATTGTATTTCTTTTACATTTTTGTTTGTTTTCAAAAGATGCAATTGAAACAATGTAAACATAAATTATAGACTGGAAGAAAATATTTTCAAATCATCTATGTTTTAAAATAATTGCATCCAGAATACAAGACAATATGGAGACTACAACCCAATATTTAAAATTGGCAGACATTTTAAATAAACATTTTATTAAAGGTATATACAAAGAGCTAATATAAACATGAAAAGAGGCTCAACATCATTAGATATATGATAAATACAAATTATGATGACTTATCACCAAATAGCTATTATCAAAAGTTTGATAAAATCGAGTAGTTACCAAAGATATAGAAAAACTGAAACATTCTTTCCCTGCTAGTGGGACTGAGGTGGCACACTGACTTTTGAAAACAGTTTGGCAGCTTCTTAAAAAGTTAAACATATAAACAAAAATTTAAACATGTATATCCATCCATGGGAAAGGAGGATATCCTGACATTTGCAACAAAGCAACTAGACCTTGAACACATTATACTAAGCTAGATAAGAGAGAGAAAGATAAACTACTGTATAAACCATCAGAGGATAGGGGTGGAAGTCAAAGATTGAGTTGCTTAAGGATACAAATTTGCAATGAGTAGTAAATAAGCCACAGTGATCTCATACATGGTATTAATGAATGTAAATAATAATATCATACTATAATTGTGTAATGCAATAAGTACTGCTACAACAGTAACCATACTGTTAATGACAAAAGTGGAGTTCAGCTGTCCACCATCCGACACAGGCATATTCTGAAAGTAAAGGTTGGTGGGGAAAGGAAAAGGTCCTCATTAATATGTTGCACAGGAAGAACCCAAGATGGTGGAGTAGGTGGAAGCAACACTAACTTGCTCCCAGAACCAAACTGGAATTACAACTAAATTATAGAAAAAGCATCCTGAATAACCAACCAAAAACTAATTGGAGTTTGCAGCCTTATAAACAGGGACAAATGGAAGAAAACACTTCACCACAACAGGACTGGTAAGAAGTGTATTAGAGGCACAAGAGGGCTCATAAGGGTGGCCTCTGAAGTTCTGGTGGGGTATTTCAGAGGCCAGGGGGGTTTCTCCTGAGAAGTGTGAGGTTTAAACTCCAAGCTCAGATTCCCAGCCAGAAGTACCAGAACCAAGAAAGGAACCCAAATAATATCCTGCTGTGAAAAGTAGTGGGGTTTCCGTCAGCAAGGGAGAGAGGGTTACAGATGCAGAGAGCCTCTTAAAAGCCCAATGAACAAAATTTAGTTTGTAGCCTCTTACCCTGGAGTCTGGCAGAGGGAGAGCAGAGTAGACTAGAGTGTAAGGAAAGTTTGGAGTTAGTGGCTCTGGGGAGAGAGCTGAAGGAATAGCTGCCAGGATCCCTGTGCTGAGTCATTCCTCATATTGCAGAGGCCATCTCTCTCAGGCAGAGCACTTCCCTCCAAGTGGCATCAGCCTGAGGGAAAGCAATAGCCCCACCCACAGGAATATCTCTCATTCCACCCTGTGGAGTTTAAGCCAGGCTGCTGAGTACAGTTGGCGGCTATCTCAATGATAAATTCTAACAACAAAATTGCATCTCTGGGAGTTCTAAGACTTTAGCTGATGCTCCCACAAGCCCAGTGCTGATAAAAGCCAGCCTTGGGGTAAAACTCGGTCCTTTCTGCACACACCCAGACCCAGCAGAAGTAGTAGCCACAAACTGTGGATGACTGATAGCTCCAAGCAGGTTGCTCATGGCAAGTCACAGGCAGCATCTGAAATAAGCCTGCACCAGAGTCTTTGCAGACCTAATACATAGAAACAAACACTAGGAGGAAGACAAAATGGGAAGAGAGAGAAACAGACCCCAAATGAAAGAACAAGAAAATACACCAGAAAAAGAACTAAATGAAATGGAGGGAAGAAATTTTTCAGATATAAAGTTTAGACTAATGACTATAAAGATACTCAATAGCATGAACACAGACATAGAAACCACACAAAAGGACCAGTTAGAAACAGAGATTGCAATATCTGAAAAAAATAATACACTGGGAAAAAAAAGTAGGTGAAGTAAAGGATCAGATCAGAGGTTTTAAAGACAAGGTAGAAAAAAAACACCGAAGCAGAGAAGAAAAATAAATTTTTAAAAAGGAGGAGAATTTTTGTGACAACAAGAAGTACAATAACATCAACATCATGGGAACAGCAAAAGGAGAAGAGAGTAAGCAAGGGATTGAGAACCTATTTGAAGAAATTATGAGTGAAAACTTCTGTAGTCTGGTGAATGAAAAAGAGAATCCCAAAGAAATGGACCCAAAGAGGCCTACACTGAGACACATCATAATTAAAATTGCCAAGGTTAAAGATAAAGAGAGAATTTTAAAACCCACATGAGAAAAACAGTTAGTTACCTACAAGGGAGCTCCAATAAGACTGTCATCTGATTTCTCAACAGAAACATTTCAGGCCTAAAGAAATCAGCATGAAATATTGAAGGTAATGTAAAGTAAGACTCTACAACAAAGGCTACTTTACCCAGCAAGGCTATCATTTTTAACTGAAAGAGAAATAGAGCTTCCCAGACAAGAAAAAGCTTACTGATTATTAACACCAAAACGGTACTGCAACAAATATCAAAGGGCTTGCTTTAAGAAGAAGAAAAGGAGGGTGGGGCAGAGGAAAATAGTTTAATAAATAAAATGGCAAAATGTACATATCTAGCAATAATCACCATAAATATAAATGTCTTAAATGATCCAACTAAATGACATAGGGTAGATAAATAGATAAAAAAAATAAAACTCATATATATGCTGTCTCCAGGAGACATATCTCAGGTTGAAAGATAAACAGAGACTAAATATAAAGGGATGGGAAATGATATTTCATACAGATAGAAAGGAAAAGAAGCTGGGGTAGCAATACTTATATCTGGCAAAATAGGCTTTAAAACCAAAACTATATTAAGAGGCAAAGAAAGACACTACATAGTGATAAAGTGAAGAATCCAACAAGAGAATTAACCTTAGTAAACATTTATACACACAACATAGGAGTACCTAATATGTAAAGCAAATCTTGGTGAACATTAAGGGAGAGTTCCACAGAAATGCAAGGGATTTTAACACTTCATTGACTTCAATGTATAGATCTTCCAGGCAAAAAATCAACAAGGAGCCAGTGAACTTAAGTGACACACTAGATCAGGATCCAAGATGGCAGAGGAGTAAGTTGAAGCTACACTAACCTCCTCTGAGGACCAATCTGGAATTATAACTAAATTGTAGAGAAAGCATCCTGAATAACCAGCTGAACACTAGCTGGAGAGAAGCCTTACAACCAGGGACAGACAGAAGAAAACACTTCATCACAACATGACCAGTAAGGAGTGTGGAGGAGATACAAGAAGGTTGGCTTGGCCCCCATGGGTGGCAGCTGAAGTGCTGGAGGGATATTTCAGCACAAGAGGGTCCACCTGAGAAATATGGGATCTAAACCCCAAGCTGGGCTCCCCAGCCTACAGCACCAGAGACAGAAAGGAACACAGATAACATCCAGCTGTGTAAAGCAGCAGGGGTTCTGTTGGCCAGGGAGAGACAGCTAGGGAAGCAGAGATACTTTTAAAGGGCCAAACCACAAAATTTTGTTTGTAGCCACTTACCCTGGGTACTGGCAAAGGAAGGAGAGAGTGGAGTAGAGACGCTTGAGGAGAGTCTGTGGTTGGTGGCACTGGGGAGAGAACAGAAAATATCCGTCAGGACCCATTCCCCAAACTGCAAGAGAATTACTCTGCCCTACCCAGTGGTGCTTAAGCCTGACTGCTGATATTACAGATAGATTGGATTAAGAAATGGTCAGTTTAACAGCTGATTAGTTAAACATCTAGGGAGGAAAATGCAAAAAAAGCAGCCAAAATGAGAAGACAAAGAAATAGACTTCAAATAAAAGAACTAGAGAATTTTCCAGAAAAAATAGATGAAATGGAAGTAAGCAATTTATCAGATAGAGAGTTTAGGGTAACGATTATAAGGATACTCAGTAGCATGGAAAAAGACATAGAAAACATAAAAAAGGACCAGTCAGATATAAAGAATGCAATATCTGAGATAAGTAATACACTGGGAGCAATAAACAGTAGTAGGTAGATGAAGCAAGGATCGAATTACTGTTTTGGAAGACAAGGTAGGAAAAAAATAACACAATAGATCAAATGGATTTAACTGATATCTTCAGGTCATTTCATCCCAAAGCAGAAGAATATACATTTTTTCAAATGCACATGGAACGTTTGCCAGGTTAGATCACATCAGGATGCAAAACAAGCCTAAATAAATTTAAGTAAATTAAAATCATATCAAGTATCTTTTCTGACCACAATGCTATTGAACTAGAAATTAATCAGAACACTAAAAAACACACGAAGATATGAAAATAAATAACATGTTATGAAACAATAAATGAGGCAACAATGAGATCAAGTAAGACATCAAAAGATACCTTGAAACAAATGAAAATGAGGACACAACAACCCAAAATCTTGGGGCACAAAAAAGGTAATTCAAAGAGGAAAATTGATAGCATCACAGGTCTATCTCAAGAAACAAGAAAAAACTCAAATAAACAATGTAATTTTACACATAAAGGAACTTGGAAAAGAAATACAAAGAAAGCCCAAAGTCAGTAGAAAGAAGGAAATATTAAAGATCAGAACTGAAATAAATGAAATCAAGTCTAAAAAATAATTAAAAGATCACTGAACCCAAGAGCTGATTCTTTGAAAAGATAAACAACATTGGCAAACCTATAACTAGACTCATACGAAAAATAAAGAATACAAATAAATAAAATCAGAAATGAAAGAGGAGAAATAACAACCGAAACCAAAGAAATACAAAGGATTGTAATAAAGTATTCTGAACAACTATATGCCAAAAACTGGGCAGACTGAATGAAATGGACAAAATCCTAGAAACATAAACCTTCCAAAACTAAATCAGAAAGAATCAGAGATTCTGAATAGACAGAATGCACCTGGTGAAATTGAAGCAGTAGTCAAAAAAACTCCCCCAAAACAAAAGCCCTGGACCAGATTGCTTCACAGGTGAATGTTACCAAATATTCTGAGAAGAACTAATGCCTCTCTTTTAAAACAACTTCAGAAATTCAAGAAGAGAGACGACCCCCAAGATGATTTTACAAGGCCAACATTTTTCTAATTCCAAAACCAGATAAAGACATTACAAAGAAAGAAAATTATAGGCCAATATCCCTGATGGACATAGATGCTAAAATCCTCAACAAAATATTAGCAAATTGTATACAGCACTACATCAGAAAGATCATACACCTTGATCAAGTGGGATTTATTCTGGGAATTCAAGTTTGGTAACATTGACCAATCAATAAATGTGATACACCACATAAACAAAATGAAGGATAAAAACCACATGATCATATCAATAGATGCAGAAAAAGCATTTGATAAAACCCAGCACCCATTTAGGATAAAAACTCTCAGCAAAATGGGAATAGAGGGAACATATCTAATTGTATTAAAGGCCATTTATGACAAACCCACTGCCAGCATCATACTCAACAGGCAAAAACTACAATCATCCCCCATAAGATTGGGAACACAACAGGAATATTGGCTTTCACCTCTCTTATTCAATACAGTACTGTAAGTTTTAGCCATAGCAATCAGGAAACAAAAAAAATAAAAGGCTTACAAATTGGAAAAGTAGAAGTTAAATTGTTGTTATTTGCAGATAACATGACACTGTACACAGAGAATGCCAGGATTCCACCAAGAAACTACTAAAACTGATAAATGTATTCAGCAAAGTAGCAGGATAAAAAATTAATATCCAGAAATCAGTTGCATTTTTATATGTCAACAATGAACTAACAGAAAGGGAATTAAGAAAACAATCCCAGTCACTATTGCTTCAGAAAGAATAAAACACCTAGGAATAAACCTAACCAAAGATGTAAAAGACCTGTACTCAGAAAATTATAAGACACTGAAAAAAGAAATTGAAGAAGATACAAATAAGTACATACCATGTTCATGGATAGGAAGAGTTAACATCACTAAAATGTTCATACCACCCAAAGCAATCTATAGATTCAATGCAATTCTTATCAAGATTCCAAGTACATATTTCACAGAACTAGAACAAATATTTCAAAAAATTATATAGAACCACAATAAGCCCCACATAGCAACAGCAATCCTGAGAAAGAAGAACAAAGTTGGAGGAATCACAATACTTAATATCAAACTATACTATAAGGCCATGGTAATGAAACAGCATGGTACTGACATAAAAACAGACACATAGATCAATGGAACAAAATGGAGAGCCCAGAAATAAACCCACAACTTTATAGTCAATTAATATTTGACAGAGAAAGCAAGCACATACAATGGGCTGAAGATAGTTTATTCAATAAATAGTGTTGGGAAAGTTGGAGAGATATGTGCATGAAAATGAAACTAGACCACCTTCTTACACTACACACAAGAAGAAATTCAAAATAAATTAAAGACTTAAATATTAGATCTGAAGTTATAAAAATTGTAGAAGAAATCATAGGCCATAAAATAATGGACATTGCTCATAGCAATATTTTATTGGATACATATCCTCAGGCAAGGGACACAAAAGAAAAACAAATGGGACTACATCCAACTAAAAAGCCCTTGCACAGTTAAGGGGACCATCAATAAAATAAAAAGACAATGCATGGATTGGGAGAATGTATTCACTGATACAGCTGAAGAGGGGTTAATATCCAAAATTTATGAAGAACTTTTACAATTTAATACCAAAAAACCAAATAATTCAATTAAAGATTGGCAAAGGATCCAGATAGGCACTTCTATAAAGAAGACATACAAATGGCCAATATGAAAAGATGCTCAACATCACTAATCATCAGAGAAATCAAATTAAAACTATCACCTCACACCGCTCAGCATGTCTCTCATCAATAACAAACAAGTGCTGGCAAGGATGTAGAATAATGGAACTTTTGCACTGTTGGTGGGAATGCAGATGATGCAGCCATTGTGGAAAGCAGTATGGAGATACCTCAAAATATTAAAAATGCATCTGCCTTTTGACTCAGTGACCCCACTTCTGGAAATATATTTTTAAAAAATAACCCAAAACACTAATTCAAAAGAACACAAACACCCCTATGTTCATTGCAGAAATAATTATAATCACCAAGATGAGGAAGCTGCCCCAGTGTCCAATCAGTAGATGAGTGGATAAAACAAATATGAAACATTTACACAATGGAATACCACTTGGCCATAAAAAAGAAGAAAATTTCACCCTTTGAGAATGAATGGATGGACCTGGAGAACAATATGCTAAGTGAAATAGAAAAAAAACAAGTACCATATGATTTCATTCATATGTGCAATCTAATGAACAAATTGAACAAACAAGCAAAATAAAGACAAACTCATAGAGATCAGGATGACAGCTGGGGTCTGGTGAGGTTTATTCAGTCCCTGGTGCAGGGACTGAATAAAAAGATGGACTCATGCACATGGACAGCAATGTGGTTTTTTGAAGGGAGGAGAAGGATATAAGGGAGATCATGGTAATGGAAATAATACAATATAAAAGCGATGATTAAAAAATGTTGCACAATTTGGGGGAACAAGGGACTCCAGGCTCCAGGCTACTCTCTTCTATAAAACACAGAAAAATCATTTTGTTCCCAAAAATACTGAAACCCAAAATTATGCCCAGAGATCCCTTCATTCTTATCTGTTCCGCTGGAGCACGGGGCTGGTAAGCTGATGGCTCTCTGGCTCCAGTTTCCATCCTGGAGTCCATATGTGTGGGGGACTGGCAGCCATCGCCACATCTGCTACAGTCTCTCCACCAGCCGGGCTGTCTATGACCACTGCAGCCAGTTGTGCGGGGACTCCATCTACAGAGCCCAGTGTCTGCTCCTGTTGCCTGACTACGTGGTTTCCAGGGCCCATCAGGTCCTGCAAGTACTTAGGCCTGTGCATCTGTATACAGATCCCAGAGGAAGAAAAGTGTCAAGTGTGACCTCCCTCTATTTAAATCTCCAGGTGCAAACTTCCTTGTGCTCCATAAGGGTTCGGCTTCCTAGCCAATCCCATCCTTTTCCCAGACTAGATTGACAGGTCAGAACCTCTCCCTGTAGCTTTGCTCCTTGGGAGTAGAAGGCCTTTTCCCTTCTACCTGGCCAGCCTGAGCAGACTCCCGTGTAGAGCCCCCTCCTGCATCATCTCAGCCAGGGGATTGGAAAACCTTTCAGACACCACAGCCACCTCCAGTGTTTCCTGCAACCTCTCCCTCACTTGGCCCTCCTCTGCCCCGCAGCCTGGCCAGGTCTGATACAGATCTGTATCAGTACTACAATATGTAATTCAATCAAAGTAGCATATTTTAAAATTAGAATAAAAGTTCCTACCTTGACCAGTGTGGCTCAGTTGGTTCTGTGCCATACCACGAAGCAAAAGGTCATTTCCTTGTCAGAGCTCATGCTTAGGTTGTTGGTTTGGTAGCTGGTCAGGGGCTAATTAGAGACACAACTGATTGATGTTTCTCTCTCATATCAATGTTTCTTAATCTCTCTTTCTCTCTCCAAAAATAAATAAATAATAAAATCTTTTTTAAAAGTTTCAAAAACTTAGGAAAAAATCAACATAAAATTTGAAAAAAAACAAAAACACAATTAAAGACATCAAAAAAAAACATGGACCAAAGACTTCGACACACATAAGAAGTTAGGTGTCTTGATTCTTGAGGAGTATTGACTTAAGATCAATAGAGAGATGTTATATGTCCTCTCCCTTCTTACTCCATTACAGACCAGAGTTTTCAGATGTATGAATTTTAGAATATCAGAGAGAAAATTCCCAGAAAACTTTGACCTCTACTAGCCTCAGTACTGTACACCTTTCAGATACAAAATATTAATTTCAACCCTGGCCAGATTGTTCACTCGGTGGTTAGAGCATCCTTTCAATATGCCAAAGTTGTGGTTTTGATTTCCAGTTAGGGCACATACAAGAAGCAACCAATGAATGCATAAATAAGTGAAACAGCAAATTTCTCTCTCTCTTTCTCTCCATCCCCACTTGCTCTCTCTCTCTAAAAATAAAGTTTTTTGAAAAAGAAGAAAAAATTTTAAAAAAACAATCTCAAAATTCATATATTAGGTCATCATATAAGATTAAAGTAAAATAAGAAAAAAAATAAAATTGTTGAAAGCAAAATATATGCCTGATTTTTTACCTACAGAAGTGGGCAAAATCTACTACTTGAAAGTGTATTCTTGTGTTGTTTATTTATTAATTATAGCATTGTTGTACAATTATTACATTGTATTTTCTATAAACTTTCATTTGCCCATCCCTGTATACTGTTTAATTTAGTACCCTTGCTTTCTTACCTTTCTACATTAAAATATGCCCAAGGACTATTTTTTTTCTGTAGGAACATACACTATGAGAAGAGTCAAAAAAGGTTACTTGTAATAGAGAATTTGGCAGTCAAGGATTTGGGAGTATCCTGTGTTCAGGACTGTACATTTACAGAATAAAATCTTGAAATGGTAACACATGTCAGCCTCTTTTCTTTAGGGTAGGTGTAGCATAGGACTGATCTCTCATTGAGATTTCCTTTGAGATACTTTATGGAGAATTTATTTGCAAATCAAGTAATTGTATAGTCTGACCTAACTGTAGTTGCAATTTTTCTAAATTCACATGGAACAAAAAAACAATCATTTAAAATTAACTATCTTGTACTATACTTGTAATTTTCTTGCAAATAATTTGAGAAACCTCTGCCCTTTTTTTCTTTTATTGTTGTTCAATTACAGTTGTCCCCATTTTTCCTCCATTGCTCTCCCCTACCCTGCCCACCCCCACTTCCCACATTCAATCCCGCCCCATTGCCTTTGTCAGTGGGCCCTTTATACATGTTCCTTGACTTGACTTGTTTCCCCTGCCCCCCATTACCCCCTTCCTCTCTGCTCCCTCTCAGTTTGTTCTTTATTTCCATGTCTCTGGTTATATTTTGCTTGCTTGTTTGTTTTGTTGATTAGGTTCCACTTATAGATGAGATCATATGGTATTTGTCTTTCACTGCCTGGCTTATGTCACTATAATTTGAGAGACTTACAAATAATTTGAGAAACCTCTGCCCTTTAAAAAATAAAAATTGTAATTTAAAAACCCAAATTTACCATAGAGAACCAAAAGGAAAATAAAAGTAAGAGAAAAAAATTGAGTAGGTAAATTGAAAGTAAAATGTTAAAACTTTTAATATGTTTAAGTTTTAAATAACTTTAGAAGCTATTATGAGTTTTGAAAATTTTTTCAGAAGTTTATGTTATTACTTATTGTGGTTATTTTAACCATAGTCTATTATGAATCCCCTGAATAACTAGATGAGATGCTTCTCCATGGGAAATATAATTAGGATGCAACTAAGTAGAGAAATGTTTTAATCAATAAATCCCTAAGTAACTATTAGAAAAGAGTTATGCTTTCTGCCCTTTTTACTAAATGGGAAGTTGTTTCTCTTAGCCCAACTATTTTTAATTTAATTTTCTAGCCTTCTTAAGAGACTACATGATCTTTTATTATATTTTCTGTATATATATATGATATTTACTTCATGTTAGCCTTTCAAAAGTATTTTTAATTACTATTTTTAACTGGAACTTGAAATGCTCATCATGTAAGACAGTGGCTAGAACAAAATAAACTTTCAAAGATGTTAATGATGAGTGTATTAATGAAGGTAGATACACTAAGTTTGGAAAAAATGCTTTGAGTAAAGGTTAATACAATAAAATAGTGTTCCCCTATCAGTCTAGGTTTAGCGTTTTTGTACTCGTCTTTACTTGAGATAATATAGTAGGTAATGCAGATCTATTTACATAGATGATTATAGATTATGATGATAATAGATAGATGATAAATAATACAGATACAGATAAAATTCCTTATTGTCCACTTTCTTACTAGAATGTCTACTAAATGCATTTTAAATTTTAAAAAGCCCATGAGATTTCAGTGATTTGAAAATCATTCAGGAATAGCAATTACTCTTCTTTACCCACTTAATAAAAATAAATATGTGAGAAAGTAAAATATCTACAACAATAAAAGGAAGATTACCAGTGAACAAAATATGACAATACTTCAGAAAATATATTATAATATTCTTAAGCATTGATAAAAATAGCTATTTGATTAAGTCTGCTTTATAAATGACTACTTTCAATAAATTTAAGGATTATTATTTAATTTCCCAAATACTGCTAGTAAGAATAAATGTCTAGGTGAGTATATGAAATATATATGGACATCAACTGTTTTAGAAATCAAAGTTTTTATTGTCTTTAAATACACCATATTTATGGCAGAATGTAATTCAAAGTGTGCTAAATATTTTTATTGATACTGATACAAATAATCAGAGTTTGATCTCAATGCTTTTTTAACATTAGAATACTGTATTACAGAAACCCTCTATATTTGATATACACATGTACATATGTATATTTACAAAACTATGCACAATTATAAAATACATAAGCACTATTTTTCTGAAGAAATGTTTTTTTTTATTCTGCTATCTACCATTTTTTGGATCATAGATTATTATATAACAACAGGAACAATCATAGCCTTAACTACTTAATGCTTATTGAATGTTTCTATGTGGCAGAAACTGTTTTATTGTCTTTTTATATATATTCCAACTATAAGTCTAACAGAGGTCCTTTTTTTGTGTTGTAAATGAGAACAAAGCCGGAGTTAAGTAATCAGTCCTCGATCACACAGTAAGGAGGAATGCTGAGATTTTAGCCCACACAGTCTGGTACTGGGGTTTGTACTCCTGCAAATAAGCAAAGAAGAGATATTTGAAATAAAGGGCAAAATATTCATGAATCAATAAGAAAGCTAATGATAATAATGTGGCCTCCAACAAATAGATTGTCATCTTATCAGATCTAACAAAACATACCTAGCTATTGTCTACATATTAAACTTTCATTGACACTGATTCTTATTTGTGAATTGCTGACAGTATAAAAATAAAATCTTCATCACCTGGGGTTAAGGTTAGCAAGGAGGGAAATGTGCTATACATCTATGCAACCTTTGAAAAATTTATTCAATTTTAAATGCATTTTGTTAAATAATGAGATAAATATTTTTTTCATGTACAACCTGGGGTGAATGCAATTTTTAATAGCATAATTTCATTTGTTTAGTTATATAATGTCACCAATTTTTTTATTTAAAAGAAAAATATGATATAAAGCCATGGTCAGCTAGCTCAGGTGGTCAAAACATCATCCAGATATGACAAGGTTGCAGGTTCAGTCCTTGATCAGGACACACAAAAGAAGCAACCAATGAATGAATGAATGAATGAATGGGGAGGAAAAAGAAAGTAATTTTCTCTCCCTTTCTCTCTCTTCTTCATATCAATAAAAAACTTAAATGGTATAAAAATTTTCAAGTTCTGTCAAATCTAATATAGAATATCAAAATTAGATCTTAAATATCCATTTTATTACACATGATTTTTCATTAATTGTTGTGATCCACATCCTTTTTGAAACCTGGTATTCATTTTAATTGCAAGACTACGCTGTTATTCTTCTAAGGGAAATTCTAGGAAAATAAACAAAAATAAGAAAATTACTTCTTTCTTAAGCATGTTTTGTTTAGTAATTAAAGTTTTTATTATTATTGTACAATATTTTTTAAGTCTTCCAAGGAAAAATATTCTAACACATACCTGTACTTGAAAGTGTGCTTTACAAAAGATTAAAAACCCTAATAAAATATTAAGACAATTTTATAGAGAATTATTTAATTTTATATTATTTCAATATTGAATTAACATTGCACTTTATTTTAATTTGCATTTAAACTGTAATACACTAACAGACAGCTTTCCAGTGCAAAAGAGTTTCAAACACTTTATGTACATATCCTGCACTCAAAAAGTGGAACTCCTTGCTTCTTTAGAGCAGGCTGTATATAGAAACTTCTTTTCAAAGAATACAGCATGGAAACATGGGGGTAGAGGGAGCAATTTTACAGTGGAGTTACCTGGGAAACACTGGCTCACCCAGGTGATCAAGGTCAACATCAACAGATATAAATCACACTGATAGTATGTGCTCTTGACATGATGTGATGAAAATGGCACTTTATCTCTCTGACCTTCCTCTCAATACTGATAACCCCTATTAATTATAAAAGAAAAAAAAATACTACCCAGTGGTCCTAAAAATTGTCAATGTCATCAGAAACAAAGTCCGAGAAATTGTCACAGTTAAGAGGAGCTTAAAGAGAAATGAATGCTAAAGCTAATGTCGTAACCTAGACAGAGAAAGACACCAGGAAAAAACTAATGATATCTGAATAAATTATGAGTTTAAGTTAAAGTAACAGAGAACTATCAGGTCATTGCAACACAGGTAGAAAACTAATATAAGCCAGAAGTAATAGGGGGAATGGTGTGCAGGACATATGGGAACTTTCTGTACTCTCTTTGCAATGTTCCTGTAAATTCAAAAGCCTTCTAAAAGTAAAAGTTATTAAAATATGTCCTAAATAAAAATTAACCAAAAATAAGTAAGACCCATTAAATATGGATTAGACAATGAAAAATATCATCTATAATCTCACAACCAAGGTAGAACCACTGCAATTGTTCCCAAGGGTTTTCTTTCATATTCCTTTACTCATAAATAAGTGTAATTTTTTCAATTTATATCATGTGTCCAATACTTAAAACTGTTTGAACATCTTACTTTTGCACAAAACTTTATATTTTAAGTATTTTATCATGCTATTGCAAAGTCTTTAAAAAATCTTAATAAGTGCATAACACTGGTTGGGTTCGTGTATTATAGTTGACTTAAAACAAACAGTATCAGACAAGAGAAAATTTTCTAAGTTTAATTAATTTTAAGAGGATAATTATTATTCTAGTACAAAGATGTTTACCTAATCTACAATTATTTCTTCAGTACAAATTCTGACAGTAGGTTACTACATCAAAGAGTAATAACATTAGACATTTGATAGCCACTGACAAATTGCTTCCCAGAAGGTTTATTTCTCCATTTACCCTTGCCATTTATGAGCTTTGTGTCCTTATTTTTGCAGTTTTTACTAATGGGATAATTAAATAGTGATACCATATAGGTTTAGTTTTCATTTCTTTGCTTATTAGTAATGTTAAGTATTTTTTAATTTCCCCTGTGGAAATTACCCATACAAGTTCTTTGTCTTTGTTCTTTTTGTTTCTAACTCAAAATTGGCATTTTCTGAGTCTTTAATAATCTTTTATATAGTAAAAAACTTAACTTCTTGAAATTCATGTCTATTTCTAGCATCCTATCATAAATAGTTTTTCTTAAATTTATTATTAAATTTGCATGTAGTCAAATCTAACAGTGTTTTCCACTTCTACTATATCCACAAATTTCATGTTAACAAAGTCATTTTCATTCTAAATTTTCATAAATATTTATTTTATAGCTTTCTTTTCTGCTTCACGTATTTTCTATTTGTCATGTATTCTTTTTTCTGTTTGTTGATTTGTATATTTGAAAGTGAGAACTAAAGTTTTAAGTTTTATATAGCTTATTTTTTTGGTTCAGAGAATCCAGACCAAGCTAAGAATGGACAGTTTTGTTAGCTGGCTGAATTACTGTTGAGTGCAGAAGTTCAAGGGATAAAATATTAAACTTAGGTGGACAACTTTCTGTGGGTTGTCATTATTTGTAAGAATTGGCTTAGTCCTTTGGAAGGAGTCGGTGAGGGTTCAGATTACACTCTGTCAGGAAGAGAAACAAAGGATTCGAGGTGAGAACGGGTATGCATTTTTAAATCACTTTTTATTGCTATTCTATTACAGTTGTCTCAATTTTTCCCCCTTTGCCCTTCTCTGTCAATCCCACCCCCACATCCCCTCCCATGCTTATTCATCTAAATCTTGTAAATTCCTTGATCTTGGCAAAAAGCAGAATTTTTGCATCAAAACTTTGCATCAAATTCTACTCTGGCGCTGTCCTATTCACGTATTGGATGTAGCCCTTTCATTCATTCACTGGTTCTTCCAAGACAGAATGGACAGAAATTTCTCCAGCCACAAGAAACTTCAAGTTTTCCTTTATATGATTTTCTGCCTCTGACTTAAATTCTGAAACAATATTTCAAGCTTGGAAGATCCTCTCAGCATTAAACTTTGGTTTCTGGGATTTTCTACCACACATTCATCTCTTTGATTGTGTCCCACTCCTACATAACTTGTAGCTGGGTCCTAGGACAGGGCATATCTGTATCTTCAGTCACAAACTCCAGTCTCATCATCCTCTGATTAAGACCCACCATGCTAGCTGAGGACCTATCTTTACTTTAATCAGTGGAATTTATACCTGGTTTTTGTAAAGGACAGACTGCTAAAAATATTGATTTAACATTATATTTGACATTCTCCTCTTATTTTATAATTTTTAGTTTTTTAATTTTTTATTGTTGTTCATTACAGTTGTGCCCCTTTTCCCCCATTACTCCCTCCTACCCTATCCACCCCCAATCTTCCACATTAAATCTTCTCCCGTCCCTGCTGTTGTCTTTGTCCGTGGGTCCTTTATACGTGTTCCTTGACCTTTCCCCTTCTTTCCCTGTTATCCCCTCCCATGACCCCTCTGGTCACTGACAGTTTGTTCTTTATTTCCATGTCTCTGGTTCTATTATGCTTGCTTGTTCATTTTGTTGATTTGGTTCCACTTGCTTATAGGTGAGATCATATTGTAATTGTCTTTTACTGCCTGGCCTATTTCACTTAGCATAATACTCAGGAAGAAAAGTGAGGGAAACTCAGACAAACTGATTTTAGAAGTTCATTTTGAATTTTGAAAATATTCAAAACATATTTGCATAAGCAATTTTGTATATATATGAAACTGACATATCAATATTATATAAAAATTGAAATATTTCTGTACATGATATTTGAAAATATACACTATCATTATGTTAACAAATTGAAACATGAAAGCTATAAAATATTCATAGCTGAGCAATCCAATAAAAAATTGTTATAAATACTATAAGGGCCCCAATTAGTTTCTCATCCATATTAAAAAAAGGACAACTTAGAATAAAATCTAGAGCTATTTTAAAGAATGAAAAAAATGACATAAATTTACCACTATTTGATCCTTTTCAATATGTTCTTTTATGTCTGAAGTTTGACCCATGGACAGGGCAATAAGGTGGGAATTGAATATGGGAGCCAGGGATGGATGGGGTGGGGGAGAGCAATGATGGAAAAAATAGGGCAACTGTAATTTAACAACAATAAAAAATGAGTTAACCTTGAAAAATTATAAATTAAATTAAATTTTAAAAAAGAACATACAAAAACTGTTTTACTGATTTTGATGCTATTGATGTAAAATATGCATCTTATGCAAAATATGTGCCTAAGTAGTAATGTTATGTCTCGTCTTGAAGGAGTTGGTGTTTGAGAAGTTCTAAAGAACTGTAATGTATTTGAACCAGTAGGAATGAAACTAATCAAAAATGAGAAGGAATTGGAATTTGAATATTTAAACAACAGTCTCTACAGGTTTCTAGGCAATACATCATCTTATGCTTTTTACAAAAGTAAAAAGGATGCTCAAATGAGTTAACACAAGAAATAAATGCAAAGGAATCTTTAAGGTTAGTGTTAATTGAGATACTGTAATGCAATGTGTTTAGATGCTGGAAGAAGAGTCATCATTGAGTTAAACTTGAATGTTATGCTTTTAGTTTTTTTCAGAAGTCAATAAAAATACTTTTGCAAAATTAAAAATAGAAAGTATAAAATAATGAATCTTCTGATAAATATCTTATTTATTGTTTTTAATTCATTAGGATATTCTTGAATATAATATTATAAACTCATATGTCCTTCATGCCCCCTGATATTGTCTATGACATTAAATACTCCTTGTTGTCTATTCAAGGAAATGAAGAAAATATTCTTTATGACCTACTGCTCAAAAGTGACACTTTCTAAAAGACATAAAACCAAGTTATTTTTTAAGTTAGTATTTGATACATATTTCTATATGTTTGTTAATATTAACAATAGACTACTTGGGCAACCTTGTATAACCTATTATTTCTTATCACTCCTTAATTATTACTAGGCATTTGTATAGAATGACCCTGTCTACAAGGGTTCTCTTTCTTTCAGCTCTGAAAGCTCTACGTATTAAACATGCTTATAAACATCGGCAGAGAATGTCATTTACAGCACTCTCCCTGTGAAAAATTTCCAATTTTCTTTTAAAATTCAATTTAAAAGTCATCTCTTCTGAAAAATTTCCTTGTAATATCTTCCCAACACATTTAATCACTTCTCCTCTTTTATGTCTGTGTAATACACATACATCCAATATTGCATTTATTATATTGTGTTGCAGTTTATAACTACACATCTGTATTCTGTCTACTAACCACACCTTAAAAAAAGTACTATGTCATTTTTTTCTACATTTCTCTTTAACATACATTCTAGAAGAATAATGGACATCTCATCTTTCTGGTGGGTAAGGCATCTCAATATAACAAATTCTAAATCACAAGATTCTTTCTTGATGAATAAAAAGCTAGAGTCTCCTTGAGACAGATCTTCCTGTCTGAAGCCTTAAATTAGTAATCCAGAATCAGAAAATTTCTTTCTGAATAATACTTAATAAGTTGGAACAATTCCTTGACTAAAGTTCATAATTTTCTAGACTTTTAGAAGATCCCCTCCAATTTTTTTAAACAAATTATTATCTTAAGAGTTTATTTACAAGATAACTTATGCATTTATAGAGATTTCCTTTACAGGTTGCATTTTTTATTTTTAGAGTGGGAAATGGAGAGAGAAAGAGAGAGAGAGAGACATCAATGTGTTATTGCTTCTAGTGCACACCCTCCTGGGGACCTGGTCCGTAACCTAGGCATGTGCCCTGACTGGGAATCAAACAGGTAATTCTTTGACTCACAGGCTGACACTCAACCATGGAGCCACACCAGCCAGTGTTGTTTTTTTTATTTATTTTTACTCATAGCCATTATGTTAGTTTAAGAAATTGTGCTATCTGGATTAGATTAGGAAAAGATTTAGTCTTCAGACTGAATTCAGGAATCTTGTTCTTGATGGAGGCTTGTTATCAAGTATAAACAGAATATAAAGTATATGTTTATATTGTGGGTTTTCTCTTTCCTTATTGGTAGAATAATGTTCACTTTAGAGTATTGCAAAGACATAAAAATAAACACACATAATGTTATCACACTAGACCAACCTCTTTTAGCACTGTGGTAACTTTACTTCCTGTCTCCTTTTTCTCATGCACTTTATTTTTATTTGTGATCTAATTATCCAATTTTCTTTTGAAAAATCTCAACATTATATAATAACTACTTTTACATCATTAAGAATCATAAATATAATTTCAAAGACTTCTTATTATTGACTCAAATTGACATGTAGTAATTTTCCTAACCATTAGGCAGTTAGGTAATTTTTTATAATATGTTTTTATCACAAAAATCCAGAAAAATATTTTCACATATTGCTTATATTGACTTTGATTATTTGTCTACTATAAAAGAGAATGGGGATCACACAAAGATTATAACCAATTGATTAATTAGGAATGTTATCCTGGTTACATTCTCTCATCATATATTCATCTCATCATGAAATAACCAGTATTGAATATTAAATCTAAAAGATGTGCCAATTTTATGAACATGAAAACAACTCTATGAGTTTGGCCTTTATTTCTTTGATTACTAGTGAAATTAAACACCTTTATGAATGTATTTTTATAAAATTGTGTTACATATGTATATGTGCCATTAAGGCAATATGGCTATACCTGTATAAGTTCTTTATATATTTTAATTTCTTGTCCTCAAGTTTGCAAATATTTTTCAGATAAAACTATTTCTTATAGGATTTCTCATTTCTTATTTTTCTTATTTCTTATAGGATTGGTTTATATATGATTAATTGATCTCATCTATATTATGCCAATGATATGAAAGATGTTGATCTTCCATATTCTTGTACTAATGTTTCCTGAACATGTTTCCAAAATGAAATAGCACTGTCAGGAAATTGATTATAGTATTCTAAGGCCTACTTATTATAGACTTCTAATAAAAAATTTGATTGACTTATTGGACCATTTTAATAACCCTTTGCAACTTAATGGAATCATGTGCCTGCCTTACAATCCCCCTAACACTGACTTACATATGTCATAAAAAGATGCCAAAATTACTGTTGTATATTTTCCTATTAGTGAAGTAATATAAATATATTAATTATAACTTCTAATAAATTGAATTAGGCTAACAACTATAAAGTAAAAGATAAATGATAAGAACAAGATTTTAGGATGACAAATATATTTTGGATGACTATTATTGGGTGATAATTTTAGCATATAACCATGCATACAAAAAGTATAGATTACGATTTTTATAATCCAATATATAAATAAATAAATATTTCAATAAAGTACATCTGCATTATTCCCACTACTGGGAATATACCCTAAGAACCCTGAATCACTAATTCAAAAAAATGTATGCACCCCAATGTTCATAGCAGCACTATTTACAATAACCAAGTGCTGGAAAGAGCCTAAGTGCCCATCAGTAAATGAGTGGATCAAAAATCTGCAATGCGTTTGCACAATGGACTACTATGCAGCAGAAAGAATGAGGGAGCTCCTACCCTTTGTGACAGCATGGATGGAAGTGGAGAGCATTGTGCTAAGTGAAATAAGCCAGGCAGTGAAAGACAAATACCATATGATCTCACCTATAAGTGGAATCTAATGAATAAAATAGATCCATAGATATGAAAACATGGAACAGACTGAAAGTGACCAGAGAGGAAGGGAGAGGGGGACAATGGTGGAAAGAAGGGGAAAGGACTAGACGAAGAACATGTATGAATGTCCTAGGGATACGGACAACATTGTGGGAATGTGCTATGGGAATGAGGTGATGGGAGGGGTGAAGGAAAGAAAAGGGGGAAAATGGGAACAACTGTAATATAATGACAATTAAAAATAATACAAAATAAAGTAAAATGAATTTGGAAGTATTTCTTTTTCTTTAATTTAAAAATATTTGAAAAGTATTGCTAAAAGTTCTTTAAATGTTTAGTAGAACTCACCTGTGAAGACATCTGTTCCTGGATTCCTTTTATTCAGAAGGTTTTTGATTACTGATTCAATCTCTTTGCTCATAATTGGTCTGTTCAGATTTTCTATTACTTCATGATTCAGTCTTGATAAGTTGTATGTGTCTAGGAATTTATCATTTTTTCTAAGTTATTTCATTTGTTGGCATATTATTATTCATAGTAGTCCCTGATGATCCTTTCTATTTCTGTGGTATTACTTGTAATGTCTTTTTACTTATTTGTAATTTTATTATTTTTCAGTCATCTCTTTTTTCTTAGTCTAGCTCAGTAATTTTAAAGAAGTGTGACACAAGAATGTTTAAAACATGCAATACTTGACTGTTTAGTCAGGGCCACTGAGCTCTTTTTTGTCAGGTGGTCAAATAAAACAAATGACAATAGCCAACACAACAATAGCTATCTAGTGTGAATACTCAGTCTTGAACCATAAATATATAGGTCATATAATAGAGTTGTAACTTATTTGTCACATAATATAATAAGGTGCATCTGATTGGTTAATTTTTGGTATCAAAAACCCTTATAAGCAAGTAGAGGCTTCTAATTTCTTAAAAAGTCAGTGAGGAGCAAAAAAGATAGGTGATTACTATTATTTTTAAATCAATCAAAATTATACCTTTTTTCAGATTAGCAAAAATATATATTTTGGTGTACCTCAGAATTTTAATTACTGGTTTATATGTTCCATGAGATAAAAAGGATGTAAATCATTTGTCTAGCTAAAGATTTGCCATTTTGTTTATCTTTTAAAAAACCAACTCTCAGTTTTGTTGTTATTTTCTATTGCTTTTCTGGTCTCTATTTAGTTTATGTCTTCACTAATCTTTATTATTTTCTTCCTTCTAAAAAGTTTGGACCTAGTCTGTTTTTCTTTTTCTATGTCCTTGAGATATAAGGATAAATTGTATATTGAAGATCTTTCTTTTTTCTTAATGAATGCATTGTCATTATAAACCTCCTTCTTAAAACCATTCTTGTTTCATCCTATAAGTTTTAGTGTGTTTCCATTTTTGTTTGTGTCAAGACTTTCTCAAAATTTCCCTTTTTTCCCTTTGTGACCCATGGGTTGTTCAGAAATGTGGTAATGTCCCCATATTTGTGAATTTTACAGTTTTCCTCCTATTATTGACTTCTAGTTTAATATCATTGTTGTTTGAAAAGATAATTGATATGATTTCAGCTTTTTAAACTTGTTAAGTCTTGTTTTGTAATATTGATGTATCCTGGAGAAAAATGTGTATTCTACTGTCAATGGATGGGATGTTGTTTGTATGTCAGGTCTATTTGATCTGAAATATCGCTTGAGACCATTATATCCATATTAGGTTTCTGTCTGAATTATCTATCCTTTGTTGAGAGTGGGGTATTGAACTCCCCTGATATTATTGCACTGTAGTCCATTTTTGCTTTCAGATCTAACTCATTTTACAAGGCCAGCATTACCCTGATAACAAAACCAGATAAGGACACTACAAAAAAGAAAAGTACAGGCCAATATTCTTGATGAACATAGATGCAGAAATCCTCAATAAAATACTAGAAAATAAAATTTAAGGGCACATTAAAAAGATTATGCATCATAATCAGATGGGATTTAACCTTGTGATGCAAGAATGAATCAACATATGCAAATCAATCAATGTGATACATCACATAAACTGTATGTAAGGTACAAATCATACAATCATCTTAGTAGATACAGAAAAAGCATTTGAGAAAACAACATTATTTTGTAATAAAAACTCTCAACAAATTGGGCATAGGGAAAATGTACCTCAACATAATCGAGGCCATATATTGAAAACACCACAACTAATATCAAACTTAACAGCGAGAAGTTAAAAGTTTTTTTTTTCTAAGATCAGGGAGAAGACAATGATATCCACTCTTACCATTTTTACTAAATGTACTATTGAAAGTCTTAGCCATAACTATAAGGTATGGAAAAAAAATGCCAAAACTGAATCATAAAAATTTCTGTTTGCAAGTGATATAACTTCTTATATATAGAAAACCCTAAAGAATCCACAAAAAACTGTTAAAACTAATAAAGGATTTTAGTAATATTGCAGGACACACAATAAATATACAAAACCAGTTACACTCCTATTCATTAAGAAAAAACTATCTGAAAAAGAAATTAAGAAAGAAGTTTTATTTATAATGGTAATGAAAACAATAAAATACTTAGGAATAAATTGAACCAAAATGGTAAAAGACCTACCCAAAAAAAATTGAAGATGACACAAATGAATGGTTAATATTTCATGTTCTTCGATTGGAAGAATTAATATTGTGAAAATGTCCATACCACCCAAAGTGATCTACAGATTCCATATAACCTGCATTAAAATTCCATTATCATTTTTCACAGAAATAGAAATAAAACTATCAATAGATGCAGAAAAAGCATTTGATAAGGTACAGCACCCATTTGTGATAAAAACACTTAGCAAAGTGGGAATTGAGGGAGCATTCCTCAACATAATAAAGGCTATATATGACAGACCTACAGCCAACATCATTCTCAATGGGCAAAAACTAAAATCTTTTCCACTAAGATCAGGAACAAGACAAAGCTGTCCAGTTTCACCACTTCTATTCAATATAATACTGCAAGTTTTAGCCACAGCCATCAGAAAAGAAAAGGAAATAAAAGGCATCCAAATTGGAAAGGAGGAAACAAAACTGTCACTGTTTGCAGATGACATGATAGTGTACATAGTAAAATCCTATAGACTCGACCAAAAAACTGCGTGACCTAATGAATGAATTTGGCAAAACAGTGGGATACAAAGTCAATATTCAGAAATCAAAGGCATTTTTGTACACCAACAATGAAACAGCAGAAGCAGAAATCAAGAAAAACATCCCATT